>CM076969.1:53919317-53944317 GCA_039105355.1 Benthosema pterotum | reverse complement strand
AGGCTAGCAGCGAAACGCAGCGACAGCAGTCTCCAGTAGGATAGTCTGAATCGCGGCACCTGTCGCCCACCACCACCCCCCGGCTGCTGTCCCCCTGTCGGCTCGATCCTACGGGGTGTCCGCCTCCCCGGTTGTCGCTGTCAGTGACTAATAATAATAATAACAACAATGCGCTGACATCGCCAGCGACCAAGCGGGAAGAAACGTACGTTGTTTCCACTCACAACCTCCTCGATTACGATTAGATTAGACTCCCAGGACGCGGAGCGGAGGCTACAGTACGTACAGACGGGCGGATTCGACTACTGGTAGGGCTACTCTCTCCTCCTCCTCATCCTCCATGTGTCCGGTGGTCGTTATTTCGCCGAGGAGAGGAGGGACATAGCTGCCCGTGCGTACGTTTGGTGGATGATCTTGTTATCCGCAGTGCTGCTGCTCCAGTCGGACAACAACACCACCACCACCATGTCGAGGCACCACCAGCAGCGGACGCCGTTAAAACTCACCGCCGACAGTGTGGTCGAGGTCAAGAGCAAAGTGAGTATGATGTACATTGATCACCAGTGAGGGATAGTAGTCATCATGATCATCATGATGGTGTTGTTTGCTGTTCTTGATGTATTTTTTTTTGCTTGTGCCGTGCAGGGGTGCAGTGTTTTTTTATGTAGGTGCAGGTGCACCATCTATACCCGTAGTGGTAGGCTCCAGTCTGTCATTTAAATGCCATGATCCCCACCAACCCATATAGCTCTAAAACTGGATGGATGGATGGATGGATTGGACTGATGGTGTGATAACTGGTGTTTCCTCTTTTTGTTGTTTACTAAGCTATCCTTGGTTCCTTATAATGACATATTTGGGAAAACTATCTGCCACTGGTTATAATACTCATATCACATCTCTCTCTCTCTCTCTCTCTCTCTCTCTCTCTCTCTCTCTCTCTCTCTCTCTCTCTCTCTCTCTCTCTCTCGCTCGCTCGCTCGCTCGCTCTCTCTCTCACATACATGCTTGCCCACTTATTTTTGGGGGAAATAATGACAGTACTGGGCTTAAAATGTTTATATATATATATATATATATATATATATATATATATATATATATATATATATATATATATATATATATATATATATATATATATACACAATATTGATGCTGTCCTCCATATTGCCCTGCAATATGAGATAATAATGAGGTGTACACTTCAAAACATGCAGGCGTCATCACTCATCAGCACAATGTTCATAATTCATTTTTTGTAGACAATGATATGACCACAAAAACGCACAAGAGCTACAGCACTGAACGGCCATAACACTATCTGTATAACTCTTTTAAAGTTTAAAAATGAGACCCGATGGCTCCTTAAAGGGGAATTCCACCCATTTTCAAAATTTTCCTGAGAGGATACAATGTGAACCAAATGGACACTAGCGGGTCCATTTGGTTCACATCTGTATCCTCTGTATCATCTGTATCCAGGAAAAAGGGATCTGAAAGAAAAATCATTAACATGGTGAAATACATCTTGATGATGTCATCAGAGGTATTTCACCATGTTTTCACCTCCATTTTTAGTTGGGGGAACTTGTTTATCATCATGTCCACACAACATCTCTAAGGTTAAGGTATATTAATGACATAATAAAATGTTGAAAATGCCTTTTAAGTGTCGTAGACATTCTGAAGAGAAGAGTCTGAAGAGAAGAGTCTTGACATTACGTACTGTATTTTGGCTCAAAATGATAACATTATGGTGTGTAAATTAGCCGTGGACAACACTTAAATTGATCTATTGACGGACCCTGACAGCATGTCATCAGCCTTTGGCAAGCCTGGCAGCTGCTATATGTTAATTTTTACACCATTGAGTGTCCCCCATTCCCCCCACAGTTGGCTAACTAAGTAACGGCTATTGATTTGCTCATTATTTAGACTGGCAGCACCTCATCAGGGCTTGACACTAACACTAACACTTGTCCGCTTGCCCGGGGCAAGTAAAAAAAATGGTGGGGCAAGTGAAGACTGCTACCTGGTTGCCCGATCGGGCAAGTGTGCAACATAGTGCACTATAACACAACACAAGATAAATTTGTCTTGAAAGCAGTCATTGCACTCTGCCTCTGTGTCTTTCCCTGCTTTCTAGCTATCCACAATTCCAGGCTGGATTTGGGAAACAAAACAGGCAAATTAACATACACATCAAAATGACCATTAATCTTCTACGTTCTCTAGTTGTGTAGACCTGGGCTAATTAAGATGATGAATTTTAACTCTTGAGACTTGAGAGCGTAAAAATGAAACCAAATGGACCCGCAAGGGTCCATTTGGTTTCATTTTTACCAATGGTGGTCCCCGGACCACCTGTTGAAAACCCCTGGTTTAAAGCACCCAAAGTAAACTTAAATGCAAAATTTACAATATATTTTTGGGGGGCAAGTGACCATGACCTGAGGGCAAGTAGAACCTGAGTTGCACTTGCCCAATGGACAAGTGCCTCAGAGACCTTAGTGTCAACTAAGGCCTCATTATTTAGACTGGCAGCACCTCATCATCTCTCAACTTTGGTCTCTGAACATTCTTTCTTTCTCGGCCGTTAGAATTCCCTCCACAGTTTGAGTGGTGATGTGAGGCTGTGTTTTCGCATGGTTTAATTCCACATTCCACATCAGAGCTCTCTCTCTCTCTCTCACTGTTCTTGATAACATTGATATATTGTTTCTATGTTGAGCAATACTGAGCAGAGAAAGAATGCCGGTGTGAGCGAGCGCACACACAACGGCGAATTATGTTCAGCCTACAGAAAAGATCGTTTTCCAAGATATTGGGAATGTAGGCCTATTTCTACTTCGATAAGTATCATACCTGGGAATTATGCGGCCCGGGGGCCAAATGCGGCCCTTTGGCTGACTCTGACCGGCCTGTGAAAGGGCACTGTGGTTTTCAACCAGTGGTCCGGGGACCACCAGTGGTCCCTGAGAGAGTTCCAGTTAAATATGGAAAGTTGGTTAACCAGATGTAACTCTTTGAGAGCGTAAAAATGAAACCAAATGGACCCTTGCGGGTCCATTTGGTTTCATGTTTACACTCTCAAGAGTTAAAATATTCATCTGAATTAGCCAGAAAATGTAAAAGAATGGTCATTTTTGATCTATGTTTGCCTGTTTTGTTTGTGAAATCCAGCCTGGAATTGTGGACAAAAGCAAAAGAAATCTTTAGTTTTGGGGTCTGTGGGGCTAAAATGTCATCAAATGGCTTAAATACTGAATAAATAGTGGGCCCTGGTGTCAAAATGGTTGGTCTTACTCTTACTTTTATCTTGAAATGAAATTAATATTACACAGACTTTAGTTCAGCCTTTAGTCTTGGCCCTCCACAATATTTTATGTATCTCATTTGGCCCCTTGGGAAAAATAATTGCCCACCCCTGCTCTATGTTAATGAGGGAATGGGAACAAAGAATGGTGTTGTTTGTTTCTAATCTAGCCACGCAACTGAGAGTTCTACCTGAAAAACCCCATCGGGTTCCTTTTCAAAACATGAGCCCCCATTCCTTCTTAGTTATTTCGTAATAGATTAGAGATAGAGTTGTCCCGATACTGATACTGGTAGTACCCTCACCCTCAAGTACTTGTACTCAGTATCGGAACCATACCGGATCATCCAGATGACACTAGACTGCAAATCTTAGCTGTCACTGCAGCAAATCACACAAAAAACACCAAGCAACAACTACTTGTTAGTTGTTGCTTGGTGTTTTTTTTGTCTGATTTGCTCCAAGATTGATTATAGCAGTGGTTTTCAACCTTTTTGACCACCATTTGACCCCAAAGACCTAAAACTAAAGAATTCTTTTTGTTTGTTTGTCCCCAATTCCAGGCTGGATTTAGCAAACAAAACAGTATAGACTTCTTAATTAATCAAGTGGTGCTAATTCAGATGATGAATATCTTAAATCTTGAGAGTGTGAAAATGAAACCAAACGGACCCGCAAGGGTCCGTTTGGTTTCATTTTTTACATTCTCAAGAGTTACATCTGGTTAACCAACTTTCCATCATTTAGCCTGAAACTAAAGAATTCTTTTTGTTTCGTCCACAATTGCCTGGGTTTTTGCAAACAGAACAGTGTAGACTTCTTAATCAATTAAGTGGTGCTAATTCAGAGGATGAATATTTTAACTCTTGAGAGTGTGAAAATGAAACCATTTCGTTTCATTTTTTACATTCTCAAGAGTTACGTCTGGGTTAACCAACTTTCCATCGTTTAGCCTGCATGGGGACCACCTCCTAGAACCCTCTCAACTTGGACCACTGGTGGTCCCCGGGCCACTGGTTGAAAAACCCCTGCTCTATAGAATGATGATGATAGGGAAGCAGAAGTGGAAAAAAGAAGAACCAGTTTGTCTGCATGACGCGTGGTTTGTTCTACCGGAGAGACCTGTTGACAACTTAGTACCTGAGTTGATATGCGTGATATACCTGCCATAGCAACACGTCAAACAGAACAAACGCCCCCCCCCCCCTCTGGGGATACAATGCTACAAGTTTGACATGTCAGAACTCTGATTTAGTCACAAACACAAACTCCTTTTTCGGTCTTTCCCTTTCTCTCTTTTTCTCTCTCTCTCATGCTGTCATTCTCTGTCTACCTCTCTCTCTCTCCTTTTATTATTCATGATGTGAAACCACTCCTGCCCACACAATCTATTCTGCAGTGCTCTCTGTCTCTCTCTCTGTCTCTGTCTCTGTCTCTGTCTCTCCCTCTCTCTCTCTCTCTCTCTCTCTCTCTCTCTCTCTCTCTCTCTCTCTCTCTCTCTCTCTCTCACTATCTGTAGTTCCCTTGTCTGTCCATCTGTCTTATCGGTCAACAATCTGCTCACCATGACACAGCAGGCCACAGATATACATACAGTTGTTTTGGCTTATAGGACCTTACTGAGTTGACTCTGCCCCTAGATAGCCTTAGTTTAGGCTATCAATTAGAAAATGGAGAATAATTGTTATTTTGACCAATGTTTTGCTAGTTCTCTTTCTTTCCCAATCATGGACAAAGAACGTGAAAGTTCTTAGTTCACAAACGGTCAACTCAAACCTCAAACACTGTTTTCAAATGTCGTTAATAGCATATGCGCTCCCCTTATAGTTTTCATTTTAAGTGCATTATTTAACACTATAACACTTAACACTTTAACACTACACTTAATTAACACTATAACAGTACAGTAAGTAACACCATCGCCAACTATTTCAAAGCTCAAACTTTCTAGGGATGTCTTGAAATGGATTTTCAGTAATGGAACAATCACATTTTTGATGTGTAGATCTTGTTGAGCCACTCATTTTGAAAGTATAGCTCTCCACCAGTTTTGTAGTGAGACTTATAAGTGGGGGGACGCCTCTTAAAGGGGAATTCCACCCATTTTCATTTTTTTCTGAGAGTGTACAAATGTGAACCAAATGGCCTAGCGGGTCCATTTGGTTCCATTTGTACACTCTCAGAAAAAAGGAAACTCATTAACATGGTGAAACACATCTTGATGATGTCATCAACATGCATTTCACCATGCTAATGATTTTTTTCAGACCTCCATTCCCAAGAAACACAGAATGGAGGAACTTTTTTGCCATGTCCACACAACATCTCTAAGGTATATTAATGACATAGTAAAATATTGAAAATGAGAGGGATTCCCCTATAAGACACAGGCATTCACACTTGGATTTGCATGCGCATTTGCGCGCACCTGCGCAACACACATTACACACGGTATTGAAACAAGTACAGCATATTGAGAAAGATTGCTTACAATGCCTAGTTGTATCCATAAAAGTAAATGACAAGACAAAAAAACATAGGCCCCAAAAATATTTTAGATGTGAGCAGGGGTTGACACTACCACTTGCCCGCTTGCCAGGGCAAGTAAAAAATAATGGTGGGGCAAGTGAAGAATGCTACCTGGTTGCCCGATCGGGAGAGGGTGCAACTTAGTGCACTATAACACAACACAAGATAAATTTGTCTTGAAGGCAGTCATTGCACTCTGCCTCTGTGTCTTTCCCTGCTTTCTAGCTATCCACAATTCCAGGCTGGATTTGGGAAACAAAACAGGCAAATTAACACACATGAAAATGACCTAATCTTCTACATTCTCTAGTTGTGTAGACCTGGGCTAATTAAGATGATGAATTTTAACTCTTGAGAGTGTGAAAATGAAACCCAAATGGACCCGCAAGGGTCCATTTGGGTTTCATTTTTACGTTCTCAAGAGTTACATCTGCAAAATTTACAATATATTTTTGGGGGCAAGTGACCATGAGCTGAGGGCAAGTAGAATCTGACTTGCACTTGCCCGATGGGCAAGTGCCTCCGAGACCTTAGTGTCAACCTCTGACCCCTGCTCTCCAGTCAAAAAAGTGTGGGCTGTGGTCTGTGTCTTGGCTGCAGGGGGGGATAGGAGTTGCATATAGGGTTCATTTGCATGATGTCCTCCCCTGTATTGATTCTGGATGGAGACGTGTCCTGCTGTTAACCTCGGCTGCACCTGTTGCCTTCTCTCTGAAAGAGAGCCTGTAGCGCCCCTTGAGGTCCAGAGTTCCATTTATATGCATTAAGTAATTGATTGATTATCTCAAAAACCAAAAAATCACAAACAGCAGTTGTATACATTTTTTTCCACACATATTTCAGAGATGTGTAACTAAAAGGGTTATCATATCATTTCTGGGCTAGTAAGTGTCACTTCCTGGACCAGAGAAAAAAAAAAAAAAAAAAAAAAAAAAAAAACTTCACCATTACACACACGAGAGATGCTAGGACGTTATTATGCCAAAAATAATCATATTGAAGTGAAAGTTAAGTGGCCGCTGATTGCCACAATAGGCTCAGATATGGACCTAAGTACACCCCCTGTCACCTAAATATGTACCCCCGTGCGTGCATATTTAGGCGTGCGGGGGTGCGCGCACCCGTGATAAATCTTGTGCGATTTCAAATCTCGTCTCAGCGTCTTTGGCACCTCTTACCTGGCTCGTTTTTGTAAACAAATACTCGGCTTAAAGGTAGGGGAAGTGATTTGAAATTCATGGTGTAGTACCAGCCTGGTGCACTAGGGGCCCCCAACAGTAGCTACACTATGTGAACCTGCTGCTCGCTCCTGATTGGAGGAGAATTGGTGGTGACCTGGGGACCTTTTATTAGCTCCTCTGCTAACGTGGGGGAGGGGGAAACTCCATATGTGGTTTCCACACCTTATAATAGAGCATTTTAACAGAAAAAAAATATTTTTTGGGTGATATCTGACAAAAGTGAAATCACTTCCCCTACCTTTAACGTCCTTGGCGTACAGTTTTAAAGAGAGACTCTTGAAGGAGTATTCCGCCCATTTTCAAAATTCCTCCATTTCTAGGAAACTTAACTAGAATGGGCCCAGGAGACATTGTTTTACATTATTTCCACCCAACCCCTCTAAGGCATGTTAATGAGTAGTAGTAGAATGTTGGAAATGGGTGGAATTCCCCTTTAGGCGTCATGTTATACTTGTAAAATAAAAACATTGAAGATGCGGCGCAGGTCTTTGAATATGAATCAATTCAGAGCAGATGTTTTAAACTCATTGTTGCTGCCTGGTCCCTGGAACAACATATTTTCAGATGGGGGTCCATGGCCAAATACCAGCCCTATAGGGATCCAAACTAAAGATTTCTTTTGCTTTTGTCTACAAGGCTGGATTTAGGAAACAAAACAGTCAATCATACAGATCAAACCATTGATCATAACCATTTATTTTCTACATTCTCTAGTTGTGTAGACTTACTTGGGCTAATTCAGATGATGAATATTTTAACTCTTGAGAGTGTAAACATGAAACCAAATGGACCCGCAAGGGATCCGGCCCTGATGTAAAAGCGCCGTGGATATAAGCGCTATAGTATTACACCATTTATCATTTTTAGAATCTGTACATTTGTGGTGTTACTGTATGTGTGCTGCCTGGCACTGCCAGAGGTCTTTGAGGCATTTGTGGTTAGTCACCCAATTAAAATAGTGAATCAGTGCAGTGGCATCGATAAGAGAGACACAGAGAGAGAGGGGCCAGAGAGAGGGGTGCCAGGGGGAGAGAGAGTTCACTTCTCTATCTCTCTCTCTCTCTCTCTCTCTCTCTCTCTCTCTCTCTCTCTCTCTCTCTCTCTCTCTCTCTCTCAGTCCTTTGCCCAGCGTAAAGTCAGAACAATCATTTGGACAGCACAGAGCTGATCTGTGAGGCAGAGAGCGTTTGTGTGCTGTAAGTATGTGTGCGTGAGTGTCAATGAGAGAGAGGGAGAGAGAGAGAGAGAGAGAGAGAGAGAGAGAGAGAGAGAGAGAGAGAGAGAGAGAGAGAGAGAGAGAGAGAGAGAGAGAGAGAGAGAGAGAGAGAGAGAGAGAGAGAGAGAGAGAGAGAGAGAGAGAGAGAGAGAGAGAGAGAGAGAGAGAGAGAGAGAGAGAGAGAGAGAGAGAGAGAGAGAGAGAGAGAGAGAGTTATTTAGAGACTTATTTAGTGTCAATAACTAGAATCTAGTGTCGGAAACTACTGTAGAATCTAGCGTCAAAAGCTAGAATATTGCTGCAGCTAGAATCTGGTGGAAGGAACTACTGTATAACCTGGTGTCAGAAAGTCGAATCGAGGCTCAGGACAAAATGGGTTAAAAATCCCAACCCGTCTTAGAAACGTGTTTTTGTGTGTGTGTGTGTGTGTGCATGCGCATGCACGCACACACAAGCAGGCTGGCACAACTCTGTCGTCTTAGCTGTATTTCCTTGGCTTTGTGGCACAGTACCAAACCCAAATGATTAGAAATCAATAGTCTCTCTTGTCTACAGTCCTACTACCCAAAAAACAGCAGTGATTAGCCGCGCGCCACTGTTCATTGTTTTGAGCGCATGTCCACGCTCAAAGACTCAGGCTTTACTGTGGACTTTCACACACAGTGGAAATACACAGCGAGCATTATTCTATCTCAGATATTCTAATGGTGTTGTTTTTAACACTGTACTCAGCACTGGTTCCAAAACAATATATATATATATATATATATATATATATATATATATATATATATATATATATATATATATATATATATATATATATATATATATATATATAATGATTTTTTCTTTCAGACCCCTTTTTTCTGAGGGGGTACAAATGGTTCTCATTTGTATCCCCTCTTTGTATCCTCCTAGCCACATACCGATCACATACCGATCAAAATTATCATTAATCTTCTTACATTCTCCCGTTGTGTAGACTTGGGCTAATTCAGATGTGAATATTTTAACTCTTGAGAGCGTAAAAAATGAAACCAAATGGACCCGGAAGGGTCCATTTGGTTTCATTTTTTACGCTCTCAAAGAGTTACGTCTGGTTAACCAACTTTCCATATTTAACTGGAACTCTCTCAAGGACCTCTGGTGGTCCCCGGAACCACTGTACCCTTTCACAGGCCGGTCAGAGTCAGCCAAAGGGCCGCATAACTTGGCCCCCGGGCCGCTTAATGCCCAGGTATGATCTATGATTATAACGTGGTCTCGTCTTGTGCGTTGTCTCGGCAGTTCGAGGCGGAGTACCGCCGCTTCGCCCTGAAGAGGAACGGTCCTGGAGGCTTCCTGGAGTTCTACCGCCTCCTGCAGACCATCCACCGCATCCCCGGCGTGGATGTGCTCCTGGGCTACGCCGACGTCCAGGGTGACCTGCTGCCCATCAACAACGACGACAACTTCCACAAGGCCGTGTCGTCAGCCAACCCCCTGCTCCGCATCATCATCACCAAGAGAGGTAAGAACCATCCGAGCAAAAAAAAAAACATAATTATGCCAATATATCGCGATTCATAAAGCGATACTTCGCCGAAATTAAACCTTGTCTGTATGGTTATGCTATGGTGCATCCGTGCTTCTGTGCCCGGGTCTCAGCGCATACTGTAGTGGAATAACAGAGGAGGCGGTTCCAGACCATATCATACCTACGTCACTGCCCTAACTCAGTGCATACTGTAGTGGAACACCAGAGGAGGGGGTTCCAGACCATATCATACCTACATCACTGCCCTAACTCAGTGCATACTGTAGTGGAACACCAGAGGAGGGGGTTCCAGACCGTATCATACCTACGTCATTGCCCTAACTCAGTGCATACTGTAGTGGAACACCAGAGGAGGGGGTTCCAGGCCGTATCATACCTACATCACTGCCCTAACTCAGTGCATACTGTAGTGGAACACCAGAGGAGGGGGTTCCAGACTGTATCATACCTACGTCACTGCCCTAACTCAGTGCATACTGTAGTGGAACACCAGAGGAGAGGGTTCCAGACTGTATCATACCTACATCACTGCCCTAACTCAGTGCATACTGTAGTGGAACACCAGAGGAGGGGGTTCCAGACTGTATCATACCTACGTCATTGCCCTAACTCAGTGCATACTGTAGTGGAACACCAGAGGAGGGGGTTCCAGACCGTATCATACCTACGTCACTGCCCTAAAAGTGACGTAGGTATGATACATTTCCCAGAGCACTGAACACTAAAGGAGGCAGAGGAGAGCAGCAAGGCACGCACAGAATATATTTTCTCTAGCGCCAGTGACCAGCAGGGTACCTAGTAGTATATTTAAAGGACCACTTCATCCCTTTGGGGTCTTGATGTGCGTTTTTTTAAATTATTAAAAAAAATAATAATAATCTATTTATTTTTGGATATTTTAGTATCTCAAAGTGTCAATGAGCTCCATGCATGTCATTGACACTTTGAAATGACGGAAATATCTTTAACCACACATAAATAATGCAGGAAAGTGTTTATTGTCTCCCAGACATCATTAAGATCTGGTTGAAAAAAAACAACCTGTCAGTCGCTCAGTTGCCCCCTAAATCTATGACCTTGACCCCTCAGATCAAAATTGTGAGGGAAAAAAAGTAATATTTGGTAATGCACTGGTTATACGTATAACTCTAGGCTTTCTGTCTGATATGCCGGATTAACCAACGGCCGATATGAGTGCAGCAGCACTGGGCACCAACACGAAGAGGCTCTGATATGGCATGACAACCATCGTGTGGCGACATAGCCTGAACCAATCAAAAAACATAACCCAATAAATAGTAGCTGTGAAATCTCCGCTCAAATAGAGTAGTGCAAACAAATACAAGACTAAACGACTCAACGGGCCTGAAAATTAAGGCCCGGCCCTAACTGGGCCCTAACTGTTCAGGCCCTAGGTCTGGCCCGACTAAATGGAACATATTTTAGGCCCTACCCGGCCCTAAACTGTATTCTGGCCCTGTAAACTGAATTTGAGAATTCGCCACATTGTAAAAATGAAATTCCAATCAGCATCTTCATGATAGGTACAGAAATGAACTATTATTTTGACTACAATAAGATAATTCAATACATGTTATTTTTTCATGGAGCTTGAAAAAAAAGGCCCGGCTCTACTGATTAGCATAGATTTTAGGTCCGACCCGGCCCTAAATGTCGGGTCGGGCCTGTTCGGGTTCGGTCCTGGTCGGGTTCGGGCAGAGTTTGAGAACTCTATACAGGACGACCGTCTCATTCAAAGACATCTCTTCGGGGACACAGTGGCACAGCTGGTAGTGCTGTCGCCTCACAGCTAGAAGCTCCTGGGTTCGATTCCCACTAGGGAACGCTGTGGGTGCTGCAGGCTTTGTGTCTCCTCCTCCACGTCATCAGTGCCCATACCCGGGGCGGGGTGGGGGAGAAAAGGGCCTTTCTGTGTGGAGTTTGCATGTTCTCCACCGTGTTCCCTTAGGGTAGATACCCTCACGAAAACAAGCTGTGATCCTGATCTCTAGACTGCCTCTTTTGGCCAGCTGGGGCTCCTGATGGAGGGCACAGGAACTGGTTGGAACAACGTGTGTCTTTCCAAGTTCCAACCACTGGTTGGAATAACGTGTGTCTTTCCAAGTTCCAACCAGGGAAACTTGTCACCCCTGTCGGGTGAAATTGAGCAGCTCATGCAGCACCGAGTTCAAGTCTGTCGCTGCCCCCATGTCCCCTCATATATGAGGACCAGGTTGGCGGATGTGTGTAGAGTCCAGGGGTCACATTGGATCATTAAAAAATGGATTACAAAATTGTGGGATATAAATAAAGTGTGAATGGGCTGTTAGGAGAATGTCCTACACATACAGTATACCTGTTGTCTCTGCTCACTCTGGTGTGGAGTGGGTCTGACGATAGCCTGAGGCTCGGCTGCTGCTGCTGCTGGGACCTCTTCTCTTTGTTCACATCATCAAAGACACTCCATTCCCAGTAAATAACGGCACCCGATGACTTATTCATATTCTCTCTCTCTCTCTCTCTCTCTGTCGTTGTTGCGCTGCTTCCCCGCTGGTCACACTCAGCATGAGTTACTCATTGTGTTGCCGTTGTGGCGTTTTCTGCTTCATTAGATCCTACACTCACTCGCTTGAAGAGCAAAGACCGCATATGACGGTATAGCCTGTGTTTGTGGAGGATGATTCAGTATGGGGAAGAGTACTCAAATGCTTTACTTAAAAAGCAGTGGTTTTCAACACAGTGGTCGTTGAGAGAGTTCCAGGTGGTCCCCGGGCCAAATAAGGGCTTGATTTTGGTTGTCTTAAATATCAGTTCTTAAAGGGATACTTCACCGAAATTAAACCTTGTCTGTATGGTTATACCAGGGGTCGGCAACCCAAGATGTTGAAAGAGCCATTTTCGACCCAAAATTAAATTCAAAATCTGTCTGGAGCCGCATATTATTATTATTTTTTTTCCTGAGAGTGTGCAAATGTGAACCAAATGGACCCTGGCGGGTCCATTTGGTTCCATTTGCACACTCTCAGAAAAAAGGTCCTCAAAGAAAAATCATTAACATGGTGAAACACAACCTTTCTTCAGAAATGGAGTTTCTAAAAAAATAAAATAAAGGAGTTTTACAGAACTCCATTTCTAGTCCACACAACATCTCTAAGGTACATTAATGACATAGTAAACTGAGTAAACCTTTGAAAATGGGAGGTTCAGATTGAAAGCTCCACCTCTGATAACTGCTGGGCTTTTTTGACATGGCCAAGTGCTACTTTAACTGGCAACTGTCAGACAGCGCAACGCGTTTTGGGTGACTGAAATGTTTATATTATTTTGGTGTGGATCACCCCAGTGTGTATGTAATAATGTAATAATGCTACAGCCAGGGAGCCACTAGGGCTGTGTTCTGGAGCCGCATGCGGCTCCTGAGCCGCAGGTTGCTGACCTCTGGGTTATACTGTCGTGCATCCGTGCCTCTGTGTCCGTGTCTCAGTGCATACTGTAGTGGAACACCAGAGGAGGAGACGTAGATGGTAAACGTTTCCAGAGCACTGAACACTAAAGGAGGCAGAGGAGAGGAGCAAGGCAAGCACAGAATATACTTTCTCTAGCCACCGTGTGGCTTTTTTTATTTTATTTTTTTTACATTTTTTTCCCACATATTTAGAGGCCATTGTACAGCATTTAAAGGCATTCCGTACCTGCAAAGCACTCCTTTAAGTCTTAAGTCAAAACTTGAAGGAGTGGCAAAGCTCCACACCTACAAGTTTTGACTTAAGACTTAAGACCTGATACTTAAGACAATCAAAATAGGGCCCTCAGAGTGTAAAAATGACCCGCAAGGGTCCATTTGGCCCTGGTATGAAAAAGGTTGAAAACCACTGACTTAAAAGGGTTTCCAGCATGATTTTTTTTAAACCTCAAAGCGTTTTTTTTTATTATTATTATTATTTTATACAAACAGAGCTATCCCAGCAAAAACATATAAAAAGGGGCAACATTGATAATATGATACATTGATTTTAGATTCATGGTGGATCCCATTTAAGTAAAAGTATGAAATCAATACTGCAACGTTAAAAAAAATACTCCGTCCGAACTCCGAAATGAATGAAAGTCACCCGGCCAATTTTTCCTCACTATTGAATTTCCTCCTCTCTCATTTCCCATATAGCATTCTTTTATGTCTTCCTCTCTATCTTTTCAATCTGCGCGTCGTCTGCCTCAATCTGGCCGCCACTCTCATCTTACTTCCCCCTCCTTTTTGTGCACACTCAACAGCTTCTATTCAATAATTATGGCCGGTTTTGTAATGCACTGCGGTATACTGAATCTCGCGTGCATGTGCACCATTTATTTTCTCTCTCTCTCTCTCTCTCTCTCTCTCTCTCTCTCTCTCTCTCTCTCTCTCTCTCTCTCTCTCTCTCTCTCTCTCTTTTCCTCTAATCTATTGTTGAGTAGAATCATGGGTGGATGTAACATTTCCCATTTGGGGGGCAGGAGAAAATGGTATGGGGGCGGCTTCATCGCCCGTGTCGCTTCGCGCCACGGGCGATGAAGCCGCCCCACACCATACCATTTTTGGTTACAGGACTTATATTGGTCAAGTATGCATCAATAATAACATCAGTTGTTGTCGAAGTTGCAACAGACACGCAGCATGCCTGAAGCTAAAGGTCTGACTCAGAGAGTTTTCTGTTTTCAATGATGAAATGCTGTTGGTTTAGTGGTGACACAGCTGTGGTTGGTTAGTAGCAGTAGTAGTGTTTGAAATCATTTTTAAATGATTAGCGCTTTAATTTGAAATATCTTGGGTTGTTTTGCATGCCATCATGTTTGATGGGGCAGATTGGGCATTCAAAGGGGCATTGCCCCCCCCATGCCCATGCCTAGATCCGCCCCTGAGTAGAATAGGCCATCATTGTTTCACGATTTACAGACAGACACAGATGTCTAATCAGATTTAAGTCCATGGCCTCTGGGTGAGCAATGAATTGCCGTTTTCAGGTGAACGACGCGAGTCGGATGAACGACAGACGGCAGGTCCGAAACACAAAACAGACGCAACAATGAGTCAGACCTGAGAGAACGTTTAGTATAAAGCGCCTGTCTGGCTGTTTTCATAGGCGTGGAATGAGTCCATGTGCACCGTCCGCACCTACCCGTATACTGCCTTTTCAAAAAGGTTGCGGCCGTTTTTAAAAAGTCTGCGTCCATTTTAGGAATGTTGCAACGTTCCTAAAACATTTTTTTTTTTTCCCTCTAAATCGTTTTAACGGTTTCTGAGTTATGTGTTGTAAAGCTTTGTTTTTGACGTTCACACTTTTTCTTAAAGGGGAACTCCACCCATTTTCAATATTTTACTATGTCATTGATGTACCTTCAAGGTGTTGTGTGGACTTGATAAAAAAAAGTTCCCCCATTCTGTGTTCCCAAGAAATGGAGGTCTGAAGAAAACCACTAACATGGTGAAACATCTTGATGATGTCATCAAGATGTATTTTCACCATGTTAATGGATTTCTTTAGACGCTTCTTTTTCCTGAGCGCGTACAAATGGAACCAAATGAACCCATTAGGGTTCATTTGGTTGCATTTGTACGTTCTCAGAAAAAAAAAAATGAAAATGGGTGTAATTCCCCTTTAAGTAAAGCGAACTTGTGAAATGGTTTTCAAAGCAGCATGTCAATGCAAGAGGAATATTGTCAATATTTCTGTGGCATCTCTGTGCTTTTGTCTACTTTCCACTTCCAACTTCTTCACTGTATTGAAGTGATTGCTTTGAACTTTTCAAACCATTAAAAGACAACCAGAGACCTTGGCAAGAAGTGAGCACTTGAGACATTCAGCCATAAGCCCACACTAATGGTCCATGGATATAAAGTGGTCAGGACTAAAGTGCTTTTCAGGTAGGCTTGTCAGGGTTATTTGTGTCAATTCGTCATATTGTCATCAACCACACTTCATAATGTCCAAAAAAAACACTGCAGTTATTTTTTTTCCCAGAGCACAGTCAGTATCTGCCTCTGGTTGACTGTTGAGCTGTTGTAACAAGGTTTGGATACATGTCAGGCATTGTGTTATACGGTGTTAATGTCAAAGTACCATCTGGGGATACCTAGCTCTCATCATGCATGTTAAAATCAGGTCATTCATTCAGCATGGCCGTCATGCATTTGTAATGCTTCTCAGCAGGTTATAGCACATTATATGGGAGAAATAAACCACATAGCATTAAAGTGGCAGAGCTGAGAGCAGGGGCGGATGAAACATTTCCCAATTGGGGGGGCAGGAGAAAATGATATGGAGACCCATACCATTTTCGGTTACAGGACTTTTACTAGGCAATTAAGCATCAATAACAACATTGGTTGTTGTTGAAGTTGCAACAGACACACAGCATGCATGAAGCTAAAGGTCTGACTCGGAGAGTTTTCTGTTTTCAATGATGAAATGCTGTTGGTTTAGTGGTGCCACAGCTGTAGTTAGTTAGTAGCAGTAGTAGTGTTTCAAATCATTTTAAATATAAGCACTAAATTGAAATATCTTGGGGTGTTTTGCATGATATCGTGTTTGGTGGGGCAGTCAGGGCATTTAGGGGGAGCATTGTCACCCCATGCCCAAGCCTAGATCCGCCCCTGGCTTAGAGACGAATTGTAAACAAACTTCCAAGCTTCGCGTGTGTATATACCTCAGCGTAAGCCGTCCCTCGCACTATGCCATCCCATCGCCTGAGGGATGCCGTGCTCTGATTGGTTCAGAAACCCTCTGTGCCAGATAATCAGGTGGGATCCATAATACAAACCCCACCATTTCTGTGGTTCATCGCACATTTTTAAGACTTTTCTCAACAACATGGGCCATTATTGCATTTTGAACTTTTATTGCATTAGGAGCTGCTGTGTGTTCGTTCATAACTTTACATTATAGTAAAATATGTTCTTACTTTAATGTGCTATTTTTTCATTACATTATGAGCTGATTATTACATTATGAGTTAGCATTACATTGGAATGATTACACATATGAGCCCTTACTACATCATGAGTTCCTACAGTATTTTTTAAACATGGAAATGGTTATGATGTTATTGTTATTTTATTAGCATATAATTGCGATTAGACGATTATGTAATAATTGTGACAGGCCTAGAGGCGCTACAGTACACGCACACACACACACACACACCACACACACACACACACACACACGTGTGTGTGCGCGTGCACGTGCGCTGCATTCGGAAAAACAACCAGCAAAATGTTGAGACACGTTACACAATCTCACTTCACCCCAAGGCAGGCATTGGATTGAAAACACGCACGCATGCACGCACACACACACTCGCACACATGCACCCGCACACACAATGGAGGATTATACAGTAGATGTTAATCTCAATTTTGCCTCAAGAACCAGCGAGCGGCTCGTCGTATAGTAAAGACAGTTGGTCGGAATAATTACCCGACAAACATGCGCTGCTCACACATTTATTTATCCCCCGGGCTAAAACACCATTCATACAACACCTTACATATTCATAAGCGCAGAAGGAACGCATTCTGTTCAGAGATGAAGGGAAAACTGGACTTAATTAATAGCTGTACATTGTGTGCAGTCTCATGAGGACGGACACTTCAGGGCTAATATCCACATATGCTACTGTTTGTCTCGTGATGTTGTCCACTCATTGTATGTTGTATGTACAGTATGTGGCCTATACGTGTGTTGGACACGTAGGCAAATATTATGTTTTAACCTTCACCCTTTTTTTTTGCAAAAAAAGTGCTATATGTTATGACAAGGGTTGACACTAAGGTCTCTGAGGCACTTGCCCATCGGGCAAGAGCAAGTCAGGTTCTACTTGCCCTCAGGTCATGGTCACTTGCCCCCCAGGTTCCAGGTGGTCCCCAGTTAACCCACGGACTGCCGTCCACGCGGGCTCGTGAAGTTCTCTGTCCGTCCCCCCTGCCAAATCACGCGGATCAGCCCAATCACGACGATAAACCATTTCCCCCATTATATGTTAGATTAAACCCTTGTGCATCCACCTGTGGATATCAAACGTCTACATCAAAGGACAACACCACAGCAGATGATCACAGCACACCATGCACAGACAGAGTAGCCAATTGTATCTAAAAATCAACTGAAATATAGCCTAACTTGCTGTGCCACCGCAGCAGCAGCAGGAACAAGAGAGAGAGCAGACGGCTGCGCACACACACCGCACACGCACACACGCACACACCACACACACACACACACACACAACACACCACACACACACACCACACACACACACACACACACACACACACACACACACACACACCACACCAGTAGTCTGGGGACCACCAGTGGTCCCTGAGAGCATGAGGTCCATTTGGTTTCATTTTTGTGATCTCAAGAGTTACAGATCCATAAGGGTCCGTTTGGTTACAAAGGATCCATCATTTAGCTGGATCTAACTAGCAATCCTCAAACAATCAGTGCCGCCATTACAAAAAAAAAAACAGCAACCAAGGCTTTTTTTAACCTTACCTTGTCTCCAAATAACAGGTCAACCACCAAAGATCAGGAAAAAGATCGCTATTAGATCCAAAAGTCAATAAATCCAAGCTCCTTCGGTGTACAGATCCATAAGATCCTGCCCTTCTCCTCCGTCTCTCTCTCTCTGTGTTTGTTGTGTGGTTGCTATGGAAACACGTGGCTGACACACGTGGCAGGGAGAGCCACGTGGTGAGGGTGAGAACCCATAGACTCAACTACATGCAACCACATGCTCTCTCTCTCTCTCTCTCTCTCTCTCTCTCTCTCAAGCAGTGTTTGCCAACTGCCAAAATCCGAAATGCACTAGTGACAATTCCAAAATTGTGCAGTTGTTTTCAAGCAACTCACAGCAAAAAAGCACTAGATTTTTGACCAGGAGTTTTTCAATCATTTTGGTGCTAGAGGGGGTCTGGAAAAAAGCTAAATATAGTGTCAAATGTGCCAGTGGCAATACTGCCCCAAAGAGGTTCCTACAGTGTTGCCAGGTTGTCAGAGAGAAATAAGTAACCAGGTCTCAAAATAATACTACTTTACACATGAAATAGTTCAAATCCATCAGGCATTGACATGGCAGTTCTTCAAGCTCGTTGTGATGTGTTGTGGAAGTAAATGAAAAAAAAAAAAGTTGTTTATTGAGGTTGGCATGATTTTATTTATAATATTTATTTTGATGTTTATTATATGGTTATGGGTATTGTATAGTACATTTTGGTTATGGTGCCCCGTTCAAGTTTAGTACAGTACATCACAGTGTGTGATGTGGATGTGAGTGTGGTATTTTCCCTAAACTGTGCTATATCATAAACTGATTTCTGCAAGAAAATGCAGCCACAGAACATCATCTGTGGGGACTACATGAACATGCCATATCTCTAATGAAAGGTTATGATGTCCTCTTGAATACAAAAGAAAAAGCGAGTTTCTAGCAAGTACCATTTTGGAGTTATCAGTGATCAAAAACAGATTGATGTCACATAATTCAGTCACTATTGAGTAACAATGCTGCTTTCCAAGGCTGATATTTACATACGTAACGGTAGATGCTATTTTATTATTTATTTTTTTAGATTCAAGCAGGCATCATGAGGTTTAATTTGATTTGGCATGGATGTGTAGCAGTAATATTACCTAATGTTAAATGCTAAATAAAAACTTTGAATTGAGTTATTGAAAATGGCCTCTGGCCTGCTGCATCATCTGCCATTATAACGCACTGTATTTCAATTGCTAATATCTACAAAACAGAACATGTTATCAACTCACTTATTTTTTTTCCATGAAAGCAAAGAGATGGAGGATTTTTTTAAGGTATTCCGTGTCTCGAACGGCCCCCATAGATTTTTCCATAATTGTCTAAAAGTCAGGTATTTTCTGGCAGTGACACTTACTGTCCCCCTTTCTTGCAGCAGAGGGGTGTGTAAGTTGGTTAACCAGATGTAACTCTTGAGAGCGTTAAAAATGAAACCAAATGGACCCTTGCGGGTCCATTTGGTTTCATTTTTACGTTCTCAAGAGTTAAGAGCTCTCAAGAGTTTAAAATTCATCATTCTAATTAGCCCAGGTCTACACTGTAGAAGATTAATGGTCATTTTGATCTGTATGTTAATTTGCCTGTTTTGTTTCCCAAATCCAGCCTGGAATTGTGGTGGATAGCTAGAAAGCAGGGAAAGACACAGAGGCAGAGTGCAATGACTGCCTTCAAGACAAATTTATCTTGTGTTGTGTTATAGTGCACTATGTTGCACACTTGCCCGATCGGGCAACCAGGTAGCAGTCTTCACTTGCCCCACCATTTTTTTTTTCTTGCCCCGGGCAAGCGGGCAAGTGTTAGTGTCAAGCCCCGTATGACCTTTAGACCTTTAAGGGCTCCATTTTCGTCACACGCTAAACCCCTTATGCCAAACCCCTTATCTGTTTTTTTACTATTTTTTTTTAAGAAAACTTTTTGGAATAGTTCAACATGCCAATCTATTGATAGCATCCTGAGGCGTATTGCTTAATTTACCACTGTGTTACCACACGGTGTTCACAACACGTATCTCAATGTCTCTTCAAGCTCTGTGTTTCCATTTCAACAGGCAAATGAGAATTCAAATATTCAAATGCACTCTCTGGCACTATATACTGTATCTGCGCCACATTTTACCTGAGCCTGAAGCCACACCCACATCACACTCTTTATCAGTAGGATAGTAAAGGTGGAGAAGTGGGAAGTAGGGGCTGATGTCTGGTATCACTATATTACTGTTTTTTTTTTCATTGACACGTCTGACCAGAAAGTCCCCAAGAATGCTACTATAAAAGGACCACTGAGCACTGCCCACTCTATAGTTTACATATACTGTATCAGGGGTTGACACTAAGGTCTCTTGCAAGTCAGGTTCTACTTGCCCTCAGCTCACGGTCACTTGCCCCCCCAAAAATATATGTGTAAGTTTTGCAGATGTAAACTCTTGAGAGTGTAAAAATGAAACCAAATGGACCCTTGCGGGTCCATTTGGTTTCATTTTTACACTCTCAAGAGTTAAAATTCACCATCTTAATTAGCCCAGGTCTACACAAATAGATAATGTAGGACAGGGTTTTCAACCTTTTCATCTCAGGGACCACCATTTATTCAGGGTTGAGCCGTGCCGTGGACCACCAGTTGAGGATATTTTTAGACCCACAGACCCCAAAACTAAAGATTTATTTTGCTTTTGTCCACAATTCCAGGCTGGGTTTGGAAAACAAAACAAGCAAAACATACATCCAAAATGGCTAATTCAGATGATGAATAATTTAACTCTTGAGAGTGTAAAAAATGAATCCAAATGGACCCGCTAGGGTCCATTTGGTTTCATTTTTACGTTCTCAAGAGTTACATCTGGTTAACCATCTTAGCGGGGACCACCTGGAACCCTCTCAGGGACCACTGGTGGTCCCCGGACCACCGGTTGAAAACCCCTGATGTAGGAGATTAATGGTCATTTTGATGTGTATGTTAATTTGCCTGTTTTGTTTCCCAAATCCAGCCTGGAA
Organism: Benthosema pterotum; assembly: GCA_039105355.1. NCBI lineage: Eukaryota > Metazoa > Chordata > Actinopteri > Myctophiformes > Myctophidae > Benthosema > Benthosema pterotum. The sequence continues at coordinate 53,922,908 of CM076969.1, read as the reverse complement.
TTGTGGATAGCTAGAAAGCAGGGAAAGACACAGAGGCAGAGTGCAATGACTGCCTTCAAGACAAATTTATCTTGTGTTGTGTTATAGTGCACTAAGTTGCACACTTGCCCGATCGGGCAACCAGGTAGCAGTCTTCACTTGCCCCATCATTTTTTTTTACTTGCCCCGGGCAAGCGGGCAAGTGTTAGTGTCAAGCCCTGCTGTATGCTGTAGCGCTACACAGTATATGCTCTATAGCTCTGCGTTTTTCAACCTGTTGGCCTCTCTGCTGTCTCTGTCGCCGCATTCCTCTCTGCCTGCGTACAGCATGTCTGACTCTATCTCTTTAAATGAATTCATTGAAAGATTTAGCAAAAGGCTCAACAGAGTTGATGCTCTGCATGCTTGCATGCATGTGGTTTTGACACTGTTGTGTGTGTGTGTGTGTGTGTGTGTGTGGTGTGTGGTGTGTGTGTGTGTGTGTGTGTGTGTGTGTGTGTGTGTGTGTGTGTGTGTGTGTGTGTGTGTGTGTGTGTGGTGTGTGTGTGTGTGTGTGTGTTGTGTGTGTGTGTGTGTGTGTGTGTGCACGAGTGCTGCATGCGTTTTCCACCTTCCCACTGCTGAGCGAGAGTGCATTCATGTACAGTGTAGCTTCTGCCTGTAGGCAGAATTGCGGATGTGTGTGTGTGCGTGTGCGTGTGCGTGTGCGTGTGTGTGTGTGTGTGCATGCCTCCGTGTAAACCAGAGAGTGTGTGTTTATGAGAGATAGGAGACCATCTGCTGTTAGACGCCATTAGCCACTCAGTGAGATGAGCTCATCGTAAAAAGGCTGCATCAATCAAAGCAACACCATGCACTGTCGCCACTGTGTGTGTGTGTGTGCGTGTGTGTGTGGGTGTGTGCGTGTGCGTGCGTGTGTGCGTGTGAGAGTGCATAAAAATATACTTCTTAAATTGGGGTGAAAGGTTGACATGAGGTATGGTTCTTTTTAATTTGTTTTAACAATCCGACATCACAATAGACCCTCCACCCCCCACCCATGGGGTCCTTGATGGAGCTCCTTGATGGAGTGGTTGAAAATCACAGCTAGAACCGTAAAAAAAAAAAACTTCTCTTATGGGGGTTCCTGGGCCTATATTTGTTCAAATTGGGGTACGTGGTGGGCAAATACAGAAAGTGTTTGGGGGACCTTGATGCATGATACTCTGTTGCATTTACATTTCTATATAGTTATAGAAATGTCCAATCAAATCCGACCAAGACTGCAGGCTAATCCTACTTTGTGTCTGTGTGTGTGTGTGTGTGTGTGTTGTGTGTGTGTGTGTGTGTTGTGTGTGTGTGTGTGTGCGTGTGCGTGTGTGTGTGTGTGTGTGTGTTATATTGCTTCAGTAAAAAAAAAGGCTTCATTTGCTCTTCACAGTAATGTCCACTGCATTAGAACGCAATAGAATCAAACATCAGCAGAAAATAACAATGTGGAGATGAGAAAGAAGCAGCATATTGTGTAAAAATGGATCCATTAGGTTGTCTGGCTTGACATGCACATATTTCTCAAGTTCAGGGACCAGTGGCAGCATCCAAGTCCCAGTACTGTACAGTAGGGATGGACGAAAAAATACATACAGTATGCCAATCTATTGCAATGCTTAAAGGTAGGGGAAGTGATTTCCCTTTTGTCAGATATCACCCTTTTTTTTTTCTGTTAAAATGCTCTATTATAAGGTGTGCAGACCACGTTAGCAGAGGAGCTAATAAAAGTTCCCCAGGTGGAGGGTGAATTCCCCTCCAATCAGGATGGAGCAGCAGGTTCACATAGTGTAGCTACTGTTGGACGCCCCTAGTGCACCAGGTGGTACTACACGATAAATTTCAAATACTTACCTACCTTTAATGCCATTATTTTTCCTTTCTTAAAAAAAAAAAGAAAGAATTATATATATTATATATATATATATATATATATAATATATAATATAATATATATATTTATATATATATATATTATATATATATATATATACGTTATCTATCTTGGCGTTATCTATATTGTTTAAAATTCCTTTAAAATGTTCTAGTTGATGTTGTCACGGTCCATATTGTTTAGAATTATTTTAAATGGGAATTCCACCCATTTTCAACATTTTACTCTACCTTGGAGATGTTGGCAAGATAAGTTGTGTTTGTGTATTTTTTCAAACACAAAAAATACTGCAGACAGGCAGACAGTCCAGAAGAGCGTGAACATGTGACGTACGTGGTGCCAAATGTAAGCCGGTATACTGGTTGTCAGACTGTGGTGAATCTGTAAGCTGTCGCAGTGAGAGGTGCAAAAGACACTGGCGCTGCTACAGTACAGACTTGTGCGCTTATGTGTCTACTGATATACCAACTGCACACGGACACAGTGCGCTAACTGTACCCGCTGGAAGTACATGGATGTACTTAGCGTGTGTGTGCGTGTGTGTGTGTGTGTGTGAGGGGTGGGGGTGGGGGTGGGGGTTTAAGAAGAGAGATAGAGAGAGAGAGGGAGGGAGAGAGAGAAATGGAGCAAACTGGATTCTATATTCTTTCTGCTAGAGGGTTCAGGGGAGAATAAGCCTCCAGAAATAACTCGTACATAACACATCACAGCTGCTCGCGTGCGCGCGCACACACACACGCACACACACACAGGCACACGCACACGCACACAGACATACACGCTTTCATGTAGAATATGTCATATGATGTGTCTCCTTCCATGCGTTGTCAATACTGTATTTTCCTTAGAATAGAAGTGTGTGTGTGTGTGTGCGTGTGCGTGTGCGTGTGTGTGTACTTCTATTCTTATGCTACTGCAGCTGTCAGTAATGTAGCTGCCCCTCCCACATGCTATCTATTGTCTGCATGGATGGATGGATGGATGGATGGATGGATGGATGGATGGGTAGCTAGCATACATGTGAAAGAACGCAATCAAATATTAATAATAAACCAAACAGATAGACAAAGAATGTTAATGTTAAATATTATCATTTTGTTTTAACTTTGCCTATAGATTCAGGGCTGCACGAGTTAAAGCGGAATTCCACCCATTTTCAAAATTTTCCTGAGAGGATACAAATGTGTCTCCTGTACCCCAATTTGTACCCTCTCAGGGAAAAAGGGGTCTGAAAGAAAAATCATTAACATGGTGAAATACATCTTGATGATGTCATCAGATGTATTTCACCATGTTAATGATAAATACATAATTGGGGGAACTTTTTTTTTTATCACGTCCACACAGCATCTCTAAGGTATATTAATGACATATCGAAATGTTGAAAATGGGTGGAGTTCCCCTTTAAAGAGAGTCAGCAGATTATTTTTCATCCTCAATCTCAAAACGTTGTGAGCACAAACTCACCAGTAGTGTGACACATAACCGCTATATACAGTACTTCTGTGCAGAAACAAATCAGCACTGCAGTGATTTTCTTTCCACGTTTACCCTGTATAACTTATTTTCTGTTTCATGTGCACATGTGTGGTGCAGATGGGCTTGTTTGGGCACGGCGAGCCTATCTACAGTACCTATCTATCTGTCTATCTCTCTCATACAGTGTTGCCAACTGCCAAAATCCAAAAATG
>CM076969.1:53661817-53914317 GCA_039105355.1 Benthosema pterotum | reverse complement strand
CACACACGCACGCGCGCACACGCGCACACGCGCACACACACACACACGAATGAGTACACACATAGAAACAAGGGAATCAGATCTTGCAGCCGTCATTCAGTAAACAAACAGTAATCTATTAATCTAGAGCAGGGGTTTTCAACCTTTTTGACACCAGGGACCACCATTTATTTGGCATTTGAGCCACGGACGGACCACCATTTGATTACATTTTCACCCCAAAGACCTAAAACTAAAGAATTCTTTTGGCTTTGTCCACAATTCCAGGCTGGATTTTGCAAACAAAACAGTGACTTCTTGATTAGGTGGTGCTAATTCAGATGATGAATATTTTAACTCTTGAGAGTGTAAAAATGAAACCAAATGGACCCGCAAAGGTCCATTTGGTTAATGTGGTTAGTAGCCATTGAGGCGATGGCTCAGCGATTCCATCAGTTCACTGTGCACTTTAATCATAAACCAACGGGACAAATTCATTCATTAACCATTAACCCGAGTTCCACAATTCAGTAGCCATGTTTATTTTATTTTTATAATAAAGCAGGGCTTGACACTAACACTTGCCCGCTTGCCCGGGGCAAGTAAAAAAAATGGTGGGGCAAGTGAAGACTGCTACCTGGTTGCCCGATCGGGCAAGTGTGCAACTTAGTGCACTATAACACAACACAAGATAAATTTGTCTTGAAGGCAGCCATTGCACTCTGCCTCTGTGTCTTTCCCTGCTTTCTAGCTGTCCACAATTCCAGGCTGGATTTGGGAAACAAAACAGGCAAATTAACACATCAAAATGACCATTAATCTTCTACAGTGTAGACCTGGGCTAATTAAGATGATGAATTTTAACTCTTGAGAGTGTAAAAATGAAACCAAATGGACCCGCAAGGGTCCATTTGGTTTCATTTTTACGTTCTCAAGAGTTACATCTGGTTAACCAACTTAACTGGGGACCACCTGGAACCTGGGGGGCAAGTGACCATGACCTGAGGGCAAGTAGAACCTGACTTGCACTTGCCCGATGGGCAAGTGCCTCGGAGACCTTAGTGTCAACCCCTGATAAAGTGCTGAACACTGTATAAGCTGGGGTGGGATAGTATATGGGTACCTCGCTCACTATGTCTTTGTCAATATTACATCATATTTGTCAATATTGGTTGTCATCAAGATGTTTCACCATGTTAGTGGCTTTCTTCAGACCTCCATTTCTTGGGAACACAGAATGGGGGAACTTTTTTTTATCATGTCCACCAGTGTTGGTCAATTACTTTGGAAAGTAACTTCTTTACTTTACTCGTTACCCCTTAGACAAAGTAATATCATTACTTTACTTATTACTGGAATCGAAGAGTAGTATATTACATATTACGTTATTACTTTCCCAAGTTCTTAACTCCCACCTTTGAAAAAATGGGAACATTTTAACCTTGAATCACAAAACAGACCTGCAACTAACAAAACCAGATTTCGGAATTTGTCTCTTTGACTTTTTCACAATTGTTTTCAGACAGTTGAGGTCTTGTATTTAAAATAAAATACAAAATAAAGCATCAAGCAATTTGTAGTGTACATAACTGTGCGCAGGATGCAGCGTGTGGACTGGATCTACAATCTAGTGCACATCTCTGTTGTTACAGTACCTGTCGATAGCTTGTAAATCTGTTCTATTTTGCATGCAACAACAAGCTCATTTTAAACAAGTAACTTGGCGTTACTTGCAAAGTAATGCATTACTTATTACCGATTTTTGCAGAGTAATCTCGTTACTTTACTTTTTGGAGCAAGAGTAATAATATTACAGTAATATGTAATCTAAATTTGTCCACACAACACCTTGAAGGTACATCAATGACATAGTAAATAAAATATTGAAAATGGGTAGAGTTCCCCTTTAACCACTAAAAAAAATAACCCTACTTACTTGCCTGGTTGACCGTATAGTTCCCCTGGGGGTTGTAATAAGCCAGAGGGTGTTTTATTTTTCCTTTCATGGTTTTCATGGTGGACCATTTTCATCTATTTGTCAAGTCTCATGGTCGCTAGATTTGCGTTATTAATTAATTAGTCAGGCAAAAAAAACCTGAAGCCTTTTAATCCTAAAGCCTTCAGTTTTTACGAAGGCTAAAAGCCATGCTATTCAACAGCAGAAATATTCACAGAGGGGAGTTGGATACATTGTTGTTGTTATGATTTCTCTTTGTAGTGTGTGTGTGTGTGTGTGTGTGTGTGTGTGTGTGTGTGTGTGTGTGTGTGTGTGTGTGTGTGTGTGTGTGTGTGTGTGTGTGTGTGTGTGTGTGTGTGTGTGTGTGTGTGTGAGTGTATAAAGGGCTTAGCAGTTGTCTATACCTTCAGGCCTCAGTCTGGCTCTTCCCTCTGTTGTTCTGTCTGTCTGCCCTGTACCTCCGCACACACACACGCGCACGCACGCATGCACGCACACACACACACACACACACACACACACACACACACACACACACACACACTCGCACGCACGCACGCACGCATGCACGCACACACACACACACACACACACACACACACACACACACACACACACACACACACACACACACACACACACACACACACACACACACACACACACACACACGGACAGAGCCTCAACTATAGGGAGAGGGTACGTAGTGTAGAGTGTGTGTGTGTGTGTGTGTGTGTGTGTGTGTGTTTTAGCGCACTTTTCTCTCACCATTAACGCTGATGTCAGTGGATCAATACCGTTGCTCAGAACAGACGTGACACAACCACACACGCACGCACGCACACACACATGCACACGCACGCACACACGCGCATAAATGAAGAGAGGAGGAGGAGGGGCTGTTATGATGAGAGGAAGGTAGCAAAGGAGGAGAGGAGAGCAGTGTTACCAACTTGGCGCATTTGTCGCTATATTTAGGTTTTTTCCAGACCCCCCCCCCCCCCCCCCCCCCAGCACCAAAATTAGTAAAGAAAAAAAAAAAAAAAACTGGTGGAAAATCTAGTGTTTTTTTTTTTTTTTTTGCTGGTGAGTTGGGGCGAAATTGGTTGACAGGCGCCAGAGATAAAACCCTTGTTTTTTGTTTTTTTTTTTTTTTCATTTTTCCTCCTATGATAGAGTCCTCCTTCCTTCCTAGAAAGTACCATTGGTAACCAAATGGTCCTTATAGATCTGTAACTCTTGACATTGTGAAATGAAACCAAATGGACCCGTAAGGGTCCATTTGGTGGAGAGGAGAGGAGAGGAGAGGAGAGGAGAGGAGAGAGAGGAGAGGAGAGGAGAGGAGAGGAGAGGAGAGGAGAGGAGAGGAGAGGAGAGGAGGCCAGCTGACGTTCTGCACTGGACACGTTTTTTTGCACTGGAGAAAATGACAGTCGCAACGTCACTCTATGTCAATACCATGCGCTGGCCGTGTGCCATTCCACAATTCCGAACTGCCATTGTTGCGACCTCCATTGTTCTGAATTTACGAGACGCAAAACCCTCGCCCCCTCCAACCGTAACCCTAATCCTAAACATCCTCATCTGTTTGAGGGTCGGGAGTTTAGGATTAGGGTTACGGTTGGAGGAGGCTAGGGTTTTGCTACAATCATGCCTAAACCCTTCTCTAACCCTAACTCTAAACCCAACTGCAAGCACGTCGCAGGTGATAGTGGATTTCCAGCGCATGTTCGGAGCGCCCAGTTTCTGAACCCTCAATGTCGCAACTCTTCTACTATAAGCCCATGCGCAGCGCATCTTATTGGCGCAGAGTGTCGTTGCATCCGTCATCTTGTCCGGTGCAAAAGAACTTGTCCAGTGCAAAAAGGGAGGCGGAGGGGAGGAGAGGAGAGGAGAGGAGAGGAGAGGAGGAGAGGAGAGAGGAGAGGAGAGGAGAGGAGAGGAGAGGAGAGGAGAGGAAGAGGAGAGGAGAGGAGAGGAGAGGAGAGGAGAGGAGAGGAGAGGAGAGGAGAGGAGAGGAGAGGAGAGGAGAGGAGAGGAGGAGGTAGACCGATGGAGACAGACCAGAGGAATGTTTGGGGAGGAATGCAGCAGGGCAGGTATTTTGTCTCCAGCAGAGACAGAGCCAGAGACAGAGAGCTGTTTGGGGTTGGGTTGCTGTTGGGTTGTCATACGGCCAACATGGCAGGCGTACGTATAATACTGGGATCGTTTAGTTAGTTCAGTGGCTTTCAAGCATTGTGATACACCAGGGCCCACTCTTTATTCAGCATTTGAGCCATAGAGGACCACTATTTGATGATAGGCATTGTAAACAATCTTTCTCAATATGCTATACTTGTTTTAATAGCGTGCCTGTGTGTGTGTTGCGCAGGCACACACAAATGCGCATGCTAATGCGAGTGTGCATGCACGTGTCTTAAAGGGGAACTCCACTCATTTTCAATATTTTACTATGTCATTAATAATACCTTAGAGATGTTGTGGTGGACATGATAAAATGCCCCCCCCCCCCCCCCCCATTCTGTGGGGGGGATGGTCCTTTTGGTTCACATTTGTACGCTCTCTGAAAAAAAAAAACTCATTAACATGGTGAAACACATCTTGATGATGTCATCAAGATGTATTTCACCATGCTACTGATTTTTTTCAGACCTCCATTTTAGGAAACACAGAAAGGGGGGAGGGGGGGCTTTTGAAATGAGTGGAATTCGCATTCGCATGCACCTGCGCAACACACACAGACACGCTATAAAAGCAAGTATATAGCGTATTGAGAAAGATTGTTTAAAATGCCTAATTATATCCATAAAGGTAAATGACAAGGCGAAAAAACATAGGCCTACTCTTGCCCCAAAAATATTTTACATGTGAGAAGTGGGGGAGACGCCATCCCCCCACGTCCCCCCTCCACTACACCCCTGATTATATTATCATGTTGGACGACGCTTAGGCCTACTGACTCCCTGAGATGGAAGCCTCCATATTCACACCATAGTGGCTGCTATGAGCCAGGAAATATGCTCTGTTTGTATGTTTTGATGCTGACGCTCTGTTTTTAGCTTTTTTTGGCACACATTTTTTACTAACATAACTAGCATAAACACTTAATTATTTAAACGGAGAAAAGTAATCAATTTAACGTTGTCTCAAAACTAGGGATGGGTACCTTTCACCTTTGAACCGATACGATACGATACTCGATACCTGGGAATCGATACGATACCAGAAACGGTACCTATTTCGATACTTTTTAAATTAAATAATATATATTTTACACACCAATGGTTTGGTTGAATCATTCTTAAATTATATAATGTATGATGACTATCTTTATGGTGACTGAGATGCATTTGCACTACTGAACTCTTCTAAGCAAAGTAGGCTATAAATCACGCAGGCAAAAAGTAGCCTTCCATGAGGTGGCATTATTATATTATTATTATTATTATTATTATTATTATTATTATTATATTATTATTATTATTATTATTATTATTATTATTATTATTATTATTATTATTATTAGTCTTTCTTGAGTGCATTTGAGTTTATGCTGTACTATAGTTTCAATTAATTAAATGAATAAGTAGCTATAATGCAAACTGCATTGGAGGGAGGGGGACCTCAGGGTGAAATGTAGAAAAGGGGGCATCTATGACAAGAATCAAGAGCATTATTATGCATGTCACAGGAATCAAGGTAGATTGCTCCCAATATGTTTTGGTGTGGATTTCTCCTTTAACCACTGTGGAAAGTCCCCACTAATTAGTGCACCTGCTGCACGAAGACACTGACGAAAGAATGCCCATGTTTCCATAGAGTTCCATATTAAATTTTTGAGATTTGAAAAGGCCATGTTGACTCTTTTCCCAACCTTTAAAAAAATCAGGACTTCCCAAGAAACCATGTGAGTTAAGGTTTCATTTAATGTATCATAACTACTGATATCACCATTCCCCAGTGAGCTATAGCCTTTTCAAATCTCAAAACTAACACGGAGAGCCGTTCTTTAAACATTGAAGTCAAGCGTTCCAGCGGACCCCCCCCCCCTTCGCATGGCCAGGACACACACACACACACGCTGAATTGCACGACATTACCATTTTCTGTGCGCTGATCTGCGCATGTGGGCGCAATACTTGTAGATCCATGCAATGACAAGTGACGGAATAGCGGATTTCTTTTCTTTTTTTGCTTCGCTATGCCGCTCTCTCTCTCTCTCTCTCTCTCTCTCTCTCTCTCTCTCTCTCTCTCTCTCTCTCTCTCTCTCTCTCTCTGTGCGCACACACACAGCCTACACACGGAGGGGACTTCTGATCAGCAGAACATTTCCACGCAGAGTGGAACTTTTTGCAAAGCACTAAATGTTCGTCTAGTTTAGTCAACAAAAACCACGCGGTCTTTGTAATTAGTCAACCAGCTGTTCTATCTTGTCAGCGTCAGTCCTTCTGCTCGCTCTTTGCTGTGCAGCGGCACAGAATGACAGTACAAAGTATCGAAACGAGGCACCGTTCATTTTGAAGTGAATCGATCCCACTAGGTACCGCTATGTCCCAATCGGTACTAGTATCGGTATCGCTCACGGTACCCAAGCCTACTCAAAACACAATCAATATAGTATAGTTTCTTATTTCCCCGTTGACCTTGCCTTCATTAACCTTTGACCTGCTGTCCTGCACCCCCGCCTCCTAATCCCCCCCCCCGCCCCTCGCCCCTCTGTCCTGCTGTCTGCGTCAGCAGTTGGTATGTTCCAACCTCCACCCCTGTCTGCGTCAGCAGTTGGTATGTTCTAACCTCCACCCCTGTCTGCGTCAGCAGTTGGTATGTTCTAACCTCCACCCCTGTCTGCGTCAGCAGTTGGTATGTTCCAACCTCCACCCCTGTCTGCGTCAGCAGTTGGTATGTTCCAACCTCCACCCCTGTCTGCGTCAGCAGTTGGTATGTTCTAACCTCCACCCCTGTCTGCGTCAGCAGTTGGTATGTTCCAACCTCCACCCCTGTCTGCGTCAGCAGTTGGTATGTTCCAACCTCCACCCCTGTCTGCGTCAGCAGTTGGTATGTTCTAACCTCCACCCCTGTCTGCGTCAGCAGTTGGTATGTTCCAACCTCCACCCCTGTCTGCGTCAGCAGTTGGTATGTTCTAACCTCCACCCCTGTCTGCGTCAGCAGTTGGTATGTTCCAACCTCCACTCCTGTCTGCGTCAGCAGTTGGTATGTTCCAACCTCCACCCCTGTCTGCGTCAGCAGTTGGTATGTTCTAACCTCCACCCCTGTCTGCGTCAGCAGTTGGTATGTTCCAACCTCCACCCCTGTCTGCGTCAGCAGTTGGTATGTTCTAACCTCCACCCCTGTCTGCGTCAGCAGTTGGTATGTTCCAACCTCCACCCCTGTCTGCGTCAGCAGTTGGTATGTTCCAACCTCCACCCCTGTCTGCGTCAGAAGTTGGTATGTTCTAACCTCCACCCCTGTCTGCGTCAGCAGTTGGTATGTTCCAACCTCCACCCCTGTCTGCGTCAGCAGTTGGTATGTTCCAACCTCCACCCCTGTCTGCGTCAGCAGTTGGTATGTTCCAACCTCCACCCCTGTCTGCGTCAGCAGTTGGTATGTTCCAACCTCCACCCCTGTCTGCGTCAGCAGTTGGTATGTTCCAGCTGCGATTAATAAGCTCTTCCTCAGCGGGGCACTAAACTAAAGAGTCATAATGTGGGTGCAAACACACAGACAGGGGAAAACCGCACAGATGGGCAGACAGGTCAGACTGGCAAGCCGACAGCCAACAGACAGAGAAATGACTGCCTATTATTATCATTATTATTAAGGGACCAAGCAGTCCACGTAGTGGACTTGGTCCCTTAATTGGTTTTGTCAAATTTTTCCCTTCTCCTTCTTCTCCTTCCGCCAAAAATAGCTGTTCTGGCTGAACCGTGCAGTCAGTTTTCGCGATAATTGGTAATCTGGTAGAGGGTTACACCGTGATGATGCGAAGCCCATGACCGCTGGTCAAATAATGGTGGCGCTATAGCACTCAACTGAAATTGCAAACTTTGAACACTCGTAACTCATGAACTGCTTGACCGTCAGAAATGTAACTTATATTCCCTTATGCGTCTGCTTATGCCGAACAACTTTCGTATTCTGACTTTTGACCTCTGACCTTTAGATGAGCCGCCATCTTGAATTATATGTAAAACAGTTAAAATGCATCTCCTCCTACAATCTTTGATCAAAATGCATGAAAATGACCTACACAACATGAACCTTTGGAGCCATACGAATATGAAAATAGGTGTGAATTTTGTGAAGTGATTTTTTTTTTTTTTTATGAGCCAATGAAAATTGCTCGTTTTGTGAAAATCGTTTCTATTGCCCCTAATCTACACATGCAGCGTAATCTGCTTCTGAGATTTTACAGTTAAAATAAGTACCTTTCACTTTTTTCCCCATTCAAGTCCCATTCAAGCTATGTCCTAACATAGCTGAGGACATAGCTTGTAGAGAGTAGCTTTTCGTTCCAAGTCTCTGTGTGTGTGTGTGTGTGTGTGGTGTGTGTGTGTGTGGTGTGTGTGTGTGTGTGTGTGTGTGTGTGTGTGTGTGTGTGTGTGTGTGTGTGTGTGTGTGTGTGTGTGTGTGTGTGTGTGTGTGCCGCGTGCGTGCGTGTGACTGTGCTGTGTGCACGTGTGCATGTGATCTATGCTGGCATCTCCACAGGGACACACGCTGTTATTTAACCCTTTGACCCGGATCAGATGTTATAGCCTTGTCCCAAACGCCAGGCAGAGATGGGGATCAAATCTGGATTAAAATAAAACCCCTATACTTCTTCATGTGTCGCGGCGCTCCTATCGTCACTGTGTCTATTTCCATGCATGCGCTGATCATCTGTCAGGGGCGGATGTAACATTTCCCAATTTGGGGGGGGGGGGGGGGGGGGGGGGGGGGGGGGCAGGAGGAAAATGGTAAGGGGGGGCCTCATCGCCCGTATGAGGCCGCTCCCGCTCCCATACCATTTTCAGTTACAGGACTTTTATTAGGCAAGTAAAGCATCAATATTAACATCAGTTGTTGTTGAAGTTGCAACAGACACGCAGCATGCATAAAGCTAAAGGTCTGACTCAGAGAGTTTTCTGTTTTCAATGATGAAATGCTGTTGGTTTAGTGGTGGCACAGCTGTAGTTAGTTAGTAGCAGTAGTAGTGTTTCATTTTAAATATAAGCACTCTAATTTGAAATATCTTGAGTTGTTTTTGCATGCCATCATGTTTGGTGGGGCAGACTGGGCATTTAGGGGGGCATTGCCCCGCCCCCCCCCATGTCCATGCCTAGATCCGCCCTGTCATCTGTGTTTTTCTGCATGTCCTGAAAGCGCTCTGTGATTCAGAGTGTGTGTGTGTGTGTGTGTGTGTGTGTGTGTGTGTGTGTGTGTGTGTGTTTGTGTGTGTGCGCGTGCGTTAGATGTTCCCCATCCCGTCCATTCATTCACCTACTGTATCTGAGATTACTAGAAAGGGGAAAACATCCAGAGCACAAGAATAGAGCGGCCACTACGCTGCTTTATCACCATTGTTGTATTTACAATGGTTTCCTAGCAACTAGCGGCTTATTGTAGGCAAGTCTGGAGTTAAACTGTGTGTGTGTGTGTGTGTGTGTGTGTGTGTGTGTGTGTGTGTGTGTGTGTGTGTGTGTGTGTGTGTGTGTACTTATGTTTATGGACGGACAGATTACACTTTATTAATCGCCAGGGGGATGCGTGTGTGTGTGTGCGTTTGTGTGTGTGCGTGTGTGTGTGTGCGTGCACGCACACGTGGGGGTTGGTGTTTGTGCTGTCTGGATAACTACAATAATACGAGGATCAGACGGTACGAGTCTGATATTGCCCCTGTGTGTGTGTGTGTGTGTGTGTGTGTGTGTGTGTGTGTGTGTGTGTGTGTGTGTGTGTGTGTGTGTGTGTGTGTGTGTGTGTGTGTGTGTGACACTTATGTGATTTATACGCAGTGATGGGCAAGTTACTGGGAAAATGTAGTAAGCTACACTACTTGTTACTCTCTAAAAAAATGTAGCTAAGCTACACTACAAGCTAACCCACAGAAAATTGTACAGCTACACTACAAGCTACACGAATGGACAAATGGACCCGCAAGGGTCCATTTGGTTTCATTTTCACACTCTCAAGAGTTACATCTGGTTAACCTTCTGTCATTTAGCCTGGGGACCACCTGGAATCCTCTCAGGGACCACTGGTGGTCCCCGGACCACCTGTTGAAAACCCCTGTTCTTATGGGAATGTCATCATTACTATTGCCTGACATAAGCTGTCGGCACGTTTCCTCCCCCTGGTGGGTTTGTGTGTTATTACAACAACAAGAACAACAAGCTCACTCACTCGCTATATTTCTCTGATTAAACAAGGACAAAAATGGTGGTGAGGTCCAAGATGCATCACCTCAAGTAAAAAAAATGGTGGGGCAAGTGAAGACTGCTACCTGGTTGCCCGATCGAGCAAGTGTGCAACTTAGTGCGCAATAACACAACACAAGATAAATTTGCGACCTGGGCTTAATTAAGATGATGAATTTTAACTCTTGAGAGTGTAAAAATGAAACCAAATGGACCCGCAAGGGTCCATTTGGTTTCATTTTTACGTTCTCAAGAGTTACATCTGGTTACCCAACTTAGGTGGGGACCACCTGGAACCCTCTCAGGGACCACGTGTTGAAAACCCCTGGTTTAAAGCACCCAAGTAGGAAGTAAACTTAAATGCAAAATTTACTAAATATTTTTGGGGGGCAAGTGACCATGACCTGAGGGCAAGTAGAACCTGACTTGCACTTGCCCGATGGGCAAGTGCCTCGGAGACCTTAGTGTCAACCCCTGGGTTGGTTTGTTAGTGTGACACTGATCTCAAGATAACAATTCTTTAGTCTAGTACAGTATAACAATGACAGGATTATACCGTTGATGGGAGATTTAGGATATTTAGCGTAATCTGTCCGCAAGTCTAATCTGTCTGATGATCTCAAATCCTGAATGCTGATGATGGTCACACATCACATATCACAGACGGAGATCTTAAACAGGCGTCTGGAGTCTAGACAGACCACTGTCTCTCAAACAACGTGTCGGCGACGCAATTGTGGGTCACAACCAGTGTGTCGGGCAATATTACTTAATAATAGGTAATAATAGGTAATATATTACCTATTACTTATTACCCCTTTAGTGAAGTAATAATATCACATTACGTATTACTTGGGCTCAAGAATATGTAACATATTACATATTACTTTTTTATTATTATCACTTTATTATTATTACTTTTGTACCCCCACCCACGAAAAAAAGGTGCACGAACAGCTCTCGAGAGCTCAGTTTCTGACCCCTCAATGTCGCAACTTTGACACTAGATGGATTTTGCTGCCTGTTCCTTTGCACTTTTTTTTTTAGGTCAAAGTAAAGTGGAATTAGCTCATCTCCCTTCCCCAACGCAATACTGTTGAAAGCAGCAGCATGATGACTAGTAACTAGTAGGCTAGTTTTAGTAGTAACTGTAATATTATTACCAGTACTGTTATTGCATTATTATTATTACTGCTCATATAGGACGTAATCACATTATATTATTTTACAGAGAAAAGTAATACTATTACTGTAATATTATTTTATATTACTCATTGCACCCGACTTTGGTCATAACTTGTTGTTCACTTGCTTCTTGGTTTCCTACATTTATTTTTTATTTTTAATTTATTTATTTTTTACATTGTGATCTTGTAGATCTGCTAAGAGCCCCAGATTCGGTTTCATATGTTTCTTCACCTTCTTGGTTTTAATTCCTCCCGGTACGCTCTGGCACTCCTCCACTGAGGCTTTTTGGCCGTGGATTATGTTGAATCAATAGGCTTAGAGTAAATCTGATTATATCCATTCCAGTGAAGGAACAGGTTCTTTTTTTATGGATCGCTTCGTTGCATTTGTACACTCTTAAAGAGTTACAGAGCAGGTGTTTGTTTCCAAACTATCATTTAGCTATGGGGAACTTCCCGGAACACAATCAAAGACCCTCGGAGTTTCCCCAGACCCCACTTTAGGAAACCACTGCTCCACAGGAGCGGATCAAGAGATTTCAAATTCAAGTGCTTATAGTTAAAGTAATTTAAAACACTACTGCTACTAACTAACTACAGTTGTGTCACCACTAAACCAACAGCATTTCATCATTGAAAACAGAAAACTGACCTTTAGCATTATGCATGCTGCGTGTCTGTTGCAACTTCTACTGATGTTATTGTTGATGCTTTACTTTCGTAATTAAAGTCCTGTAACCAAAAATGGTATGGGGTGCGGCTTCGCGCCACAGGCGATGAAGCCGCCCCAATACCATTTTCTCCTGCCCCCCCAATTGGAAAATGTTACATCCGCCCCTGCTGCTCCATATTATCATACAGCCTGTCCTACCTTCAGCGTCTGCCCTATATTTATTGATGATATCCTCTGAGTCTATATTATCATGCATACGGCTCTTCCCACCTCTCAGTATCTGCCCTATATCCATCCGCCCTATATCCTTTTAAGGCCTACTATACTGACATATTGGTGCTTTTTTTTATTCGCTAAATAAAAATAACTTCTCTTCACAAATGGAGGCTACGCATTCTACCACAAACATAAACTAGAACTGCACTCCGTAGAGAGTGCCGACTCGCGCATTGCACAGAAGCAGGACATGGCCTGCTTGCGCATGAGCAGAGCGAGTGACCAGAGGCACCTCCAGGAGATAATACTCATGACAATGCTTGTAAAGATCTCTAAATTAACTTTGAGGGATAATCATTATTACGGCATCACCTGTTATGCTTAGCTGTGATTGGACCGTAGCAGTTTGGGGAGGAGCTTGCCTGAACGGTCTAAGTCTTTGCTCTGAGGGTCTACGTCTCGTCAAAGCGGGAGTCCATGGCTCTAATGCCAAATAATAGCCATTAACATGAAAAAGGGTTGAAAACCACTGATAGTCAGTGGCCCAAACGTGCATCCTGCCCACACAATGAAAGGTAATATCAGTGGTTTTCAACCAGTGGTCGTCCAGGTGAAAGTTGATAAACCAGATGTAACTCTTTGAGAGCATAAAAATGAAACCAAATGGACCTGCAAGGGTCCATTTGGTTTCTCTCAAGAGTTAAACTAGTCATCATCATGTGTATTAGCCCAAGTCTACACAACTAGAAAATATAGAAGATTAATGGTCATTTTGATCTGTATGTTTGACTGTTTTGTCTCCCAAACAAAGCCTGTAATTGTGGACAA
Organism: Benthosema pterotum; assembly: GCA_039105355.1. NCBI lineage: Eukaryota > Metazoa > Chordata > Actinopteri > Myctophiformes > Myctophidae > Benthosema > Benthosema pterotum. Next base: position 53,901,081 of record CM076969.1, on the reverse strand, counting down.
AAGCAAAACATTTGTGAAGAGTCTGTGGGACTAAAATGTCCTCAAATGGCGGGGTCCGTGGCTCAAATGCCGAATAACTAGTGGGCCCTGGTGTCAAAACGTTTGAGTTGCCCTGCCATTCTTCCAGCCCTGTACCCTAGTAGGGCTGGCTAAACCCGGCCCTGCTGATAGGGCATGAAAATGACGCTCAAACGCTCAACATCTCTCTCTCTCCTTCTCTTTCTCTTCCAGAAGACGACCCCGTGGTGGTCTACACCAACTCCCTCCAGAGGCGTAAGAAGGGCCTGGGCCTGACGGGACTGCGACAGACCGGCTCCGGCTCCACACACCACCACCACCAGAGCAAGAGCAAGCCGGGCCTGCGCATCGGCCTGCCGCAGGACTTCCGGCAGATCTCCTCGATCATCGACGTGGACATCCTCCCCGAGACGCACCGGCGCGTGCGCCTCCACAAGCACGGCACACACAAGCCCCTGGGCTTCTACATCCGCGACGGCGTGAGCGTACGGGTGACGTCGCAAGGAGTGGAGAAGGTATGGGGGTTGACACTAAGGTCTCCTTGGAGACCTTAGGGTCAAATCATGTTCTACTTGCCCTCAGGTCATGGTCACTCGCCCCCCAAAATATATTGTAAATTTTGCATTTAAAGGTAGGGTAAGTGATTTGAAATTCATCGAGTAGTACCAGCCTGGTGCACTAGTGCCTGGCGCCCACGAGTAGCTACACTATGTGAACCTGCTGCTCGATCCTATAATCGAGCATTTTGACAGAAAAAAAAAATTGGGTGATATCTGACAAAAGTGAAATCACTTCCCCTACCTTTTAAATTCACATTCGACTTGGGTGCTTTAAACATTCTCTTTCGCAGTCGAAGACTGTTTTGTTTAAGTCACAATCAGCTACAGTAAATATTCAACTTGTAAATCAGTGGTTCCCACAGTGGTCACAGACTCAGGGGTCTGTGATGCCAGCAAAATGATAGTTTGGAACCAAATGGACCTGGGAGAGAGATATGAGAAATAGCTAGAAAGCAAGGGAAGACACAGAGGCAGAGCGCAATGACCACCTTCAAGACAAATATATCTTGTGTTGTGTTATACCGCACTAAGTTGCACACTTGCCCGATCGGGCAACCAGGTAGCAGTCTTCACTTGCCCGACATTTTTTTTTACTTGCCATGGGCAAGCAGGCAAGTGTATATAAAAAATGGCGTATTGGTTAGGGTTGTCTTGATCCGATCATGTGATGGGGTAATCAGAAAGGACACATTCAGGTCATGGTATCAGTATTGGCCCCGGTGGCACTGCACCGCACATCCATTTACTACATACCTGGGTATTATGCGGCCCGGGGGCCAAATGCGGCCCTTTGGCTGACTCTGACCGCCCTGTGAAAGGGTACTGGGGTTTTCAACCAGTGGTCCGATTTACAGTTAAATATGGAAAGTTGGTTAACCAGATGTAACTCTTTGAGAGTGTAAAAATGAAACCAAATGGAACCGCAAGGGTCCATTTGGTTTCATGTTTACACTCTCATGTTTACACTCTCAAGAGTTAAAATATTCATCATCTGGAATTAGCCCAAGTCTATACAATCAGAGAATGTAAAAGAATGGTCATTTTTGATCTATGTTTGCCTGTTTTGTTTGTGAAATCAGCCTGGAATTGTGGACACAAACAAAAGAAATTCTTGGTTTGGGGGTCTGTGGGGCTAAAATGTCATCAAATGCTGGTCCTCTGTGGCTCAAATACTGAAATAAAAATAGTGGGCCCTGGTGTCAAAATGGTTGGTCTTAGTCTTACCTTTATCTTGAAATGAAATTAATATTAGCAGACTTTAGTTCACAATATTTCATGCATCTCATTTGACCCCTTGGGAAAAAAATAATTGCCCACGCCTGATTTACTATCTAAAATCTGATGATCTGATGTCCTCTTCCTGTCCTCTCCAGGTCCCCGGGGTCTTCATATCCCGGCTGGTGCGCGGGGGTCTGGCAGAAAGCACAGGGCTGCTGGGGGTCAACGACGAGATCCTGGAGGTCAACGGCATCGACGTGGCGGGGAAATCTCTGGACCAGGTGATTATACCGAGAAACACCACAATGGACTTTTTTTTTTTTTTTTTTTACTCTCCTCTCTTTTTCTTACTCTCCTCCCTTCTGACCGCAAAGCTATGGAATGCACTTGAAATCAGAACTGCACATCATTGGCTCCCAAATCTTCCTTCCGCCAGCAATCTGAGAACGTGGCTCTCTTAGCCCATAGCACTTAATTGCACTTATGAATGACAGGAGTGTGACAGAACGACGGTGTAAAAATAAGAGCGAGAGAGGGAGGTAATCACAAGTACTGTTATCAGGGCATGCCGCCTCCCGGTGGAGATTTATGCTTCGCCGAGAGACACTTCTTCTAGTTTAGTTACAGTTCCACGTGAGGCTCGGTGACAACGCAAGGGAAAAAAAACCTTCCTTGAGTTATAATAGAACGATGGGAAAATCAGGCCAGTTGTTTTGAGACGCTCGATCCAGACAGAGGCAACATGTTGAGGAAGTAGAACAACGTGAACACTAGTGGGCTGCCGTGGAGCCTTAAGGTTCAGATTTTTTGAAGTTAAGTTCTTTATAATACGTGCCATTAATACCGTTGATACCACTATAATGGCAAGTATTTCATACAACTCAAGTTCCAAAAATCTCAACTATCCCTTTAACCACAACGTAAGTCGCCATTTTGCCCCTCTATGCCACACGTCTTGAGCTGATCTACAGCTTATATTCAAAATCCAGGGACATGCACACCAGCATATCGAGGGACGTGCACACATACACAGCAAAGAGGGCTTCAACCCTGCCCTTTAATATCATGATAATAATAATACTACAATGTTGTAATACTGATAATAACAGCCTAACAATAGCCAAGCTTCTCGTCCACTTGTATTTACTTGTATTATTTTTATGTGAAGGAATGTGTTGCTATTGTCTTTCTTGAGGCCATAGCTGTTGGCTGTAAGCCACGTACAGTTTCAAGAATTCACACACATGAGCCTAACAATAGTAGACCTGCCAATGAATACCAGTGGCGTGACGTGAGCCATCGGTACACTCTTTCACACACTATTTAGTTGGGGTGGGGCTTAGCGAAGGGCTAATTGGGAATGTTTCCAATATTTCCCAATTGGGGGGGGTGGCAGGATAAAATGGTATGGGGGCGATTAAGTCGCGCCCATACCATTTTCGGTTACAGGACTTTTTAGTCAAGTAAAGCATCAATAATAACATCAGTTGATTGCAGTTGATTTTGCAACAGACTCGGAAGAGTTTTCTGTTTTCAAGGATGAAATGCTGTTGGTTTAGTGGTGCCACGATTCTAGTTAGTTAGTAGCAGTAGTAGTAGTGTTTCAAATCATTTTAAATACACGCAGTTTAATTTGAAATATCGTGGGTTGTTTTGTAGGTGCATGATGGGCATTGCCCTGCCCCCATGCCCATGCCTAGCTCCGCCCCTGAGTGTTTACCTCTCTCTCTCTCTCTCTCTCTCTCTCTCTCTCTCTCTCTCTCTCTCTCTCTCTCTCTCTCTCTCTCTCTCTCTCTCTCTCTCTCTCTGTCTCCAGGTGACAGACATGATGGTGGCCAACAGTCACAACCTCATCGTGACGGTGAAGCCGGCCAACCAGAGGAACAACGTGACGCTGCGCGGGAGCAAAGTCTCTGCCGGGAACACCTCCACCGGCTCGGCCGGCTCCACAGGCTCCGCCCCTTCCCACGACTCGCCAAGCCCCGCCTCTCAGAGCAACCCCATGACCGCCGGGTGAGACGACAGTTCCAGGGTTTTTTTCCCCCGACATTAAAGGAGAACTCCACCCATTTTCAACATTTTAATGTCATTTATGTACCTTAGAGATGTTGTGTGGACATGATAAAAAAGTTCCCCCATTTCTGTATTTCCTAAAAAATGGAGGTCTGAAAAAAATCATTAACATGGTTGAAATACATCTGATGTCATCATCATGACGTATTTCACCATGTTAATGACTTTTCTTTCAGACCCCTTTTTCCTGAGAGGGTACAAATGGAACCAAATGGACCCGCTAGGGTCCATTTGTAGGGTCCAACTTGGCACATTTGTCGCTAAATTTAGTTTTTTTCCAGGCCCCTCTAGTGCCAAAATTAGTGGAAAAACTCCTGGCGGAAAATCTAGTGCTTTTTTGCTTGTGAGTTGGAGTGAAATTGCTTGACAGGCACTAGAGATAAAACCTTGTTTTTTTGCTCCTATGATAGAGTCCTCCTTCCTTCCTAGAAAGGACCATTGGTAACCAAGTGGACCCTTATAGATCTGTAACTCTTGACAGTGTGAAATGAAACCAAATGGACCCCTTTTTCCACTTTGCAGCTTTTGTGTGGTGTGGTGTGGTTTTGTGTGTGTGTGCTGTGCACCCATGTGTTGTTTCAGTGTAATGTGAGGGCGCCATCTATTGGTAACATGTCAAAAGGTTAGACCCTGATTTTAACACTACCCCAATGCCATCAAGGCCTGCCTGAAGTATTTTTTTTTCTGTTGCCAAAATTTTAGATTGTGTGATCTAAAATCTTATATTTAGTTGACTAAATTAGGCAACAACTAACAACTAAAACATTTCACATGACATTATAAAAAGACTGACTAAATCCAAATTTGCTCTCAAAATAAACACTGATTTACACAAAGCCAATGCACGTTCATTTTCAGTTTTTTTTATTTCTCGTTTTCTTTTAGGTTAATCTAAATCTAAATCTGAACTTTGAATATTCAGCTGTTTTCTCTGGGTGTTTGGAAGCCTTTTGAGCTGTAATGAAAACAGTAACATCAAACCACATCACACGTCCTAAAACATAAGAGGAATTTGTTTGTTTTAAGTCACAATCCCTTTTAACGCAGCGTATCGACCTTTTCAACAGCAACAGCGTGGCCGAGGGCGACAGCGAGGACGACGACGACGACCTCATCATCGAGAACGACGGCCTGCCGACGTACGTCCCGCACCGCGTCACCAACGGCAACGGCGCGGCGGCCAACCACGGCGGGCTGCAGGCGTCCGGCGGCGGCATCTCCTCGCTGGGCAGCAGCATGAGACACGAGTCGTCGTCCGGGGCGGCGGCCCCGGTGCCGAGGCCCTTCCCCCAGAGCGTCTCCATGCCCGGCGGCATCGGAGGGGGCGTGTCCTTGAGTGACTCGCCGTCCGTTAACCACGGCGGGAGCCCCGCCCACCACACAAACAGTAGCCAGGAGAGCATGAGGGAGGACGGCAACGTTATAACGCTGTAGCCACGGATGGCAACCGTCGGCCCACCGTATGGATGGAACCCTGCTATAGCTTAACCACCGGAGGAAAAACACCATGTCATTATTCATCATGACTCCACAACAGATCGTTTTACCTAAAGAGTTATTTTCGTTTCTTGTTTTTTTTTAACTACTAGGCTTTCTTTTCCTTTGATCAAATGTATGTATATATGTATGTATGGTACGGTACGGTACGGTACAGTATGTACTTTAGCTCTCTGCTGCCATCTCCTGGTGACAGAGTGAAGTGGTACTACCAAAGATGTGGTACCCGGGAGGTACCAGAGAGGCACCACCAGTGCACCACTTTCCAGTGCTCACCAATATGTACAATACATAGGATGGATGAATGGATGGATGGATGAATGGTACTGATGGTTAGATAAAATCTCAACTACAGAATAGGAGACAGTAGCGAAACACTATTGTTTTTTTTTTTTTTCTCCACTAAAGCGGGCAGCAGCCTACTTCAAACAGCAAGATCACATAGTGATTGGAACGGAAATGAAAAATGTGCTCATGTCAACATCGCTTCTTCTTGCGCCACATTGAACAGTGTGTCTGTATTTCGGATTCTTAACTAATTGAATTTTAGGCTATACAATGGGAAAGGTTACAAGTTACAAGACGGTGCTGCTAGGTCATTAGAATTATAAAAATTATAACATGAGTACAATGACATTACCGAGCATGGCAGACATAGGACCGTGTGGATTCATAACACTAACGACCCAGCTCATTAAAACCCTACGATATAGGAATAATAATAATAATAATGTATGTAGAGCAGTGGTTCTCAATTTATTTTTATTTATATTATTGTATTATTACATTATTTTTTTTTGCCTGATTTCTGGATTCAAGGGGGATAAAAGTCAATTGATCTGTTGGAAAATACACCACTTTTGTCACACAACACAACATGAAAAATGAAATGACAGAGCGTCCATTTCGTCATTTGACATGAGAGAACATGAAAAGATTAGGTACAGTAGTTCATAGATGGTACGCAGGTGTAATTGTTACATCATATCCTATATACAGACATGTATTTATATCCATTTGTGGACGCAGACATATTTTTATGAGCCGCCTTTAATTTTATTTCCTAAATGAATAGTTATTATTATTATTATTATTTCAAAAATACATTGCCAAAAAGGCTTATTATTTTATTTTATTTTTATGAATTAAAACATTCAGCTGGCCATTTTTGGCCTGAAAAATCAAAGAAATGTCATGAATTTGAATTCAATTGTTTTTTCAAGATATTTTCACAAATTCGGGCCCTGGGGGAACGTCTTAATTTAGGTCACAGGTTAAAAAGTTTGGAAGTGTACAAATGGAACCTGTTGAACCTAAGCGGAATCTTTTTGTACACTCTCAGAGTTAAATTAATATTGATTTTGCAATAGAAATTGGGGGTTCCCAGAGATCTAAATGCCATGAAATAAATGTGGGTCCATAGACTAATGTATATCCAGAGCCTTAGAAATAGACACATTTGCGATATTGAGGGGTCAGAAATTAGTCTGGTCATGCACTGGAGTCCATAGACTCCAATGCATTTAGTAACTGGCTGTCACTATTCAATATACTGTAACTATGTAGAAGAGCCGCCATTGGACTGGCCCATTAAGAGTTTTCCTAACTCTGTCTATTTCTAAGGCTCTGTATGTCCGATTGAGGGTCTTTGAAATTAAGCAGGTTGAGAATCACTGCTTGAGGCGTAAAAGTCTTAGGGAATATCTCTGACATATCAAAAGTCAAAGTCAAAGTCGCATGATTTGTCACTACGTTACCGCAGCGAAATTGGACCTCAGCTTTTAACCCATCACTTGGAGTGGTGAGCTCCAAGGAGCGGTGAGCTGCGGCTTGCCGCGCTCGGGAATCATTAGCTGATTTTGACCCCCAATCCATCCCTTTGATGCTAAGTGCCAAGCAGGGAGGCATTGGGTCCCAGTTTTTTTAGAGTCTCCCCCCGGCCTCCCAGTTCCAGGGCGGACACTCTAACCACAAGTCCACTGTTCTGTCTAATCTTATCACCTCGCCAAAATCTCAAGCCATAACAATTACAATCTCAAATTCAAACGCTCTTGCACAACACACACACACACACACACACACACACACACACACACACACACACACACACACACACACACACACACACACACACACACACACACACACACACACACGCTTGTAGCCAGAGGGGGCTAGAAAGTAAAATAAGGAAATTCCTGTCATGTTTGAAGAGCTTGAGCGCAGTGCGCCATGGGACATTGGTCACGCGCAGCCCCCCCCCCCCCCCCCCCCCCCCCCCCCCACACACACACACACACACACACACGCACGCACACAGACCACTCTTGTCTGGATTGTATAAACCTCATCCTGTGTGTGTTTGTGTGCGTTTCAGCACCGATTTTCCCCCCGTGAAGGCACTGGCGGGAGTTCAGTTTACATTCATAACTGTCACGTCGTGGACAGACGTGTCTCTCTCTCTTTCTTCATCGTCTCATTTTACCATGTTTTCTTTTCTTTTTTTTAGCGCCTTTTTGGCCAAGCCCTTACGTTCTTAGCTTCAAGGCCAAACAAACTGTGACGGCAGCGTTTAATTCAGCCTACATTACGTTTAGCTTCGAGGTAATGAGTTTGCGCTCAGAGCATACCGTGGTTTTATGTACACCTTTGCATTTTGGGATTGTTTCCTTTTCACTTAGCTCCCTCTTCTGTGTGTGTGTGTGTGTGTGTGTGTGTGTGTGTGTGTGTGTGTGTGGGGGGGTGTGTGTGTGTGTGTGTGTGTGTGTGTGTGTGTGCGTGTGTGCGTGTGCGTGCGTGCGCGTGTGCGCGTGCGTGCGTGCGGCAACAGATGAGATTTGTGAAAACCACCTATGATAATACAAGATTTAAATATACGCCTTTATCTCTCTGTGGGTGTGTGTGTGCATACATTTGGGTCTGTGCAGCATGCACAGACACTAGTTGTACAGTACAGTATCGGTGCACATAATGTCCCATGTAGTGTGTGTGTGTGTGTGTGTGTGTGTGTGTGTGTGTGTGTGTGTGTGTGTGTGTGTGTGTGTGTGTGTGTGTGTGTGTGTGTGTGTGTGTGTGTGTGTGTGTGTGTGTGTGTGTGTGTGTGTGTGTGCGATTGGCTGTAACTGCAGACACAACAGTCTTGGCAGAGTAATGGGACGTCTCTCCAAAATTGTGTTAGCTAAACCCATTTTTTGGCACCATGTGAGACACAGAGGGATTTTCCTTGGAAAATAAGCTTTTTAAGATAAGATTTTTTTTTTATTACCTTAAACTACAATTAAATAATGACAAGTTTGTGGTGATTTCTGAATCGTAGCAACAGGACGAGTACAGCTTGGCAGATGGGGTTTGTTAGAGAAGTGGTGGAAGCGTTGTTGTGCGCTTGTCAGTGACAATGACATGATGTTTTTTTGTGTCTGTTTAAGTCAATGTAACCCAGCCCATAGATTAAACATTAGAGAGCAGAGTTTAATCTAATATAATCTACCAGTGATGTCAACCAAAATGAAAGGTAGTGCAATATACTGATTCTCACACACACACACACACACACACACACACACACACACACACACACACACACACCACACACACACACACACACACACACACACACACACACACACACACAGATTTATCTTTTCAAGTATGTAAATGTTATCGATGATAATAATAATAATAATAATAATAATAATAATAATAATAATAATAATAATACAACATATTAGCTGGAAAATATCAGATTATAAAACAAGGGAATTTTCTTTTTGATTTAACTGGGAGAACTTTTCTAACTTAAAGAACATTTTATAATAATTATCTGTAAAATAAGGAGAGATTTTTATTCTTGTACATTTAATTTGTATATGAGCAGAGAGAGATGCGTACAGTAGCAGACTTTATAAACGAGGGAGGCGGTTCTTTGGAAACCGAGGAAGTACATTGTTTGGAAGGAACGCGAGTGTATTATAAGTGGTAACCTGCACACAGTTATGTGGATTATTAGTTCATGAAATGGATATTCCTGTTGCTGACGTTACATATTGCTGTCATTTTGAAATGACTCATCATACTGGCTGATATACTGTATGGTTACATCTGGCATGCTACTGATCTTAAATGCAGCAAATGATGATGGAATGGAATACCTGAACATTCAGCCGATGATATGGCACGCTGCTGTGCGGGTCGACACACTCCTTTCCAGGTTTACATATAACATATTAGGCACGAATTCTGGATTTATTACAGCATCTCACAAGTACCTATTGGGGAGAACCTTTGCCTGATTTAAACTGACAGCAAAATCCAGCCTGAATCGGATCTGATCTAAGACACAATTGAGACGGGCGTAGACACGTGGGGAAAAGGGGGACAATTGTAGGTGGGCCCAAAGTCAGGGGAGCCCACTGAAAGCTTGCATTAATAAGGTTTTATTTGTATTGATTATATTATGAAAAATATTTGATCTCAAAGTGCACCAGATTGACATTCGAATATGTCATTAGTATACCCTAGAGGTGCTGGGTGGACATGATAAAAACGTTTCCCCCCATTCTGTGTTTCCTGGAAATGGAGGTCTGAAGAAAAACCACAAAAACATGACGAAACACATCTTGATGGCATCATCAAGATGTATGTCATCATGTTAATGGATTTCTATAGACACTTCTTTTTTTCTGAGAGCGTACAAATGCAACCAAATGAACCCTAACGGGTTCATTTGGTTGCATTTGTACGCTCTCAGAAAAAAAATGTTGAAAATGGGTGAAATTCCCTTTGACGCCGCCGGGAAAGGGGGGGGGGCCCATGTGGAAAAGCTTTGCAGGGGGCCCAGAATTGCTAGCTACGCCCCTGCACATTGAGTCTGGAATGTGATTTGTTTGTATGAGTCATGTGACCTGTTAGACCAATCAGTGTGTCACATTAGTACAGCAGATTAACTCATTTTTTTCATAGGATACTTCACTTTGGTATAGAAGCGTGAAATTGGCACAGATACTCTCCAAGGTCTACTCTTTAGGAAAAAGGTGCGTGCCACTCAAAATTCCAAGATGGCGGCCCCAAAATCCAAAATGTCCGCCCAAAAATGTGGTTTTTCCTTCATAACTTAAAATGCATTGATTTTACACCCCATAAATGTATTGAACATTAATACAAAGTTGGCCATTACGGACGGTTTGGCACCAAGAACATGTCTGTATCACTTATGGCTCTTGAGATACAGCATATAGGTACTTTCACAGATTGAGGAGAGCAAGACATTTGTAACATTGATTCTTAAGTGAATCAAATGGTGATACAGGCATGAACATTGGTACACACACTCTTCAAACCCCACTATTTCTAAAAGTACTGCGTGCCCTGCAAAATTCCAAGATGGCAGCCCCCAAAATCCAAGATGTCCGTCCAAAAATGTGGTTTTTCCTTCATAACTCGAAATACAAAGCTTTTAAGCCCCATAAATGTATTGAGCGTTAATATAAAGTTAGGCATTACGGACATTTTGATACCAAGTACATGTCTCTATGTGCTACGGTTCTTGAGTTACAACATATACGTAGTGATGAGGCACCATAAGTGTAACATTTTGGCACATTTCCCTCTTTAACTCAAAGATCCCTTTATCACCATATCTTCTATTTTCAGGAAATGGACCTACATGTATCTGCTATCATAAACCACTTCAGGTTTTTCAATTGATGAAACAGGTCGGGAGTTATTAAGCCGATCGCGAAGGGCTGTTTCAGTGCTAAATTTGCTGCGTACATTCTGCGAATATAAGCCACCCAGAAATGTCTGTCTGTGCATCTGTCCTTCACAATAAGTGTATATGTGAAGTGGACGCACCAAGTGCACCATGTGTCATACTATAATTGTATAATGTGCTAAAATGCGTAATAGTGTAATATATGCAATAGTGTAATAGAGCTAATAGTGTAATATATGCAGTATACAGTATAGCGGTATACTGTAATAGGGTAATGTATGTAATAAGTGTCACAGTGTAACATGTGTAATAGTGTAATAGGTTAATATGTGTAATAGTGGCATAGTTTAACATGTGTAATAGCATAATAGGGTAATGTATGTTATAGTGTCATAGTGTAACATGTGTAATAGTGTAATAGGTTTATATGTGTAATAGTGGCATAGTGTAACATGTGTAATAGTGTAATATGTTGATATGTGTAATAGTGGCATAGTGTAACATGTGTAATACTGGCATAGTGTAACATGTGTAATAGCATAATAGGGCAATGTGTGTAATAGTGTAACATGTGTAATAGTGTAATAGGTTGATATGTGTAATAGTGGCATAGTGTAACATGTGTAATAGCATAATAGGGTAACATGTGTAATAGTGTCATAGTGTAACATGTGTAATAGGGTAAGTGTAATATATGCAATAGTGTAATAGGGCTAATAGTGTAATGTTTGTGCATTATGGTAATAGTGTAAGAGTGTAATATATTACTGTAATATTGGTATAGCATAATAGCATAATATGTGTAATTGTGACATGCGTAATAGGCAAATATGTGTATCATGTGTAATGATGTAATAGGACAATTACACTAGACCACTATTCCATATATTACACTATTACCCTAATGTACACAGATTGCACTATTACACATATTAGCCTATTACACTATTACACTAGTAGCCTATTGTACATACATTATGCTATTGCACGTATTAGCCTATTACACTATTACACAAATTACCCTATTACAGTATTACACGTTACACTACGACACTATTACACATATTACCCTATTACCCTATTACACATGTTACACTATTACACATATTACCCTATTACACATGTTACACTATGACACTATTACACATATTACCCTATTACACTAATACACATATTACCCTATTACAGTATTACACGTTACACTACGACACTATTACACATATTACCCTATTATCCTATTACACATGTTACACTATGACACTATTACACATATTACCCTATTACCCTATTACACATGTTACACTATGACACTATTACACATATTACCCTATTACCCTATTACACATGTTACACTATGACACTATTACACATATTACCCTATTACACTATTACACATATTACCCTATTACAGTATTACACGTTACACTACGACACTATTACACATATTACCCTATTACACATGTTACACTATGGCACTATTACACATATTACCCTATTACACATTTTACCCTATTACAGTATTGCACGTTACACTACGACACTATTACATATATTACCCTATTACAGTATACCGCTATATACTGCATATCTTACACTATTAGCTCTATTACACTATTAAACTATTGCATATATTACACTATTACGCCTTTTAGCACAATATACCATTATACTATGACACATGCTACACTTGGTGCGTCCGCTTCACATATACACTTATTGTGAAGGACAGATGCACAGACAGACATTACTGGGTGGCTTATATTCGCAAAATGTACGCAGCAATTTTAGCACTGAAACAGCCCTTCACAATTGGCTTAATAACTCCCGACCCGTTTCATCAATTGAAAAACTTGAAGTGGTTTATGATAGCAGATACATGTAGGTCCATTTCCTGAAAATAGAAGAAATGCTGATAAAGGAATCTTTGAGTTAAAGAGTGAAACATGCCAAAATGTTACACTTATGGTGCCACATCACTACGTATATGTTGTAACTCAAGAACCGTACTACATACAGACATGTACTTGGTATCAAAATGTCCGTAATGCCTGACTTTATATTAACGCTCAATACATTTATGGGGCTTAAAAGCTTTGTATTTTGAGTTATGAAGGAAAAACCACATTTTTGGACGGACATCTTGGATTTTGGGGGCTGCCATCTTGGAATTTTGCAGGGCACGCAGTACTTTTAGAAATAGTGGGGTTTGAAGAGTGTGTGTACCAATTTGTATGCCTGTATCACCATTTGATTCACTTAAGAATCAATGTTACAAATGTCTTGCTCTCCTCAATCTGTGAAAGTACCTATATGCTGTATCTCAAGAGCCGTAAGTGATACAGACATGTTCTTGGTGCCAAACCGTCCGTAATGGCCAACTTTGTATTAATGTTTAATACAATTATGGGGTGTAAAATCAATGCATTTCAAGTTATGAAGGAAAAACCACATTTTTGGGCGGACATTTTGGATTTTGGGGCCGCCATCTTGGAATTTTGAGTGGCACGCGCCTTTTTCCTAAAGAGTAGACCTTGGAGAGTATCTGTGCCAATTTTCATGCTTCTATACCAAAGTGAAGTATCGTTTCACTAATCTGCTCTACTACATGTTGATGTGACACACACACAGATCTGATTCAGGCTAGATTTGGCTCACAATCGGAACTGTTTATATTTTGTTTGTTGGTTTGTTTTTTTGTTTATTCTTTTTTGCTTCCTTTTATTAGGAAAGCCAAAAAACCAAACATCCCTCTTGATTGTGCATATGACTGTGTGACATTGGTGTAGGTGGTACAGCATCAAGCAAATGCCCCCCGGCACCAACAGATGGCGGGAAGTGCCTTTGATAAGCAATATATCACCCTTTTCCATGAGAATCATACATCCACCTTCCATTATATACAGTATATACAATGCATCCAAAAATGCCATTGACAACTTTGTTTTTTAGGTTGTTGTTATAGAAAGTAAAAGATGAGTATTTTTTTTTCCTTTGATCTTTTCGTAATTGATGAATTTATTTTTTTGGTCTGGACCCCGAGAAATCACATGTGACCACAAAAGACTGCAGTTTAATGCACATACTGTAGCACATAGTAAGGCAGCCCCCAACCCTATTGTACATTCACTAGATCCCGTGATCTTTTGTGCCCAGTAATATTGTTAAAGAAATCGCCATTACATTTTGTAAAAATAAAATAAAATAAAAAAATAAAAAAATAATAATAGCCCCATGTTCGAAAGTCACACTGTCAAAGCTCAAAATTGCTACAGCTAAAGTGCAAATGAAAAAAAAAAGTAATTCTTATCTTTCACTTTCTCTAATAACATGCAACATAAACCTTGGTTGAAATAAACCCTTTACTTTTGTACGTCACGGAAACGACGACACTACATTTTCCTGTTTGTTGGATTCACTACCAGGGCCGGATTTAGCCAGCCCTACTAGGGTGGGCTGGAAGAATGGCAGGGTGTATGGGCAACTCCACAGAGTTTTTCATATGAAGCAGTGGTTTTCAATCTTTTTTGACACCAGGGCCCACTATTTATTCGGTATTTGAGCCACGGACCATCATTTGAGGACAGACCTAAAACTAAACACTGTTAATCTTCTACTGTACATTCTAATACACTTGATTAATATTTTAACTCTTGAGAGCGTATACGTGAAACCAAATGGACCCGCAAGGGTCCATTTGGTTTCACGTTTACGCTCTCAAAGAGTTACATCCGGTTACCCAACTTTCCACCACTTAGCTGGGGACCACCTGGACCTCTCTCAACCACTGGTGGTCCCCCCCGGACCACGGATTGAAAACCACTGATATTACCTGGGCTAGGATGCATGCATGTTTGGGTGCCCACCCCTGCCCACCCTCTAGATCCGGCCCTGTTCTCTACACAAGCATCTATCTACAGTAGTTAAGCTGTACCTGGTTGGTGATGAATAAAGACTTTGTGGCAGGACAATGCAGACCTCCTCGCAGACCACCTCCCGGACCTTCTCGGACCCCTGCTTGTGTTCATATCGCCTGCCCCCTCGGACTCAATAACAAGAGCAGAGAGTTATGCAGACTATCTTAAGCTATAGGAATTACGGACTAATGCGTGCGCCCGCGCCCTTTACTGGATATCCGGAGTTTCCAGCGCAATTCGCTATGGGCCCTTTTTGGACAAACAAAACAAAACTGTGAATGTTATTTGAAGAAATACGTGCTGATTATTAAATCACAATATTATCGTAATAAAATACGAAAAGTGTGTTGGGGCTTGTGTTTGTTTTGTTTTTTTTCTTTTTCTTCTTCGGCGAAGTTCGAACTCTTGACTTGGAGTCTCCGCTGTCATTGGGCCTAATGGTATATTTGTATAGGAGTGCTTCATGGCATTTCGTTACTGTTTAGGTTTTTCAAAATATATAGCAGGTCTACAAGCTCGCAATGCTTCACACCGTGAAACACCATCCTCTTCTTCCGCAGCTGTAATGTACACTATGCCTAGAAAAAATAATGTGTACTGGGAGGGGGGAAAAAAGCCTAGCACACCCTTGGAGGTCACAGAAAACATCATTATAAAATACAACTAGTATAGAAGTACTGTACTTAAAGGGACACTTCACCAAATACACACATATACATATACATGACATTTAGAAGATTTAGAACACTTTACGTGTGTAACATGTGGTTTTATACTGTATCTTTTAGATGTTTAGCAGTGAGCCCAGTGTCTCTGATGTCATCGGCACTACTTCCTGGACTACATGTTGTCTCAGTAGCCAGTTTGAGATTACCCTGACGTGCAACATACTGTACGACGTCACTGACAGGGGCGGGGCTAGGCATGGGCAGTGGGGGCAATGCCCCCCTAAATGCCCAGACTGCCCCACCAAAAATGATGCATGCAAAACAACCCAATATATTTCAAATTAAAGTGCTTATATTTAAAATTATTTAAAACACTACTACTGCTACTAACTAACTACAGCTGTGTCACCACTAAACCAACAGCATTTCATCATTGAAAACAGAAAACTCTCTGAGTCAGACCTTTAGCTTTATGCATGCTGCGTGTCTGTTGCAACTTCAACAACAACTGATGTTATTATTGATGCCTACTTGACTGATGAAAGTCCTGTAACTGAAAATGGTATGGGTGCGGCTTCATCACCCGTGCCGCGACATTCCACGCGCCTTCATATATTCGGACGACAATATCAGCCACCAGGAAAAAAAGATGGGTGTTTTCGATTAATTCATCATGTTTAAAACAGAGTTTTAATTACATTGTATAATGGGTTATATCTAAATACTGAATCGAGTATAAACTGTCTGGGGTGTTTGCGAAGGGGTGAGTAGACGTCTCTTTAAAAGCAAAAACCTGTACTGTGGCTGAAGTTGCGTCATTTGATTTGAATACTACAGGTATAGTCAAGGACGAATGGAGACTCCTTTGTTGCTGTTGTTAACCCTTATCTTTTCTGTCTTTCACCTGATGTCTGGAGGAGATATGTTCCTAGAAGCCAATACAAACTACATTATATTGACATGATAGCATGTAGTGGCCCAACATCCCTCCATTAAAACAGCATCAGCTTATGGGAGTTGGGAGATTGAGAGGGCATGGCACCAGAACCTTTTAATTTTGATGTGGGGTGCAGTAGCAAGCACCCCACTACTATAAACAACCTAATACAGCAGAGACTTACAGTATTTTGTTATAACGTGTGTTGAACAAAGCATAAACAGTAAATGGGTTTGCATTTTTATAGGGCCTTTATCTTTTTTTTTTTTTTTTTTTTTTTTTTTTTACAGAAATTGTGTTCATTCACACGCAGAGATATCAGAGGGAAACTATGCAAGGCACCAGCCTGGACATCAGGAACAATTTGGGGTTCAGAGTAGGGGTGGGACGTTACCCGGTGATTCGATATTGATATCATGGCATTAAGAATTGCAATATATTGACATATCGCTTTTTTTGCCCACCCCTAGTACAGAGTCTTGCTCAAGGACACTGAACTCTGGGGGAGCCCAAGCTCTGGTCCATAGAAGCAGCGTTGGACCAGAGCTAGGGGAGCCTGGGTTCGAACTGTGAACCTTGTGGTTCTGAGCTGGTCACTCTACCTCTGAACCACTGCCACGCCAACTGCCAACAACAAAGCAAAACTCATGGAATTGAAAATGGGCATTTGGCTCGTATAAATCTGTGAAAATGCTGCCATCTACTGGCCTTAAATGCATATTACCACAGGGAGCAACCTGACTCGCTTATTGTATGGAGTGTTAAATTTTTGACTGGTCGTCAACGGGACTTCAGGGTTGTGCGTGGCTTTGCTTTTTGCGCTGGGGCAAGCCAGAGCCTTGTCTCTTGATGGCGCTGGTGTGGTAACCGGTCAGGTGGGCACAAAAACCAAGGAGGCACACCAGACAACTCAAAGTACATTATAGTTACAAGACGTAGTAAATAAGCAAAAAATGAAAAATGGGAAACATAGTAGCCTGTTAAAAATCAGCAGGGAAATAATAATAATAATAATAATAATAATTAAATATATATATATATATATATATATATATATATATATATATATATATATATATATATATATATATATATATATATATATATATATATATATATATATATATAAAGAAAAATAGCATACTGTTCAAAATAATAATAAAAACATAGCAGGCTACTGTAAAAAAATGCAGGGGAAAAATAGGCTCAAACTTGTTGCACCGCAAGATGATTCAAAGGCCCGGTCAATGCACTAGCTAGTCTGCTTAAGCAGCTGCCAGGCAGTCAGGTTTGAAGGTGGACTTTTTGGAGTCGCTGAAAGGGATCATTTCACCTTGTTTTGAACACCACTGGGAATCACTACACACATTTTCAAACATTTTGAAAACACAATGTTCATAGAATGTTCTTTTCACAGACAGGGGGGAGGGGGAAGTGTTAAAAAGGTGGCACTTGAGAGAGAGAGAGAGAGAGAGAGAGAGAGAGAGAGAGAGAGAGAGAGAGAGAGAGAGAGAGAGAGAGAGAGAGAGAGAGAGAGAGAGAGAGAGAGAGAGAGAGAGAGAGAGAGAGAGAGAGTTTCTCTCTTAATCTTAATTATTTCTCAAAATAATCACCCCAAAATAAAAGAATCATCCAAGGGCCCTTCACACATAGGATTTGAAAAACTACCTTTGATCCATATTATTTGAAAAAATGAACTTTGGACAGTGGACACTTACTTCATTTTTCTAATTTGGAGAACTAACTTTGGTCCATTATATTTGAAAAACGAACTTCGGTCACTTTTATTTAATTTTAGGAACTAACTTTGGTCCTTTATTTCTCAAGTTGTGTCTTTATTGTGTGAGAGAGAGTGTGTGAGAGAGAGAGAGAGAGAGAGAGAGAGAGAGAGAGAGAGAGAGAGAGAGAGAGGCAGACAGAGACAGACAGACAGACAGACAGACAGACAGACAGACAGACAGACAGACAGACAGACAGACAGGCAGGCAGACAGACAGACAGACAGACAGACAGACAGAGCAGTGGTTCTCTCAACCATTTCACGCCGTGACCGTCTCTCACTGTCTCTCTCACACAATGGGGGGCCGGGTACTTCAAGATCAAAGTCATATATGCCTAATTAAGTAGGCCCTATCCGGTTTGCCCAATTGTCCATATGCCCATATAGCCTGTAATGTTTAGTCTTATTATATGAATGACTTGACACAGGACCAGACTTCAGAGCAACAGTGAATCAATCATGTATTAGAATGGTGGTAGGTAACAGAGTGCTCTAGTAGGCAGCAGCAGAACAACAATAACAACTGGCGGGCCTAAGGTATCACGTGACTATGTCAGATCCCCAGTACGGGTACCACACTGGCTCAATACATTACATCCCCCTTCTTAAGTTTTTTTTTTTTTTTTTTTTTTTTTTTAACAATTTCTTTTCTCAAAATGTCAAATGCATAGAACAATAACAAATCATTAAACAAAAAAAACAAATCCAGCAAATCACCAAGCACTGTATAAAGCATCTTTCCCAAGTCCTTTTTTTTTTTTTTTCAAACAATAGCTTCTGCAAAATAGAAAACAAAACATCTTACTGTCCATGAATCACAAACACATCATGCAGTAGATATCAAAGTCACAGTGCAAATAAACTTAAAGTCCACTTTTTTCTTCTTCTCTCCCTCTTATTTTTTTTTAACTAGCACCCCTACTCTCTGAATCTTGCTGGTGTTCTGACCTGTCTCCCTGATCTAGTGCGATAAGGTTGAGTGGGAGACTGAGCAGCGTCAGCTTCTTCTTGAGTAGAGCGTGGTGAGGTTTGTGCGTGTGAATTGTCCTGCTCGGAAACAATCGAATTGTCATAGTTCATATCCACATCCATGTTCCTCTCAGCATCCGAAGATGGAAACGCTCTCTCGGCAGTCCCTCTGAGATGTTTCCTGTTCCTCCTGAACACCTTGCCTTCAGGTGTACGCACGATGTAGGAACGTTGTTGTTCGTGGTTCCTCAGAACTACAGCTGGCTTCCAGATGTTTCCAGACTGCATCCTCACATTTTCTCCAGCGTGTAGCTCAGGTAGGTGTTTGGCATGACGATCGTAGTAGATTTTCTGTTTAGCTTGCTTTTCTTTCAGCTTGTCGTGAACTTTGAGTGCTCCTTCAGGTGTGAGTAGTGATGTGGATGCTGGCAGCTTTGTCTTTAGCCGACGTCCCATCAGCATCTGAGCAGGCGATAGACCCACACCCTCCAGCGGTGTGTTTCTGTATTCCAGAAGTGCAATGTATGGGTCACCGGACTTTTTCAGCAACCTCTTGACAGTTTGCACAGTTTTCTCCGCCTGTCCATTAGACTGCGCATAGTGCGGACTTGAGGTGACATGACTGAACTCCCAGCTTTGTGAGAAGCTCTTGAATTCCGCACTGGCGTAGACTGGAGCATTATCGGAAACGCAAACATCTGGAATACCATGTCTGGCAAATATGGACTTCATTGCTGTTATAACACCCTTACTGGTGGTGTCGGTCAGCCTCATTATTTCTGGGTATTTGGAGAAGTAGTCGACACATAGTAGATACTCAGAGCCTTTGCTGTGAAACATGTCGGTGCCAACTTTCTCCCAAGGTCTAGTCGGTAGTGGATGTGAGATCAGCGGCTCTTTTTGGTTGCTGCTTCTGTGTTCATTGCAGACAGCACACTGTGCTACAACTTGCTCAATTTGCACGGACATGCCTGGCCAATAAAGAACATCTCTGGCCCTTTCCTTGCACTTGACCACTCCCAGGTGTGACTCGTGTATTTTGTCGAGCATCTGTGCTCTCAGTTGCTGTGGTACAATGAGTTTGTCTGATTTGAATAGCAGACCTGAGGCAAAACTGATCTCCTCTCTGAATGTCCAAAACGGTTGCACGCTGTGTGGCACAGCAGACCTGTCTTTTGGCCATCCTTGCATTGTTAAGTCTTTTAGCTCCTGCAGTACAGGGTCTTGTGCAGTTGCATTTCTGAACATCTCCTGCTTTTCCTCTGAAATAGGCAACTGTGGCGTGATCCAGTTGACCTGCAGTTCCTCTTCCAGGAGATTTTCTTTTTGCTCATGAAGATAAGCACGGCTCAATGCATCTGCAATGTGCAGCTCCTTTCCTGGCTTGTATGACACTGCAATGTTGTATTTTTGAAGTCGCAGCAGCATCCTTTGCAGTCTCATGGGGGCCTGGTGCAGTGGCTTCTTGAATATGCTCTCTAGCGGTTTGTGGTCGCTCTCAACTTGGACCTCTCTGCCATATACATATTGATGGAACTTCTCGCATCCGTAGACTATGGCTAGCAGCTCTTTTTCAATCTGAGCGTACCTTTGTTGACAATCTGTGAGTGCCCTTGAGCCGTATGCCACAGGTCGACCATCCTGTAGTAGTACAGCCCCGATGCCCTCCGAGCTGGCATCGACAGACAGCGTCACAGGCTTGTTGACATCGTAGTATTTCAGGGTGGGAGCTTCAGTGATCAGTTGCTTCAACTTTTCGTAGCTCCGCTGCTGAGGTTCCTCCCAGTGCCACTCTGTTTCTCCCTGCAGCAGCTGCCTAAGAGGTGCAGAGACATCAGACAGGTTAGGAATAAATTTTGCGAGGTATTGAATCATCCCCATGAACCTCATCAGAGCTGGCTTGTCGGCAGGTGGGGGTATTTGTACAATGGCTCTTATTTTCTCATCATCCGGCTTGAGCCCCTCTGCACTCAGTGTATGGCCAATGTACTTGACTTCCGTCATCCTGAACTTGCACTTGCTTTTGTTGAATCGCAGGCCATTCTCATCCGCTCTCTGTAGCAGCTTTAACAGTCTCTGATCGTGTTGCTGTAATGTGTCCCCCCCACACCAGCAAATCATCAATGATGTTGACCACGCCATCTAGCCCTTCAATCATTTGGGCCACTGCTCTCTGGAACACCTCACTCGCCGATGAGATGCCAAAGGGAAGCCTCTTGAAGCGATATCGTCCAATGGGTGTGTTGAACGTGCACAGCTTGGAGCTTTCTTCATCCAGTTTTATTTGATAAAATCCCTGGTTTGCATCTAAAACAGAGAAATATTTTGCATTCGGCATGCGTGATACCACTTCCTCCACTGTGAGGAGTGGATAGTGCTCTCTTCGTATAGCTGTGTTCAGGTCTTTGGGATCCATACAAATCCGGATCTTTTTGGGCGTGACTACTGTCACCATACTGTTCACCCACTGTGTCGGCTCATGTTGGCGTGTGATTACATCTGACTGTTCCATTTTGTGAAGCTGCTCTATCACTCTTTCTCTGAGAGCAACTGGGATCCTTCTTGGTGCATGTATCACTGGCTTTACTGCATTGTCTAGCTTTATGGTGTGCTCACCTGGTAAGCAGCCAAGTCCAGAGAAGAGATGTTCATAGTCCTTCTGCATGTCATCTTCTTTCTCTGTGATATACAGCCTCTTCACCATTTTCAGTTCTGTGCTCGTTTCCCTTCCTAGGATCGCTGGAGCATCTTTCTCAATGATCTCAAAGTCAATGTTGTGTTTTTTGTCTTTGTATTGACAGGTGAGTGACATTTTGCCCAAGGGCTCCATCTTGTGGCCAGAGTATGCCACTAACTTGCAGCTCGATGCCTGCAGCTTGCCGTTGACATTCAACATGTGAAACGTTTTGGCTGACATGACGTTACAGTCGGCTCCAGTGTCGATTCGAAATTTCACTTTCTTTTTGTTTATAGTCAGCTCTTCAGACCATCTGTCTTGGCCACTTTTTTCATTGTCAACAGCACTGATGCTTTTCCTCTCCACAGTTCCAATGAACATTTCCTCCTCATCACTGTCGGTGTCCTGAGACTTTTCCACAACGTGCATCTTTTTATTTTTGGGCTGACTGTTTGCACGGCACATTTTTGCGTAGTGATTTTTCTTTTCACATTTCCTGCATGTTTGACCATAGGCTGGGCACTTTCTTGGCTCATGCTTAAAGCCACATCTGTCACAGTCAATTTTCTTTTCACTGGTCTTAGAGCTGTCTTTTGCACTGCTGCCTCCTTTTTTATATGGTTTTGATGTGCTCACTTTGTGCACCTCGACCTCATCATGCAGAGCCTTCATCTGTGTGGATGTAATCTCACTTGCGCGGCACATGTCGAGTGCTTTTTCCATGGTGAGATCCGCCTCTCTGAGCAGTCTAGCTCTCATTTGATCATCCCTTATCCCACAGACAATTCTGTCACGTATTAGTGAGTTGCACAGGTCGCCAAATTCACAATCTTTAGCTTTGTTTTTGAGCTCTGTGACATAGGCATCTATCGTTTCTGTCGGACCTTGTGCACGGGTGAAAAACATATGCCTTAAGTATGGCATGTTCTTGCGAGGCTCGCAGTAGTCTTTGAATTTCTTTATCAGAGGAGCAATCTTGTTTTGCTCTCCCTCGGCGAAAACAAACGTGTTACTCACTTTTATGGCTTCTTCCCCCGCCACATGGAGAAATGTCGCGCACTGCACGGCTTCGGATTTTTCTGCCACTCCACTGGCGACACAGAAAAGTTCATAACGTTGCAGCCACGTCCTCCAATTCTCGGCTAGATTCCCTTCTAGGCTCAGACTCGGCGGTGGTTTGAAGTTTGCCATACTTGCTGTTTAATTCCAGTTTCTTCTGACACCATGTAATGTTTAGTCTATTGTAGGAATGACTTGACACAGGACCAGACTTCAGAGCAACAGTGAATCAATCATGTATTAGAATGGTGGTAGGTAACAGAGTGCTCTAGTAGGCAGCAGCAGAACAACAATAACAACTGGCGGGCCTAAGGTATCACGTGACTATGTCAGATCCCCAGTACGGGTACCACACTGGCTCAATACATTACATAGCCTGTATGCCCTCTGGTCCATTTGCCCAGATAACCTGTGTGCCGAACTGCCTGTAGGCCTATGCCCAGTTGGCTTTTTGTCCACTTGGCTAGAAATGTGTGTGCCTATATCTCCAGTGTGCCCACTCGACCAGCATTCGCCTGGTGCAGCCAGCTTCCTGCAAGCTGGCTGTGATGAAAAGCACTGCAGAACTCAGTGATTGCGACACTAGGTACGTATGTGATAATGCTATGGGCCGTTTTAGCTGAAACAAATAAGTTGTATGTAGGCTGTATCGTGTTAAGCCTTGCTGTTTAAATGTACCACAGCTCTGGAAGAGAATGTTTGGTGTGCACTCAGGGGTGTAGTGGAGGGGTCCATTTGGTTCCATTTGTACACTCTCAGAAAAAAATTGAAAAAGGGTGGAATTCCCCTTTAAGAGGCGTCTCCCCAGCCCCCACTACAACACTGGTGAGCATGTAATCAGCAGTCCCTGTTAATGTGTGCGTCCATTGAAATGAAAGTGACTTTATGTCTGTTTTCGGTTGTGCCATGCATGCTAGCCTGGTTAGTGCTGTGCAGTTGCTGTACCGACATGACAAAAGCATGTGCCTAGGGAATTATTGTAAACATGGTAGGTCGTCTGTGGTTGCATATTATGCAACCAACATAAGGGAGTTCAAAACATTCTACACTAGTCTGGTTCTGTCAATAACCGTGGCCGCCATGCCTTGTTCTATATAAAGTCTAATTCATGTGGGTGACGACGAGGGTCCACAGGTGTGAACTCGTGCACAAACTGCTGTTGTTGTTGTTGTTGCTGCTGCTGCTCACGTGCGCGTGGTGCAGTGTGGAGACTAGGGCTGGTTGGAGCGCACCGCGCACGGCATAATGTTCTCTGTAGTAGACTACAATGTATCTGCGGCTGCCATAATTTGTAGTAACCAAGTTCATATGTGGGTGATGTGGTATCACCGTTCTGTAGGCTACTCATGAGGAGGAGGAGGACTTGTGGTGGTGGTGGTGGTGGTGGTGGTGGTGGTGGTGGTGGTGGTGGCAGTGTTGCCAACTGCCAAAATCCAAAATGCACTAGTGGCACTTCCAAAATGCACTAGAATGCGCTAGATGCTAGTGTGTGTGTGTGTTTGGGGCAGTGTTGCCAACTGACAAGATCCAAAATGCACTAGAATGCGCTAGATGCTCTGCCTGGAAGGGAATATATAAACATACAGATCAAAATGACCATTAAAATTGTATATTCTCTAGTTGTGTAGACTTGGGCTAACACACATGATGATTATTTTAACTCTTGAGAGTGCTCTCAAAGAGTTACATCATTTAGTCTGGGGACCACTGGTTGAAATCACTATCATAGGAGGAAAAATGGTGAAAAATGAGGGTTTTATCTCTGGCGCCTGTCAATCAATTTCGCCCCAACTCACCAGCCAAAAAGCACTAGATTTTCCGCCAGGAGTTTTTCACTAATTTTGGCACTAGGGGGGGTCTGAAAAAGCGCTAAATATAGCGACAAATGCGCCAAGTTGGCAACACTGGGTGGAGTGTGGAGTGGAGTGTGCATCATGCACTGGCAACTTGTACATAGATAAAAAATAAACAAAAATAAATATTTTAATTGTTATTGGTAACAGAAAATAACGGAAAATCTTGTTATTTTTTCATAGAAAGTAATTTGTAGCATAACAAGATTACTTTTATGGGAAGTAGCCTAGTTCAATAACTTAACGAGATTACTTTAGAAAGTAACGATGCCCAGCGCTGCTGTTGGTTTGTGTCATTTAATGTTGTCGTGTAAAAGTGGTGGCGTGAAAATGACCAGGCTGCCGAAAATGACTGCTCACCTGATCCCCAATGCAGCTGCTTGTCTATGGTTGATACAGGTGACACCAGAGCAGAGCTATAGACCTGCGCAGTGACGTCACCGCCCCTGTTCCTGTAATGGAATCCTCATTCATTTTCCTCATAGACTTTTTGAAAATGCTTAATAAAAACACGATTTCACCGCGGACAAAATCATGTCAACACACACAATATCATCATGCAATATCTAATCAGCAAGAAGTAGAAAACGGCAGGATGCAACACTTTTTGTTTCGTTTTTCATCTTAGAAATTATTTGATTGTACAAAAAGATTGTATGTCATCATGATTCGTCACGACCCGAGTTGGCTTTGTCCGCGGCGTAATCGTCTTTATATAAATTATTTTCGAAAAGTCTATGAGAAAAATGAATGGGGAATCCACTTCTGGAACAGGAGCAGTGACGTCACTGCGCAGGTCTATAGCCATTTAAAAACAATAATAATAATGCACCCTACGGTCAACTCCATCTGCAATCCTTTATTCAGAACATGAATGAATGCAACTTCATAATAACCTAATTCTAAATGACTTCATCAAAATGTAAAAGGTTAATTTTATGCATCGGTAAACCACTATTTGCACAACAGTGTGGCGCAGTAGCAGAAAATGTGTCTCTCTCATCATCTTTCCGGAAGGTATTGCTGGATGAACAGTTCCTCGCTGGGCTTACTGTCGTCCAGTGATCGCGACCGCTGGAAGCCTGGATGGATCATATACACACACGTCCACATTAGGGGTGGGCAAAACAAATCAATATATCGCAATTCTTAATGCCATGATATCCATATCGAATCGCCATGCAGGTTCAAAATCGATTAAAAATATATATATATTTAATACATTGAACTTTTTGTAATTTATATTGTTTAAAATTGCTTTAAAATGTTCTAGCTGATTGAACTTGTCATGGTCCATATTGTTCAGATTTGTTTTAAAGGGGAATTCGGCCCATTTTCAACATTTTACTGTGCTGTATTTTACTTGATGATGACATCGTCAACTTGTGTTTGTTAATGATTTTTATTTTAGGACCTTTTTTTCTGAGGATGTGCAAATGGAACCAAATGGACCCTGACGGGTCCAATTGGTTCCATTTGTACACCCTCAGAACCGGCACCATTTGTACACCCTCCTGAACCGGCACTGATATGCTGCACGCATATATGAGTCAACAGTGTCACACTGTGGAAAATACAGCCTTTATTATCCCTACGACCAGGGCCGATCTAGAGGGGGGCAGGGGTGGGCAGAGCCCACCCAAACGTGCATCCTGCCCATCCAATCAATGAAAGGTAATATCAGTAGTTTTCAACCAGTGGCCCTTGAGAGGTTTCCAAGTTTTCCCCAGCTAAATGATGGAAAGGTGCCCCAGATGTAACTCTTTGAGAGCGTAAAAATGAAACCAAATGGACCCTTGCGGGTCCATTTGGTTTCCTTTTTACGCTCTCAAGAGTTAAAATATTCATCATGTGAATTAGCCCAAGTCTACACAACTAGAGAATGTAGAAGATTAATGGTCATTTTGATCTGTATGTTTGACTGTTTTGTTTCCCAAATCCAGCCTGGAATTGTGGGCAAAAGCAAAATAAATCTTTAGTTTTGGGGTCTGTGGGGCTAAAATGTTCTCAAATCTTGGTCCGTGGCTCAAATGCCGAATAAATAGTGGGCCCTGGTGTCAAAAAGGTTGAAAACTACTGCTTCATATGAAAAACTTTGGAGTTGCCAACCTTGCCATTCTTCCATCCCACCCTAGTAGGGCTGGCTAAATCCGGCCCTGCCTACGACACTAAATCCTGAGTAATTTAAGGGGGACGGTGGCACAGTGGTTAGTGCTGTCGCCTCACAGCTGGAAGGTCCTGGATTTCGATTCCCGCTAGGGACACCGCTGTGGGTGCTGGCGGCGTGTCTGCTCCTCCTCCTCCTCCTCCTCCTCTGCGTCATCAGTGCCCATACCCGAGACAGGGTTGGCGAAAGGGCCTTTCTGTGTGGGGTTTGCATGTTCTCCCCGTGTCCCCTAGGGTAGATACCCTCACAAAAATATGCAGTAATACTGGGCTCTAAACTGCCTCCCCCTAGCCAGCCGGAACGGAGGGGACCGGAACTGGTTGGAATAACATGTTCCTTCCACGCTGTACAACGTCCAACCAGGGAAACTCTCCCCTGTCAGGTGAAAAAAAGGCAGCTTGGACTCCTCATGTATTGAAGGAAGCATGAGGCCAGTCCGCATGCCAAGCCAGGTTGGTTGAGGGGTGTGTAGAGCCCAGGATGACACTAGGAATTGTCACTGGGTGAAAAATGGGTTACAACAGGGGTTTTCAACAGGTGGTCCCCAGCTAAGTTGTTTAAGCAGACGTAGCCTAACTCTTGAGACACTCTCAAGAGTTAAAATGTTTATTATGTGAATTAGTCCTAATCTACACAACGAGAAGATTAATGGTCATGGACAGAAGCAAAGGAAATCTTTAGTGGGGGGGTCTGTGGGGCTAAATGTCCTCAAATGGTGGTCCGTGGCTCAAATGCTGAATAAATGTTGGGCCCTGGGATGAAAAAGGTTGAAAACCATTGTGTTACAACATTGTGGGATAAAAAATTAAAGGGGAAAAAGGTATGATTTTATATCCTTGGCTGCATGTACAGTACCTTCAGGAAGCTCAGTGAGATATACTGTAGAAGGTTGATGTGTATCCCTGCCCGCATCCATAGGTAGACTTCAAGGGGGGTTTGAGCACCCCCTAGTGGCCCACTCTGGACCAACATGCCCTTTTTAAAAGAGCAAAAAGATGCTGAAATGCTGTTTTCTATGAGTTTTTAACCCCCTAAAACTCAAATGCCCTCCTGGTTACATTTGTGCACCTGCCCTTGAAACTCTCTGTGCACGCCACTGCCCGCATCCATCCATTTTTACCTTTTTGAGGAATAGTTTTAATATAATACACACATTCTTCCACTGATTTTGTCCGCCCTTGTGTTGAAATATTAAGCAAGAGGACCTCACGCCATTTATTGTTGTACTTTAATATCTTTTGCTAAGAATGTTATATTGTGAAAAAATATCCCTACTTTAGTAATGGTGGGTTCTGTGTTCGAGGGTTGTATTTTTCCCAACACTTTTCATATATCAAGGTCCATTATTTATTTAGATTGGAGCATGAAATGTAGTCTCATAGACCCAAAATGGGGAATATTTTGGTTCATGTCTGCAATTCCATTCTGTATTATTGGAATGAAATTCATCAACAATATAACACTATAGTTGCAGCTGCTAAAAAATAAAAAATAAAATAAGTTCATGAATAACAAACTAAAAGGCAAAAATCAGAAACTGCATCCTCAATTATTAATCTGGGCTTTTATTCGTCTCAACGGATTCTCATCCTTGTCTTTTGTTTGTTTTTGTTTTTTTGTGAATGAAGCAGGTATACAAGTCATTTTTACATTTCAGTTTTGCGACCCGCATTTAACTCCTGAGAGCATAAAATGAAACTTAATAGACCTGGTTTCACGCTCTCAAGATCAAGATGGGGTCCATTTGGTAGCTGGAAGCCCACTGGTGCTCCCTGAACCACAGTTTGAAAACCACTGCTCCAGGGTTAAGAGGCTTTATTGGGCACTTGAAAGTGTAGTGTCTTGTATGCACCACACTGCTAATGAAACCAATATAGAGTGTGATCATTGTGTGTCGGCTGCCCCGCTGGCATGGGGATCGAATGGCGCCAGTCAACATGTCACTAATTTCTCCTCTAAACTGTGAAACTGTAAACTGTGCACATAAAGGGCTCCGTTTTCGTCACAGGCTAAACCCCTTATCCCAGGGGTGGGCAATTATTTTCCCCAAGGGGCCAAATGAGATTCATAAAATATTGTGGAGGGTCAAGACTGAACTAAAGTCTGTGTAATATTAATTTAATTTCAAGATAAAAGTAAGAGTAAGACCAACCATTTTGGTTGGTTTTACTCAAGACCAGGGCTTGCTATTTATTCAGTATTTGAGCCACAGAGGACCACCATTTGATAACATTTTAGCCCCACAGACCCCAAAACTAAAGATTTATTTTGTTTTTGTCCACAATACCAGGCTGGATTTTACAAACATAATAACATAGATCAAAATGACCATTCTCTTACATTCTCTGATTGTGTACACTTTGGGCTAATTCAGATGATGAATATTTTAACTCTTGAGAGCGTAAACATGAAACCAAATGGACCCGCAAGAGTCCATTTGGTTTCATTTTTTTACGCTCTCAAGAGTTACATCTGGTTAACCAACTTTCTATATTTACCTGGAACTCTCTCAAGGACCACTGGTGGTCCCCGGGCCGGTTAGAGTCAGCCAAAGGGCCGCATATTGCCCAGGTATGCCTTATCCCAAACCCCTTATCCTTTTTTTTCTATTTTGAAAAACCTTTTGGAAGAGTTCAACATGCCAATCTATTGACACGTTGTGAGCTTCTAGACTGGCCACTATTGAAAAATGTTTTTTTTTTAACTAGTTTAAAAAGGCAAAGAAGTTAAGGGATAAGGGGTTTAGTGGTGACAAATCTAGGCCAAAGTCTCCAAAACTTTACCTTCCTACTGACTGTATCAATGAGCATAAAGAGACTTGGGGCTCGTTTTCGTTACATGTCCCTTATTTTATTTTTACTATTTTGAAAAAAGGTTTTAGAATATTTCAACATGTCAATCACATGAGCTTTTAGATTGGCCATTTGAACTACTGAAAAATCTTAGCGGTGATGAAAATGGTGCCCATGATCCCTTTGTTGACATGGTGTGTGTGTGTGTGTGTGTGTGTGTGTGTGTGTGTGTGTGTGTGTGTGTGTGTGTGTGTGTGTGTGTGTGTGTGTGTGTGTGTGTGTGTGTGTGTGTGTGTGTGTGTGTGTGTGTGTGTGTGTGTGTGTGTTCAGCCACAGCCATGTGATGTTGAGTTTTACCCACAATTTATGAGACAACTGACGTTGTACCAAACGTTGTTCAAAATATCAATTCTTCTACATTTTCTAAATGTGTAGATTCTTGAAAATGAAGTCATTGAGATGTTTAAATATAATTTAACTCATGAGATTGTAAAATGAAACCAGATGGACCCGTAAGTGTCCGTTTGGTTTCATTTTAATCTCGAGAGTTACAAATCTATAGGGTCAATTTGGTTACCAACTGTCCATCATTTAGCTGTGGACTCCTCTCAAAGACCACTGGTGGTCCCCGAACCACTGGTTGAAAACCAATGGCTTAAGCCTATTGAAAAAAAATGTATTGCATTTCCTCTTACTTTTTTGGGGTGGGGTCTGAGCCCAACTCCACCCCCAAAACAGCCTGTTATCAATGCAGCTAAGCCACTGAATATTCGAAAACACAGTATTTCAATAAAGCTTTATACCTCTGATTGCTGTATACCAGCCTCTGAGGCCCAGCTGCTCCAGAACAACATCGTTCTCACTGTCTGGAGCAAACCTCCTGCCATCTGTGTAAAGGGAGTCAATGAAACAGTCACTTTCTGCACATGGTGAAACCAATGTACTGTATATGAAGCAAGTTGCAACAGACACGCAGCATGCATAAAGTTAAAGGTCTGACTCAGAGAGTTTTCTGTTTTCAATGATGAAATGCTGTTGCTGTAGCAGTAGTAGTGTTTCAAATCATTTTAAATATAAGCACTTTAATTTGAAATATCTTGGGTTGTTTTGCATGCCATCGTGTTTGGGGGGCAGACTGGGTATTTAGGGGGGCATTGCCCCCCATGCCCATGCCTAGATCCGCTCCTGATATACAGGCACATGCTGTGACGCAGGGGCGGATCTAGGCATGGGCATGGGGGGGCAATGTCCCCCAAATGCCCTGACTGCCCCACCAAACATGATGGCACGCAATATATATTTATATATATATTTAAAATTATGTGAACACTACTACTGCTACTAACTAACTACAGCTGTGTAACCACTAAACCAACAGCATTTCATCACTGAAAACAGAAAACTCTCTGAGTCAGACCTTTAGCTTTATGCATGCTGCGTGTCTGTTGCAACTTCAACAACAACTGATGTTGTCATTGATGCTTTACTTGCCTAATAAAAGTCCTGTAACTGAAAATGGTATGGGTGCAGCTTCATCGCCCGCGGCGCGAAGCGACACAGGCGATGAAGTCGCCCCTTAACATTTTCTCCTGCCACCCCCCCCCCCAATTGGGAAATGTTACATCCGCCCCTGCTGTGACATGTCATCTATAGGCTCACAAAACAATCACATTTGAGCTGAGGATCAGCCCCCACGGTGAGAAGAACTTGGAAATGTACAGTAGGAGTTAAGTTGAGATCGTACATTTAGTGTATTAAAATAAAACAGGCGATTTATGAGCTCACAGCGCTTCACAACGTAAGGACCACCTCCAATGCTCTAGCATACAACGTGGTTACTTAAAAGAATGTCTTATTTGTTCATAATCATAGACTTTTCACTCCAATGAAACTCACATTTGCCTTTCAGGTACATCATGGACTGTGGACTCCAGCGGTTGTTTAGCTGAAGAAGAAATTAACAGATAAGAGCGTTATTGTTCCTTCCAAACAGAAACTTCAGGATCAACAGTATGAGTTCATCTGGCTGTGGTGGGGGGAAAAGCACCACTCAAGTAGGTTTACTATCCTTTGATTTAAAGCAGAATTTTGAGGTAATTTTAGTTCATTTTTACTACACTGTTGTACAATGTATGTCTTAAGTATATTGGGAATAACACCCGCACTCCAAATCCTGCCGACTACACCAGATTGTAGTATTACGCAGAAGCGGGGATCGAACCCGGGACTCCCACTCGCCAGTCCAACGCACAACAAGTCGCGCCAATAGAGCTGAGCCCGATTGGCGGGGCTGTTGTGGCTGGCTCATGGCTGGGTGCTACAAGTGCATACTGAAGATATGACATTCATTCAGTGCACACTGCAGATATGACATTCATTCAGCTCATTCATTTAAACAGATGAACATGCTATTGCCTTCTACCAAACAAAATACTTCAATACTTCTACAATACAATGTTATTAGTCTTAGTAGTGTACATGGATTAGTCTTCGTCCTTTGAAAACACACATTTTAGTCTTTAGTCCCATTTAGTCGTATGGATTTTCTTTTTGTTAGTTGACAAAAACAACACTTAACAGAATGTTGTACCTTCTGTGTGTGGTTGCATTCCACAAGCAGAGAGACAAGCAAGGTGCATGCCCAGAAAATGGTTGTCTTTACTCTCTGAAATGAGACGGAGAACAAGCTGTCATTCATCTCCTCCTCAATGGTGCATAACAGATAGCTAAGTACAGCACTTGAGTGTCATCAGGGGCGGATCTAGGCATGGGCCCCCCAAAATGCCCAGACTGCCCCACCAAACATGATGGCATGCAAAACAACCCAAGATATTTCAAATTAAAGTGCTTATATATAAAATGATGTGAAACACTACTACTGCTACTAACTGACTACAGCTGTAGCACCACTAAACCAACAGCATTTCATCGGCTTCATCGCCGATGAAGCCGCACCCATACCTTTTTCTCTTGCCCCTCCAACATGTTCTCTTGTCCCCCCTCCAAATGGGACATGTTACATCCGCCCCTGAGTACCATTGAGGTACATTTTGTGTATACTACAATTACCGGTATCTGAAAGCATTTGTTTACCATGTAATTCATATATTTTGTTTTATATTATTACAAAACACACTACAACTTCAGACTATACAGTATATTGTACGTATATATTTCGGCCATTTGAAAATAGACGATCCACCAGCTCACATTTCGTTGAGGTGAGGTGACACATTGCAAAGATTTTTGTGAGCACATTGAGTACTTTTACTTTTGGTATTATAAGTGCACTGCCAATACGTTTGTAAATTTGTTCACATTTGAATTCTGGGCTTTTACGTGGAACACAGTATTTCTACTGTATGTTTTCTTGGCATTTACCACCAGCCATTCTCAAATTAGTTATTTCATGCATACTTATTTACTCAGCCTCTGCACATTATTTATCTCCTCCAGAGTCCAGATAGTATCTTAATGATCCACACAATTCATCGGTCTGCACGTTATAGTCTTCTGTCTGTCTGTCTGTCTGTCTGTCTGTCTGTCTGTCTGTCTGTCTGTCTGTCTGTCTGTCTGTCTGTCTGTCTGTCTGTCTGTCTGTCTGTCTGTCTGTCTGTCTGTCTGTCTGTCTGTCTGTCTTTCTAATGGCACACAATACACATTCATGAGCTACTTTGAGCCACGGCACCACATTTTGGGGAAAAAATATCAACACTATACTGCCAATTCCACATACATACTGTGTTCCTTACACACACACACACACGCACGCACGCACGCACGCACGCACGCACACACACACACACACACACACACACACACACACACACACACACACACACACACACACACACACACACACACACACACACACACACACACACACACACACACACTCACTCACTCACTCACTCACTCACTCACTATTCCTTTTCGGTGCCACAAAGAGTATGCAAACTCTTCATTTTTCCTTGTGATTTAAATGTATGTATTCTTTCTGTTTTTTGGTGCTGAAATAAAGCTTACTACTCACACACTCACTCACTCACTCACTCACTCACTCACTCACTCACTCACTCACTCACTCACTCACTCACTCACTCACTCACTCACTATGCATACCTTACCTTTTCTGCCATTGTAAAAGCCCGACTCCATCCAATGTGGTCACACCATCTGTGATTACACCAATGTTCCCGTCGCCTTATATATTCTCTGTCGATAGCAGCAGGCTCACCCAGGGTTCGATCTGGCCCACCCCCCCACCACCCCCCTCCGTGCAGTGTACTGAGCTCATGAGTGTCATCGCCTAGCAGGACTCCTGTTTACTAGCAGTTTACAAGCTGTGCTGGAAGCAGGGGCGGATCTAGGCATGGGCATGGGGGGGGGGGGGGGCATTGCCCCCCTAAATGACCTGACTGCCCCACCAAACATGATGGCATGCAAACGACCCACATTTCAAATGTATGTCAAATTAAAGTGCTAAACGAACGGCATTTCATCGTCTAAAACAGAAAACTCTCTGAGTCAGACCTTTAGCTTTGTGCGTGCTGCCTGTCTGTTGCAACTTCAACAACAACTGATGTTATTATTGATGCTTTACTTGTCTAATAAAAGTCCTCTGACTGAAAATGGCATGGGTGCGGCTTGGTGCGGCCCGTGGAGGAAGCCGCACCCATACCATTTTCTCTTGCCTCTCCAACATGTTCTCTTGCCCATCCCAAATGGGAAATGTTACATCCGCTCCTGGGTGGAAGGTAAACTAGAAGTACATTTACTTAAGTACTGCCAGTAGGTATAAGTCTATCATTCTGAGGTCTTCATAGTACTTAAGTTGAGAATCTCAGATTTCCAATATCTTTACTTCTACTCCACATCTCAGAGGCAAATATTGCACTTTCATTAGGCTACTCCACTACATTTATTAAAACAAAACAACAACAACAAAAAAAAAACGTTAGTTACTAATTGAATTTGTAGATTTTGATTATTATTATTATTGCAAAACAGACGTGTGTGAAAACCTCCGAAATGAGACTCTTTCTATGGTTGATACTTATACTTACTACTCACTTTTGATACCTAATACCTTTGTACTTTTACTCAACGTAAATGTTGAATTCCAGACATTTACTTGCAGAAGTTCTGTATTGCAGTATTCATACTTTAAGTAAAAACACACGAGTATATCGTTCCCACCTGTGCTAGCAGCTCCAAAGCAGTGAGTGAGTCATCACCACGACTTTGCCGTCATGTTTGTCAACAGTTTGGACCTTCTATATGGTCCTAGGTGTTGGAGATGGAATTGGTTCACTGAGTATCAACCCTTTTTAGGAAAAAATGTCTCTGTCTGTAAATTTGTTGTAAACATAGGTTACATCTGGATAACCAACTTTCCATCATTTAGCCTGGGGACCACTGGTTGAAAACCACTGTCATAGGAGAAAACTTGTGAAAAATGAGGGTTTTATCTCTGGTGTCTAGTCTAGTCAATTTCGCCCCAACTCACCAGCCAAAAAGCACTAGATTTTCCGTCAGGAGCTTTTCACTAATTTGGGTGCTATAGGGGGGGTCTGAGGAAAAAAAAGCTAAATATAGCGACAAATGCGCCAAGTTGGCAACACTGTAGGCAAACGCGGGTCTCATGTGCCTGTAACAGTATGTTTTAAAGGTAGGGTAAGTGATTTGAAATTCATTGTGTAGTACCAGCCTGGTGCAGTAGGGGCGTCCAACAGTAGCTACACTATGTGAACCTGCTGCTCGATCCTGATTGGAGGAGAATTCACCCACCACCTGGGGAACATTTTTTTGGGGTGATATTTGACAAAAGTGAAATCACTTCCCCTCCCTTTAAAATCCAGCGACGAAAACTGGCGGTTGCAGGTGCCGCTTGAATTTCATTGGCTGTAGCCTAAATCGCCCAAGTATCGTCCAAAGAGCTCAATTACATTCATCTTTTTGGCCAACGTTGCCCCGCCCACTTTCCGACCATGGCCCGTTCGCCTGCTTTCGCCAGAACCGGCGGCTCTCATAGACAAATAATGGAGTTCAGGAAACATCGTCTGTCCATTGTCCATCGCCTCGTGTTAAAATGTACTGTAAGATTGCGATGTAATTGGCCAACAACAATCCCCAGTTTAATAAACCCGCCCACATGAGTTCGGAAACCTAAATTTGGGAATTATTTTCTCCACCTTAATACCATTTGGCATTGTATCTTGGATTGTTTTAATTGTCCGTTAGTCATCGTTTATAACAAGGTATGATGTGTAGAGATCTGAGATTCCTGGAATGAGTAGCACTGCTAAACATAAAACAAATGCATTAAAGTGAAATGTTGTTCTGTTGCCATTCACTGTTTTGAATTCAAATGCTGGCAGGTGTATGACAGTCACAGGTGTGTGCCACTCAGTCACAGGTGTGTGCCAAGCACATAAGCATGGGTCCTGTCCTCTCTCATGACTTCGTTTATTCTGTTTATATGTCTTCAAAGTCCACCCAAGCAAGGTTGAATTTGTCATTTTTTATTATACAAAGGACTGCAAACAGTACAAGGTACAGTTATACACAGTAATCATCCAAAAGGAAGAAAAGAAAAGACAGAAAACACAGTCAAGTCTTATTTCCATCCGTAACTACCCTAACAATAATGTACAGGGTAGAATATACTGTAAAATTTACAGGTACAATAAAAATACACTGATAAAAATAATGATCAGAATAAATGAGAGAAAGAGGGAGATGGGAGAGAGGGACATACATTACATACATTACAGTGGCCAGTTTCGAATTGCAGCCAACCGTAGGTGCAGTAACTGCAGTTGTATCCAAAATATTTCAGCCTTTACTTGAGTAACATTGCGGACCATTTTAGAGATGTTTTTCCCCAAAAAATAGCAGATCTACAAGCGTGTGGCGAGGTATTTGGTGCCACTGCTATCTCTCTACACAGTCTCACATACGGTAACAACGTATGTGTGACGCGTGTGTGTGTGTTCAGGTGTCTCTGGACATTGATCGGACAGTAGCCAGTGGATCGGTGGCCACATAATGTGTGTGTGTCAGGGGTGGATGTAACATTTTCCAATTTGGGGGGGGCAGGATAAAATGGTATGGGGGAGACTTCATCACCCGTGGCATGAAGTCGCGCAGCCATACCATTTTCGGTTACAGGACTTATTATTAGTCAAGTAATCATCAATAATAACATAATTTGTTGAAGTTGCAACAGACACGCAGCATACATAAAGCTAAAGGTCTGACTCAGAGAGTTTTCTGTTTTCAATGATGAAATGCTGTTGGTTTAGTGGTGCCACTACTGTAGTTACTGTAATTAGTAGCAGCACTTTAATTTGAAATATCTTGGGTTGTTTGCATGCCATCATGTTTGGTGGGGCAGCCTGGACATTATAGCGGGGAAATGCCTAGGTCCGGGTCCGCTCATAATTCAAATCAGTTATTAGAAGTTGTTGCTTATTATAGACAGCTAGTAATTTGTAACTTAACACGATTACTTCTATGGGAAGTAATCCGATAACTTAACGAGATTACTTTAGAAAGTGACAATGCCCATCGCTGCCTATACCTGACAAATACTGTATGTCAAAGCAGGACAAAAACAAAACACAGATGGGTATTTTATGGGACACAGACAGCCACCAGTCCACTATGCTCGCTTCTTTCCTCTGCCCATCAAGCATGCAAAGACCGTCATCACCATCTTGGGCTTGACTTCGACGAGGTCTTCTGGCAGCGCGTAAACGCGTGCACCGATCTTCCTCGCCATAGACACGGCGTATCTGGGAGGGGAGATGGATGGATGCATGGGTTAACATGACGAAGCATTATTACACCTGAGCATTTCAGAGCCAGCATTTGTACTTTTACTCAACCACAATGATGTGCATAGTTTGGTATACGACCAAAACTGAGTGTGCTACCAGGGGCGGATGTAACATTTCCCAATTGGGAGGGCAGGAGAAAATGCTATGGGTGCGGTTTCATCGCCGATGAAGCTGCACCCATACCATTTTTGGTTACTGAACTTTTATTAGGCAATCAAGCATCAATAATAACATCAGTTGTTGTTGAAGTTGCAACAGACACGCAGCATGCATAAAGCTAAAGGTCTGACTCAGAGAGTTTTCTGTTTTCAATGATGAAATGCTGTTGGTTTAGTGGTGACACAGCTGTAGTTAGTAGCAGTAGTAGTGTTTCAAATCATTTTAAATAGAAGCACTTTAATTTGAAATATCTTGGGTTGTTTTGTTGTGGCATTCTAGGCATTTAGGGGGCATTGCCCCCCCCCCCCCCCCCCCCCCCCCCCCCCATGCCTAGATCCGCCCCTGAAAGTCAGTGAAGTTGTGTTCTGGTGATATCTTACTTAGCATTGTCCAGCTTGTCATCATCAGAGAGTTGGCCTGTCTTCACTAAGCCGTAGTTGATGCTTCCTGGTTGGATGGCATCTATCAGGTCGACCACTGCCAAACTGCTGCTGATCTCTTTGTCCTGAAAGGTTAGATGTATTGGTGTTAATCCAGTCTAGAAAATACATCCATACTCAAATATGAATGGGGCAGGGCTTGACATTAAGGCCTGTCCGGTTGTCCGGGACAAGTAAGTAATAAGTGCGATAAACTTTTACTTGTCCGTTGGACAAGTGACCCCTTTTTAGTGACCCACTTTTCTGTGACGCTCCGAGCACCAAACAATATTGTCTGTCTTTCTTAATCACCATAAGCGTCAATGTACAGTAGATCAGATATTTAGCACATCCAGAAGACACAGCTTTTGCTTGATCAGAGTTTCTGCTGCAGTGAAAAGCTGGATGCTGCACGATTGTAGCTCCACAATCAAGGCAGGTCCTTATGGTGAGATGTCAGATTTGTGAAAACTTCCAAGAATATGGCCAATATGCCTTTATTTCTTTATCTGTAATATATCCCTAGTGTCCTGAACGCGTTTTGGTGTTTTATCTGTTGAAAAATAGCAGATCAACAAGCTCATGTCGCGCCACCGAGTGGCGCGACATGAGCTTGTTGTTCTGCTATTTTTGAAAAAATGTGAAAATGTGCTGCAAATCTCTGAATACATTATTTTGGAAGCAAACATTTTATCTCAATTTTTCGCTTCTGGGGAACCCCGAGAACAACATGTTTTCAGATGGCGGTCTGCGGCCAAATATGGATAATTCTGGTGGTCCTTGGCTAGAAATATGTTAGCATCACTGACACAGGAGCACAGATTTTTCAGAAAAACTAGAATCTAGTGTCAGAAACTATAGAATCTAGTGTCAAAAACTCGATTCTAGCATCAGAAAGTAGATTCTAGTGTCAAAAAGGAGATCCTAGCATCAGAAACTATATCATTTAGTGTCAATAACTAGAATCTAGTGTCGGAAATTACTGTAGTGAATGAAACTCGAATCGAGGGTCAGGACTCAATGGGTAATATATTGCAAGTGAGTTATAACTGATGACTTATAAACTTAACTAAATTGTATGAAAGGTCTTACAGTTAAACTGCTGCCTGCATGCAGGTGCTGGAGTCGTGTTCAACGATGTCTAACTACGCAGCATCAGTTATCTGTTTTGCCCATGACGTCACTCATTAGAAACATAATCCAACAAACCCTGAAGCTTGAGATCTTTGTCGCTTTCTCAGCCGTGGACAAAGTTCTGTTGACCCAATCCACAATCATCGCGTCTTGTGCTTTCTGTCCATCTCCCAAATCCTCCAGTAGATTCAGTGTGTATCTGAGCGACATAACAAATACCAGACAGCAAGATTAGCAGCAAAATATGGCACGATTGTTTTTTTTTTTGTGTATGGGATAATTCACGTGTACATAGTGATGTTGTGATTTAGGCTTAGTGTTCTATGCTTCACGAAAATAAATATTGATTTTTTTTTTGAAAAGGTATACAGTGCATGTGGTCCCAAACAGGGGCGGATGTAACATTTCCCAATTGGGGGGCAGGAGAAAATGGTATGGGTGCGGCTTCATCGCCCGCGTTGCTTCGCGCCACGGGCGATGAAGTCGCACTCATACCATTTTCTGTTGCAGGACTTTTATTAGGCAAGTATAAGCATCAATAATGATATCAGTTGTTGTTGAAGTTGCAACAGACACGCAGCATGCACAAAGCTAAAGGTCTGACTCAGAGAGTTTTCTGTTTTCAATGATGAAATGCTGTTGGTTTAGTGGTGCCACAACTGTAGTTAGTTAGTTAATTATTAGCAGTAGTAGTGTTTCAAATCATTTAAATATAAGCACTTCATTTGAAATATCGTGGGTTGTTTTGCATGCCGTCATGTTTGGTGGGGCAGTCAGGGCATTTATCCATGCCTAGATCCGTCCCTGTTCCCAAAGCTACTTGCTGTATTACCTTCTCATCAGCTGCCACACCAGAGCGAGAGTCAGGTTGACTGTGCCAGTGTACAGGTTGCGTCCGCCGACGCCAACAAGGGAAAAGTTTGCTTGCGTATTGCCCAGATGTACGGCATAGTCACAATTCTCCAACTGGGAGGAAATAAATAAATTTAAAAATAATTATTATTTACTATTTATTTTTATTTTTCTGTCTTTATATGGTGTACAGGCGATTAAAGCTCATATAGTATATGTAATTTTATGGTCAAAATAATAATTACATCGTTTTATGTTGTTTTTGTGTTTTTTACGAAGTCTTCCTTTAAAATTTTGGAAATTGCTTTAAAATCTCCCCCACAAAAACTTGTGTTTTTAACGCATCTAGGGGCAGGAGGCAGGAGGGCTCCAAAGAAATCCCTATTTTTGTTTTGGCTAACGAATAGTCCCGGCGGGATTTTTGTTAGCCAATCAAGAAGAGCCTTGATTGCGCTGCCTCTGAATAAGGAAAAAGGGAGGACTGGTGGAGTCAAATGTGGAGGTGGTGGTGGACTATGATCTAAGTGATCTAATAATGAAACAGTTTAAGATAAAGAAGAAAAATGCCATTAAAATTCTGAGATTTATCGCTTAATATACAGTATTATACTTTAAGACAAACGTGAAAATGTTCACCTTTTT
This sequence comes from Benthosema pterotum, assembly GCA_039105355.1. NCBI lineage: Eukaryota > Metazoa > Chordata > Actinopteri > Myctophiformes > Myctophidae > Benthosema > Benthosema pterotum. The sequence goes on along the minus strand of CM076969.1, from coordinate 53,860,139 downwards.
CATGTTGGCTCCGATGTTGGGGAACGGCGGCCTGTTAACCTTGTTCCAGTCGACGGGTACTTTGATTTTCTCGTACAGTTGAAGGATGACCAACGCATCATGTAGGTCTCTACAAAAAAACAACAACATTGTACATGGGTTGAACATTTGTTAACCAATAACCTCAAACAAGCGCAGTGCTTCAACACATCATACAGTCCTAGATAGCAGTGTTGCCAACTTGGCGCATTTGTCACTATATTTAGCGCCTTTTCAGACCCCCCCTAGCGCCCAAATTAGTGAAAAACTCCTGGCGGAAAATCTAGTGCTTTTTGGCTGGTGAGTTGGGGCGAAATTGATTGACAGGCGCCAGAGATAAAACCCTCATTTTTCACCATTTTTCCTCCTATGACAGTGGTTTTCAACCAGTGGTCCCCAGGCTAAATGATGGATAGTTGGTTAACCAGATGTAACTCTTTGAGAGCGTAAAAATGAAACCAAATGGACCCTTACGGGTCCATTTGGTTTCATTTTTACGCTCTCAAGAGTTAAAATATTCATCATGTGAATTAGCCCAAGTCTACACAACTAGAGAATGTAGAAGATTAATGGTCATTTAATGGTCATATTCCCTTCCAGGCGAGCATCTAGCGCATTCTAGTGCATTTTGGAAGTGCCACTAGTGCATTTTGGATTTTGGCAACACTGCTAGATAGTGAGCTACAGTCTGGCTTACCCATACAGATGATTTACATGTGGGTTTACCCCCAGGGAATTCATCCAGTTCCTGAACGTTCTCTCTTCACGCGTCTCATCTAGGGAGGACAATAGCGTGGACAGGGGTTAAATGACCACTACCAAGTAGTGTAAGCATAACATCTGACTTGATTGTGGGAAAGCAAAAATCAGAATTTAATGTAAAGAATTCCCAGTGAGACGGTATCATTTGTCCTTGTCTTTGAAGCAGTGCTAACAATGAATGAATGAATGAATGCCTTTATTTCAGACTCAGGGTCCATAGAGAGAAGACACAAAAGACATAATACAATACACAGAACATTCAGTAGAAGACAGTCCAAATGTACAGGTTAAAAAACATTTGAGACAATTATAAATAGAGACTTTTAAGCCAGTGCTTTCTCAGGCTAGAAGAGTATCTAGTGCAACTTTTAGCGGGGTTATTTAAACTGACGATGATGCTATTCACAGACTCATCTAAGCGACACATGAATCTATGCATTAGGTTCCGAAGAACAGCATGAAAAGTATGGACTCTTGCAGCAACAAACATCTCACTGGCACTACACCATCTAAGGTCTTTTGAGTAAAATTCTCATCATTATATGCTACTTGCAGTTTCTGAATACTTGCTTTTTTGTAGTTTGACCACAGGTGAGCAGTGTAAAGTGGTGTACAGTAAGCTCTAAACAGAGTAATCTTAACTGCTTCAGAACACATACTAAATTTACGTGCCAGGGTGTTCGCCTGTGCATACAACTTACGGCACTAACAAGTTCACTAGTCGTTCCTTTGAGAACCTTTAATGTGATGATAATTTTCCATACAGAGCTTAAAGGGATAGTTCTTTTTTTTTCAAGTTAAGCTGTATGAAATACTTGCCAGTAATATAGTGGTGTCAACTGTATTAATTAGTCCCGTGGTGCGAGTTCTGCTCTGGTTTTGGTGAAATATGAATTAGTTCCAGACGTTTTTGGGAGGTCACTGGGGGCCACGCAGTGAAAGTAAATGAATCCAAAAATCTAACTTCCTTTGTACTGTTGACCCATTTCTAAAATATTAGCACATCCTTCGTTCGTTTTTACCGTTGTTTCTGTGTGATGGCGGGTCAAAAATGAACGAAGGACATGCTAATATTTTAGAAATAATTCATCAATACAAATTATGTTAGTTTTGTGGATTCATTTACTTTTACTGCGTGGCCCCAGGGACCCCCACAAAATGACCAGAACTACTTAATATTGACCAAAACCAGCGCAGAACTCTACACCACAGGAATCTTGACATCAATTAATACAGTTGACACCACTATATAAGTATAAGTAGTAGTATAAGTATTGTATTTCATATAACTTAAGTTCCAAAAATCTGAACTATCCCTTTAAGGTTATCCATGGACACACCAGTTTCAGGAATTGACTAAATCACTTGTGTCCACTTCCAGGGGCGGATCTAGGCATGGGCATGGGGGGGCAATGCCCCCCTAAATACCCAGTCTGCCCCCCCAAACACGATGCCATGCAAAACAACCCAACATATTTCAAATTAAAGTGCTTATATTTAAAATGATTTGAAACACTACTACTGCTACGAACTACAATTTTGGCACCACTAAACCAACAGCATTTCATCATTGAAAACAGAAAACTCTCTGAGTCAGACCTTTAGCTTTATGCATGCTGCGTGTCTGTTGCAACTTCAACAACAACTGTTGTTATTTTTGATGCTTTACTTGACTAATAAAAGTCCTGTAACGTGCCCCTCCAGCATGTTCTCTTGCCCCCCCCCCCCCCCCCCCCCCCAATGGGACATGTTACATCCGCCCCTGTCCACAAGACCATCCTACAACGTATTAGCTCACCTTGTGGAAGGGTCACGTCAATTTGGCCAGGTTTGGTCATCAGAGCAGGATATCTGTTGAACAGATTGGCCACAAAGGCCAGGTTGAGTTTGGGGTGTCCACTGACCACGTCCGCCGCAGTGACAAACTGGCGGCAGCCCAGGCTGTCGGCTTGTTGCAGCATGGCCTCTGCCCTCTTCAGGTCGTCTTTCTCCTGGAAAACACACAGGGCTCAGGTCAGGGATGGATCATCATAACACGCACAGCTCTGACCATTTTGCTCTCACTTCATTCATACTCATGGCAGGGGCGGATGTAACATTTCCCAATTGGGGGGGGGGGGGGGGCAGGAGAAAATGGCATGGGGGCGGCTTCATCGCCCATGGCGCGAAGCGACATGGGCGATGAAGCCGCCCCCATGCCATTTTCTCCTGCCGCACCCATACTATATCGGCTACATGACTTTTATTAGTCAAGTAAAGCATCAATAATAACATCAGTTGTTGTTGAAGTTGCAACAGACACCCAGCATGCATAAAGCTAAAGGTCTGACTCAGAGAGTTTTCTGTTTTCAATGATGAAATGCTGTTGGTTTAGTGGTGCCACAATTATAGTTAGTTAGTAGCAGCAGTAGTAGTGTTTGAAATCATTTTGTAAAATATAAGCGCTTTAATTTGAAATATCTTGGGTTGTTTTGCATGCCATCATTTTTGGTGGGGCAGATTGGCCATTTAAGGGGGCATTGACCCCCCGTGCCCATGCCTAGATCCGCCCCTGACTCAGGGTCGATAGAGAAAAGGCACTCTGATCATTCTCGGTAAATTCTGGTCAAGACCAATTAATGGTTACGGTTCCGTAGCATTCCCAACTCTTGAGACCCGACAGCAGATTCTGCAAAATGGGTTTTCTCAAAAATAGCAGATCTCAGATCTAGAAGCGTGCGGGAACCTTATAGATTTGCTATTTTTTTAACAGATAAAGTTTAAAATAAATGGTTACAGTGGTTAAAAGCTAATGTGACACTGATCTAAGCGGGTTAAGTCCCATGTAAACGTGCAGTACACTTACACTGAAGCCCTCCATGTTGATGTCTATGCGTGTCTGGTTCTTCTCTGTGCCTTTAGGGGAGATTTGGTTCAGGAGGTGGAAGTATGCCTTGGAGTCCTGAAACACACAGATGGATATACTTTATGAAGTGTTAAGACGAGAAAACGGAATAAAGGTTGCATAACAAACTGTAAACAATATGCAACAGGATTTCTATTCCAACAAACGATCTTTGAGTTAAAGAGGGGCTGCTGTGATTTTTGTATTTTTTTCCAATTTTGTACACGTTTAAGAGGTGACAGTATGTAAATAGACCCCTTGGTGTGTTTTTTACGTGCAATGATGTCTTCCCTTTGTATTTAGGGTTTCTTCCTGGGGGCTGAACCTTTCCAGCCAAATGTGCCAATGAAAAAAAATTCAATATGGTGACATCACATGCTCAGCCACTCCCCTAACTCCTCTCCCTTTATTATGCAACTACTAAAGCTGTGGGCGTGGCTTCAGTTCAGGTGGATCTCCACCCATCACCACCCACCAGGCAAACCAGGCATACTTAATGAACTGGTAGGGTGGAATCATAAAAATGACAGTTTAACAAACACTGTGCACTTTTTGGGGGAAAAATATTACTTTTCATATAACATTAATACCTGATGATCATGTTTTAGGGTTGAAAAAAACATGCGACTCCATCTTTAAGTTGTCAGTGATAGATGATTATGATTGGATTGTCACATGCTCCCCTACTTGGCGGTGAATAGTTATTGATGGTCACAATATTACTGTACAGGTTACAGTATATCAGCTCTGGGATGTGAACTCGGATCTCTGAGGCCCGATTTACACTGGCAGCCAAATCCAGCCTGAATAAGATCTGTGTCATCTCAACTTGAGATTCCAAAAGAACAAAAACAGGGAATACAGTAGCTTGTATATAGCTTTAGTTCAAGGCAATGCAGGCTCACAGTTATACTAGACGTGAAGTTGTCGATCTTCGGCTCGCCGGCATTCTCCAGGTGATAGTTGGCCCAACGCAGCAGAAGTTCCTCAGGCGACAGCTTCATCAGATCATCCAGGGTCTCTCCGGCTAGTAGCAGAGCTGTCAAAGCTGAGGGTGAGATGCAAGGAGATATCACTGATGGTTACACACAAGCTGCACAACCATTTCAGAATACAATGACTACAGCATGGCCTGCTGCACCTTCAGGGTTCGATCGTAAATACTGGGGTGGAACGACTCACTTACCTCACGATACGATACAATATTGATATTTAGGGTTCTGAATCAATTTATATTGCGATTCTTAGTTATGCTGCGATTCGATTTGATATACCGCAATTTCCGGACCACTTTTTTCACATGCTTGCGGCTTATACAAAGGTGCGGCCAATCTATGGATTTTTACAGGTGTTTTTTTAGAGGGGTTTTCAACAGGTGGTCCCTGAGAGGGTTCCAGGTTAAATGATGGAAAGTTGGTTAACCAGATGTAACTCTTTGAGAGCGTAAAAATGAAACCAAATGGACCCTTTCTTCATTTTTACACTCTCAAGAGTTATATTCACCATCTAAATTAGCACCACTTAATTAATAAGTCGTGGTCATTTTGATCTCTATGTTTTGCCTGTTTTCTTTGCAAAAATCCATCCTGGAATTGTGGACAAAACCAAGGAAATCTTTAGTTTTGGGTTCTGTGGGGTGAAAATGTTGTCAAATGGTGGTCTGTAGCTCAAATGCTGAATAAATAGTGGGCCCTGGGATCAAAAAGGTTGAAAACCACTGCTCTAACATGAAGCTTGTTGTCTCGTGCGGCTTATAGTCAGGTGTGGCTTATAGTCCGGAAATTACGGTATTGATATATCGCATTTTTGCCCCACAAATGACTATGCTTTTATACAAGGAGGATTCCACCCATTGTCACCCACTTAAGTTTTATTTATTTATTTATTTTAAAAAATGGAACCAAATGGACCCTGACGGGTCCATTTGGTTCCATTTGTACACCCTCTGAAAAAGGTCCTAAAAGAAAAATCACAAACAAACACAACTTGATGCTGTCATAATCAAGTGAAATACAGTACAGTAAAATGTTGAAAATTCCCCGGAATTCCCCTTAACAATTCTGAACAATATGGACCATGAAAAGTTCAACTAGATAGAACATCTTCAAGCAATTTTAAACAGTTCAATCATACACATCAATGCAGCCTGATAACGTCAGCCGGTCTTTCTGACATGAACACATTAATACATATAGGACTACATAAATATGAAAAAAAAAAAAAAAAAAGATTTTGAACCTGGCGATTTGATATGGTAACCGCAAGGTTGCCAGTTCGATCCCGGGCTCCCGCAGAGTTACTGTTGAAGTGTCCTTGTGCAAGACACTGAACCCCTAATTGCTCCTGGTGTGCTAGTAGGTACCTTGCATGGTTTCCGCTGCCATCAGTGTATGACTGTGTGTGTGATTGGGTGAATGTGATGCACAAGCTATGTAAAGCACCTCGGATAAAGGCGCTATAGCCTATAAAAGCACCATTTATCATTTATGGCATTAAATTGCGATATTTGGCATATTGATTATTTTATTATTATTTTTTTCCAGGTAATGAAGTGGCAACGTACGGTATACTCCTAGAACGTACCTTTGTTCCTGGTGAGCTCGATGTCGGCAAACAGGCCGATCTTAATGATCTGCCACAGAAGATCCAGCACCAGATGAGGCTTCCCATCTCGAAGGTCCTCGCCACTGATGTCCACGACGTGGCAGCCTATGGCGGAGGCCGAGTTCAGCGCCAGGTTCAGATTTCCCTAGAAGTACAAAAGAGCCATTTAGAGACAGGGTTAGGCCATTTCCGTTCACCTCATGGGGCCAGTCCAATCGCTCCTGGGGGAGGTGGAGAGTGACACTCTCCAAACCGAAAGTCGATAAATGAATACATTTTTAATGTTGTCATGAAAAAACAGCATGGACAAACTTTTTTATTATCATTCTATTAATGACTGTAGAAAATAATCCATGCATACACATGAAAGAAGACATGTCACAGGTTATTTTTGGATACTTTGTTTGATGCCTTGAAAGAGGAGAATAGTAGTTTCAACAAATAGCAATTTAATTCAAAGAGCTTTATTGGCAAGAGAAATAGCACCTCATCCATAAAGTGACATTTCTGTGAATGGCACTTTCACCATATTACCGCGAGACTGTAACTTGGGAAGTAGCCAGAAATGCATTAGACTAGGCAACAGCCCAGCTTTAATGACTTTAAGTCCCTTAATTTTAAGTCATTTTTTAATTATAGCACATCATACACATTGCAGAGACTTTAGTTGTTACTGTAAAATAATTTGAATCCACTGTCATTTTGCATACATATGTAAAATAGCTCTTACATGCGCCAGTCTGCTTTAAAAAATAAATAAATAAATGAAACCTGTAAATGAAATTCCACTGCCCTCTCACATATTAGGAGGACTATATCAGTCACCAGAAAAAGGTGAGGGCAGTGGAATTTCATTTACAGGTTTCATTTATTTATTTTTTAAATATTCATTTGGGTGGGCATACCCAGATATGGATTTAGCTCCAAAACAATATTTTAAAAATAACTGAAACCTGTGAATGAAATTCCACGGTCCTCTCACGTATTAGGAGGACAATATCAGTCACCAGAAAAAAGATGGGTTGTTTTTGAATAATCCATCATGGTTAAAATGGAGTTTTAAGTTATAATGGGTTTGTATAGGAAGGGGGAGGGGCTATCACTCCATTGGAGCCTATGTATTCTATTACTTTATGAAATTAAACATATTTGCGCAACTGGGATTTTTCGGGACTTTTAATATGTTGTTCTGGAGACCCCAAAGAAATGATCTGTGAAGAAGAATCCCATGTTACAATTTCTTCCAATTTTAGGTGAAACATGAGCTAAAATTACTGGCCTATGTAGGCAAGGGGGGGAAAAAATAAAATCATAGTTGTTAGAAAGCCTCTCAGTGCCATACTGCCGCCTGCTGGTCCGACTTGGTATTGTATTGTTATTTTCCGTGCAGGCAGGCAGGCAGGCAGGCAGGCAGGCAGGCAGGCAGGCAGGCAGGCAGGCAGGCAGGCAGGCCCTCTAGGCCAAGTATGGGTAACTGCAGGCATGGAGTAAAAAAGATGGCGGCGTGTGGGCGTGTGGCGATCAGTTTGTGGGCGTGTGGCGATCAGTTTGTGGGCGTGTGGCGATCGCCGCGAAGGTAATTCTTTTGCCCTGTAAACAAGCTAGGAAGGTAGTTTTTCACCATGTTTTCAACATTTTTAATGCAATTGCGCATTTATTATGAGCCTACTGACATTACATGATTTATTATATTCATGTAATTTATTATGACTATTTTAATTAGTCAATTGCGGTTTTATCAGTGAGCTTACTATGAGAACGAATTGTAATAGCAGTTAAATATCTTCCTCAGTGAGGTTACTATAAGAATAAGGGGTAATTAAAGCAGTTACATATTTTGATCTCATAATATTTGTATATTATCGATTTGCTTTAATTTATTAAATGATGCAATCGTTGATTGTTTGAGCAGATAATCGTTTCGGTTAAGCAATTTAATGACATTTTTTCCTGCACCCAACAGCAGGCTATTTTTAATGTCAGGAATACAATGGGAATGCAAGCATAATACTCACAGTGTGAATGAATCTGCTTTATCAGTTTTGTACTATATTACAGGGGTTGACACTAAGGTCTACGAGGCACTTGCCCGATGGGCAAGTGCAAGTCAGGTTCTACTTGCCCTCAGGTCATGGATGGTCAGGTGCATTTAAGTTTACTTTTCTTTCGCAGTCAAAGACTGTGTTTTGTTTAAGTCACAATCAGATACAGTAAATATTCAACTTGTAAATCAGTGCAAGTTCCCACAGTGCAGGTTCCCATAGTGGTCACGGACTCAGGGGTCTGTGTGAACCCCAGCAAAATGATAGTTTGGAACCAAATGGACCTAGGAAAGAGCTAGAAAGAGGAGAAAGATGCAGTGGCAGAGCACAATGACCACCTTCAAGACAAATATATCTTGAGTTGTGTTATAGTGAACTAAGTCCCACACTTGCCCGATCGGGCAACCAGGTAGCAGTCTTCACTTTCCCAACCATTTTTTTTACTTGCCCCGGGCAAGCGGGCAAGTGTTAGTGTTAAGCCCTGAATTATGTAGGCTACTTGTATAAAATTTATTATGACTATTTTCATTGGACAATTGAGCAGTTGAGATGAAGTCCACACTAATGATCCATAATGTATGAATGATGGATAAGGGGTCAGGACATCTAGGCCTTTTCGGAGAGGGGTCAGATTAAAATATGGACTTAAACTGTTATGCTCATTATTGTGGATTTATCATTATGAATGAAAACATATTGATATTGCAATAACTAATCTATGGAATAATACAATGGGAGCATATATAGATCTAATGCTCACAGTGCAACCCTTATTCTACTGGGCATGTAATTAACCCATGAATGATGATTAATGTGAAGACTTATGATCAGAATGTTATCTCTATCTTATGCCTGTTAGCTCAGTTGCAAACTGGACATTTACTAATTATCCATAATGTATAGTTTATGGGTAAGGGTTCATGACAGACAGGCCTTTTTGGAAGCGGTCAAAATAAGTTTATACATCTTCATGAACCAATAAACAAACTTGATTCGATGTGCACCACCACCACCACCATTGTGGCAGTTCAGGAGGTGGTCTGTTGGTACATGTTGGTCATGTCTGTCCGTCCGTCCGTCCATACTGTAATATTTTACCCAACCCTATAAACCACCAACCCTATGACTTGATTCATTGCGGCTGTGCATAATCAGAGTAGTCTCTCCTAAAAAGTATGTGCACTAGGCTCCTCTTCTGCAACTGCTGTCACATTTGATAACCACAGACTACATGATAGGCTACCCCAAACATTTTGACCCCCTTATGCTTCAGAGGTCATCCATTGTTCACTCTATAACACTCTAATCCGATGAATAGTGTCATGACAGTGGTTTTATCTGTGGCACTGGCACATTTATGATAACTGTGTAATAAAGTTATCAAAGTATCTACTGCATCTTATACACAGTGTGTATAAGCATACAGTATATATTTTGATTGCCCTATATTGTCAATAGACAATATTTTCCCTACAGACAATGAAACCACCTGATGACTGATGAGTAGCACTGATCACTTGTGTCTATAATTATCTTTATTCAAACAATATTAACCTTTGGCCGCCAGACTTTTCCCTGTGTATACACTATTATATATGGAAACTTGAAGAAAAAAAAATTATATATATATATATATATATATATATATATATATATATATATATATATATATATATATATATATATATATATATATATATATATATATATATATATATATATATATATATATATATATATATATATACCCATACTTACTTAGGTAAGGCCTAAATGGGTTAATATCATCCTTACAAAGTAGACTGCTAAATATGTATTTGAGTAATTTACAATTAACACAAAAATGTCCACCTTTACTACCTGTATGTTACCATTGCATGGTAACAGATTGGTCTTCAACTCCAAGTTCTTTTATACAACCATTAATGTTGCTGTAAACAGATACCTTGATGAAAGTTGTGTTGCGAGAATAAAACTGGTGCTCTATAGATGGTCCTTTGAGATAACCTTTTTTTTCTCATTATTCACCCCGTTTGCCTGCTCCAATGCACCTTCCTGTAGGTGTACAAAACACTTTTGTACAAAGCTATTAATAATACAAAATCTTACCTTGTGTGGAATTACACTCAACCTTTCTTTAATAAATGCATACCGGTAAAAAGGATTATAAAATAACATCCTACATACATGTAGATATAGAGACAAAAACATCACACGTCCCCAAGTGTCCAATGTATGAGGAACCAGCCATCTCATGTGGAAATTAGCACCCATAAAACATACACGCATTACCAACTGACTCCATTCAAATAATTCTAGTGCTATATAAGTCATGCATTTAACTACTAACTAGTACATCGTTTTGATGGACACAAATCTGAATAAGACAATTCTGTAATAACTGGAGAAAATTCAAGACAAGAATACATATTCAGAGCTTTATTACAGTATTGTTCAGGGTCAGGGGTTGACACTAAGGTCTCTGAGGCACTTGCCCATCGGGCAAGTGCAAGTCAGGTTCTACTTGCCCTCAGGTTTTGGTCACTTGCCCCCCAGGTTCCAGGTGGTCACCAGTTAACTCTTGAGAACGTAAAAATGAAACCAAATGGACCCTTACGGGTCCATTTGGTTTCATTTTTACACTCTCAAGAGTTAAAATTCATCATCTTAATTAGCCCAGGTCTACACTATAGAAGATTAGGTCATTTTGACGTGTTAATTTGCCCGTTTTGTTTCCCAAATCCAGCCTGGAATTGTGGATATCTAGAAAGCAGGGAAAGACACAGAGGCAGAGTGCAATGACTGCTTTCAAGACAAATTTATCTTGTGTTGTGTTATAGTGCACTAAGTTGCACACTTGCCCGATCGGGCAACCAGGTAGCAGTCTTCACTTGCCCGACCATTTTTTTTACTTGCCCCGGGCAAGCGGGCAAGTGTTAATGTCAAGCCCTGAGGGTATATTGCCCCTCCTATGTCCAGCTGCTGGTGTGTGTAACACAAACATTAAATGCCACCGACAATGAATGGACCCACCCCTAGGGTAGGTACCCTCTCAAAAACATGTTCTAAACTGCCTCCCCTGGTCAGCTGGGGCACCTTTTGGAGGGGAAAGGAACAGGTTGGAATATAATGCTGGGTGAATAGAAGGAATCTTGGACTCCTCATTCATTGACGGAAGCATGAGGCCAGTTCGCTGCCTCCCCAGGTTGGTGGAGGGTGTGTAGAGCCCAGGATCACAGTAGATTGGCACTGGATGATTGGCACTGGATGAAAAAAGAAGAAAAAAAAAAAAAAAGGAATGGACACTTTTGAGTACATTGTATTTTTTCGTGGCCCATATATATATATATATATATATATATATATACACGATGACAGGAGCCCCCCCTCACCTCAATACTGACAGACAGCACAGCGACCTGGTATTCAGTCTGTGTAATAACGTTGGTATTCCCCGCATTTGCCGTTCCCTGTAAAATCAATCTTTGCAGTCCTCTCCACACTCCCAACACCGGATGATGGCGAATCATGGCATCTTTGACTCCTCCTTCAGTCTTCGGTACTTGTCCCAGTTGAGTTCACCTGTTCCAAAAACAAAAGTAAAACACTTATGCCGTAGAAAAGCTATATACAATTTGTATAAGGGTGATTTATTCAAATATGGAATTTTAATTACCATCCAGCCAAGTGAAGCGAGCTGTTTCTCCGAAATCAGGGCTCATGGTGGGGCACTGAATTGCCAAAAAGGCAAATTCAACCTTGCTTTGGGGTTCTGTATATATGAGGTCATACAGGATAAACAAAGTTAGAAAAGTGACAGGATCCATGCGTATGTGTCTGGCAAACACCCATGACAGAGTGGCGCACACCTGTGACTGTCACACTATACACACACTATAGTTAAAATTCAAAGCAACAGTGAATGCCAACAGAATAACATTACATTTTGGCACACCTTTTAAGGGTGCAACGCACACGTTTAATCTTTCCAGGAATGTCCATACGACACCGGCCCATACCTTGTTGTAGGGGTGACCAATCAAAGATTAAAACGATATAAGATACAATACAAACTGGTATTATTAAGTTAGAAAAAATAATTTCCATTTTTTAATAATACTGTAAACAACTGAACAGGGGAATGGGCTGCCCATTCCCGAGAGGATAGGAAATAAAATGTGTGTGTGCATTACAATACTTTCTCATACTGTCAAGTCTGACACTTTTGCAAGGAGTCAAGGACCATTCCAAGTTACCTGATCCCAGAATTTCTGGGATCAGGTATTATTGTATTATTGAATTTATTGTATGCTGATCGTGACTGCATTTCATACCTCAGTCTTAAGACAAGGTCACGTTTGGAGCCCTCTGTCTCCAAACCACATTCCTTGGCCAGTTTCTGGATACATTTCACCTGTCAATAATAATGAAATAATTTATAAGATTGCTAAACGCACACACACACACACACACACACACACACACACACACACACACACACACACACACACACACACACACACACACACACACACACACACACACACACACACACACACACACACACTTCCCTACTGGATGAAATTACCTGTCCTAAGCACTGTAAGGATCAAGCTTTATTTATTTAATCATAAAAACAAAATAAAGGATGCAAATATGAAACCATACAAAATATGAACTTCATTCTCAAGTCAAGATAAGTATTATTCATGTTCACATCTTTGTGAACAACCCGTGACAGTCAAACAGCCTCCACTACAAGGTATTGGCCAGTGATCACCCACCCTACAAAAGGAGCACTTCACATACAGTATAAGTCACCATTTATCAGAATAGCTATGTGATTCATGGGTTGACACGAACATCTGCAGATAAATAAAAATAAAATGGTAGGGCAGGTGGAGTCTACTACCTGGTTGCGCATTTTTATTATGAGTCCACAGCGTGCACTCTGGCAAATACAGCTAATCTACAAGAGCACAACATCACCAGGTTGCAAAAGCCATAGGGGTGGCTTGACAAATTAATCTGTGCAATGTAAATGTATGTTTGGTTTCTATGGTGCATGTCAAAGTTACATTTTCAAAATGTTGGGATCCTTGCCATGAAAAGGTTTCCCTACCATGCATTAGTCTGTAGGGCTACTTTTAAGTTATAATGTGTTTTATTCATTCAAAGCTACTGTACTGTAGGAAGTGAGTAGCGACAGTACTGTGTACTCTGTCAGCCCCTGTGATTTATGGCCTCATAAACGTGTGTAGGCCTACCGTATTTCAACCAACTGTTGTCTGTGTTTGTAAGATGGAATTTAATCATGTAATTGTAAAATAATGATAAAATACCACCAAGCTACCACCAATGCCAACACGTATGACTGGCATGTATGCCAGGAGTGTAATATCAAATCAGTCCGACATCTATGCTAAACACATTAGCTTAAAATCATCACATCAGTTCAGCTCTACCGTCGCCGGTAACAGCTTCTCCTTTGACATGAGAAAACATACAAAACATATGAAATAACTGCTACTAACCTTCATCGTGGATACAACGTGCAAGCGACGTTATTTCACTGATAAATGTTTACATTGCTCTTGTTTAGCTGTTAAGAAGATGACTATTTTGAACGAGCGAAGTAAATAAACCACAGTTCCGGGATAAGGACCAATCACAGCTTGTAAACCACAGTTCCGGGATAAGGACCAATCACAGCTTGTAACGTCACGATCGCCACACGCCCACAAACTGATCGCCACACGCCCACACGCCGCCATCTTTTTTACTCCATGCCTGCAGTTACCCATTCCTCCCGCAGGCAGGCAGGCAGGCAGGCAGGCAGGCAGGCAGGCAGGCAGGCAGGCAGGCAGGCAGGCAGGCAGGCAGGCAGACAGGCAGGCAGGCAGGCAGTCTAATTAGTGTGGAGTTTTCCAGCTGCGTGGCCTAGCCAATGCAAACTAGAGTGCTGAGTTGAACGCCTCCATATTGTGATTTTTACTTTCTACCCTGCGTTTATGAAATGAATCAAAGTAAGTTTCATTTTCTAATCCTGAATTGACTTTATTTTATGTGACCTTAAGTTTTGTGTTTAAGTATTTCAGAGAATTTGTCAAGGGTGTAGTGGAGGGGGGCGGGCGGTGTCCCCACACATCTCACTAAAATATCTAAAATATTTTTGGGGCAAAAATGGTGGTGTGTTTTTGTATTGTCATTTACTTCTATGGATACAATTAGCCACTGTAAACAATCTTTCTCAATATGCTATACTTGTTTCAATAGCGTGTCTGTGTGTTGCGCAGGTGCACGCAAATGCAAGTGTGCATGCACGTGTCTTAAAGGGGAATTCCACTCATTTTCAATATTTTACTATGTCATTAATATACCTTAGAGATGTTGTGTGGACATGGTAAAAAGCCCCCCCCCCCCCTTCTGTGTTTCCTAGAAATGGAGGTCTGAAAAAAATCATTCGCATGGTGAAATACATCTTGATGACATCATCAAGATGTGTTTCACCATGTTAATGAGTTTCGTTTTTTCTGAGAGCGTACAAACGGAACCAAATGTACCCGCTAGGGTCCATTTGGTTCACATTTGTACGCTTTCAGAAAAAAACATGGAAAATGGGTGAAATTCCCCTTTAAGAGGCGCCCCCCCACCCCCCAGCCAGGCTCTTTGTCCAGAGTCGTCCGCCTCAATCAGCGTTTAATTTAAAGTATCTAGAGGTGTCCCCCTCTGGTACAATGCTCAGGTCCTATGATGCACTTCAGCGGCAGATCTAGGCATGGGTATGGAGGGGGCAATGCCCCCCTAAATGCCCTGACTGCCCCACCGGACATGACGGCATGGAAACGTTGGAAAATGTTTTGAAAGTTCACTATGCTACTAACTAACTACAATTGTTGTACCACTAAACCAACAGCATTTCATCATTGAAACCATCACATCACGTGCCTGTTGCAACTTTTTGTTTGCACTGACCTGTACTGTTAACGGTGTCAGCTTTATTTTGTTGATGGCTCGCTCGTCGATCGTGTCCGGAACCGACAGGTTGATCAATTTGCTAGATAGATACAGAAAGGTAAAAAAAATAGTTCACAGTATATGAGCCATGATCACTGCTGATATTTGGCTTTTATTCACTTCCAGTAGGGCATCTGGCCTGCCTTGAAGGTATAGAGCAGTGCAGTCCCGCTCCCTCGTGACGTCGCCCCTGTTCCAGAACCGGATTGCCCATTAATTTTTCCTCATAGACTTTTCGAAAATGATTCATATAAAGACGATTACGCCACGTACAAAGCCAACTCAGGTCGTGATGACACACGCAATCTTTTGGGACAAGATGAAAAGTATCCTGCCGTTTTCTACTTCATTTTCGAAAAGTTCATGAGGAAAATGAATGAGGATTCCGTTTCTGGAACATGGCTGACGTCATGAAAAAGGTGGGACTGTGCAGCTCTATAGTCGTGATGTTGTCGTTGAAGCACAAAATTCCATCTCACCAGAGCACTATGCCATCCCTCATGGCAGTGAACAGGTCGTCTGTGTTGGGGTCCATTGGCAGCACATGGTTGCAGTCCGGGTCATTTTTCAGAGCAGTGTTGATCCAGTTGACAAATGCAAAGCGTTCCTCCGCTGCAGAGGGTCAACATTACATTATTATAACAAATTATTACATGGCTTGAATGAATGCTCCAATCAGAAGCCAGCGTTCTGGTCATGTGAGCGGTGACATATTACACTATAATTCACCACTCCGCTCTATATTGGACCGCTGCATAATCAAGGTCCCCAAAGTGCAAACAGCTGTGTTCATATCCGCGGTGCGCTTCCGCATTTAGTTCCAGCACGCCGTTAGCGGGTCCATTTGGTTGTTTACATGCCCTTGCCGTCACCCTCTCAAGGACCACTGGTGGTCCTCGGACCACTGGTTGAAAACCACTGACGTAAGCCATGTAATAAGCGGGATAACACCCTTCGAACCAGTGATTTGTTTCCTAACTAACTAATTTGTTTCCTAATAACTAACAGTTATTAGGAAACAAATCACCGGCTCGTCGGGTGTTACCCCTTACATAATGATCAGTTGTGTCCAGTATACAATATACTGTTCTTCAGGAAAACATTAAGGCCAATTCTCTTAGAATGAAAAAAATCAGTATTTTGCCCCAAATTTAGCTGGTGCGGCTTATATTCAGGTGCGGCTTATAGTCCAGAAAATACGGCACTAGTATCAATGAAGGCAAAAAGCCAAAATCAAATCTTAAACACAAAAAAAAGGATTCTCAGCTAGATGCATAATTTGTCTTTGAACCAATTCCAACAACTTAACAAGTCTACAACTTATTAGCCCCACCTCGCAGTCCCAGGTCAATGCCAGGTTTGGTCAGAGCAGGATATCTGTTGAACAGGTTGGCCACAAAGGCCAGGTTGAGTTTGGGGTGTCCACTGACCACGTCCGCCGCAGTGACAAACTGGCGGCAGCCCAGGCTGTCGGCTTGTTGCAGCATGGCCTCTGCCCTCTTCAGGTCGTCTTTCTCCTGGAAAACACACAGGGCAGGTCAGGGATGGATCATCATAACACGCACAGCTCTGACCAGGGCCGGATCTAGGCATGGGGGGGCAATGCCCTGGGGGAGGGGCAAGTCTTGTAACCGAAAATGGTATTGGTGCGGCTTCATCGCCCGTGGCGAGAAGCAACGAAGCAACACAGGCGATGAAGCCGCCCCCCGAACCATTTTCTCCTGTTACATGTTCTCATGTTACATCCGCCCCTGGCTGTTACCATTCGTTCATACTCGGGTCGACGTAGAAAAGGCATCGATTGTTCTCTGTAAAGTCTCGTCCAGACGCATTGAGATTTGGGAATGTTCCGGAATCATTTAAAAGTAAACCATTGAGAGCCCCAAAGAGCATATTATTAAAAAAAAAAAAAACGGATATGCCATGATTTCCCTCACATTTTAAAGATTCTTTTCTAAATAGCTATTTTTCATGGACCCTTGCGGGTCCATTTGGTTCCATTTGTACCCTCTCAGGAAAAGGGGGTCTGAAAGAAAAATCATTAACATGGTGAAATACATCTTGATGGTGTCATCAGATGTATTTCACCATGTTAATGATTTCCTCCCAGACCTCCATTTCTAGGAAATACAGAATTGGGGGAACTTTTTTTTTTTTTTTTTTATCATGTCCACACAACATCTCTAAGTAGAAATGGCAGATATTATCGGCCCTCCGATATTATCGGCCGATAAAAGCTTTCAAATTTCATATCGGAAAATATCGGTATCGGTATTTACAAACTGGAAATTATGACTATTTACAGAGATGTAGACTCAGCGCTACGGTCATGTTTATACCATTACTTTTGTACTTTACTGAAGTAGGCTACATGTTGAATTTATAGTTGTGTGGAGTATTTCTAGGCTATGACATGCATTCGTATTTATACTAAATGTTTATTTATATTAAATATTTGTATAGTAATAGTTTCTGTTATTTTTCCACCACTGGAGGCATATATCGGTATCGGTTGATATCGGTTGATATCGGTATCGGGAATTAGAAGTTGGATAATATCGGGATATCGGATATCGGTAAAAAAGTCAATATCGGGCATCTCTATCTCTAAGGTATATTAATGACATTAAAATGTTGAAAATGGGTGGAGTTCCCCTTTAAGGGCTAATGTGACACTGATCTAAGCGGGTTAAGTCCCATGTAAACGTGCAGTACACTTACACTGAAGCCCTCCATGTTGATGTCTATGTGTGTCTGGTTCTTCTCTGTGCCTTTAGGGGAGATTTGGTTCAGGAGGTGGAAGTATGCCTTGGAGTCCTGAAACACACAGATGGATACATGATTTTCCAAGGCACATGTTTTCCTGTTGAGTTTTTAAAACAATAGCAAAGTGTCAATAGCACGGGCGGATGTAACATTTTGCCAATTGGGGGGCAGGAGAAAATGGTATGGTGGCGGCTTTATGCCGCTTCGCCGCAACGGGCGATGAAGCCGCACCCATACCATTTACGGTTACAGGACTTTTATTAGGCAAGTAAAGCATCAATAATGACATCAGCTTTTGTTGAAGTTGCAACAGACACGCAGCATGCATAAAGCTAAAGGTCTGACTCAGAGAGTTTTTTTGTTTTCAATGATGAAATGCTGTTGGTTTAGTGGTGACACTATACTGTAGTTAGTTAGTAGCAGTACTAGTGTTTCCAATCATTTTAAATATAAGCAATTTGAAATATCCTGGGTTGATTTGCATGCCATCATGTTTGGTGGGGCAGTCTGGGCATTTAGGCAGGCATTGCCCCCCCCCCATGCCCATGCCTAGATCCGCCCCTGGTCAATAGATGTTGCATAGAAAATCAGCAGAACGTGTCAGTGTTACGATGCTGCTGATGCGAAAACAGATTACCTTACAATCTGGATTGTCACTATAGAGATAATAATGATTGTCACAGCTCTGCTACATGTCGGTGGTGAGTGGTCTTGGGCAATATACCGGTATTACCGTTCATCACGGTATTGGAAATCAATACCGAGTAATATCGTTGGGTCTATAAAAAATATCGAATACCGAATATCGTCAAATACCGACATACTGTATTCTATTAAAATATGAGCAATGAGACTTTTAATTGTAACTATACAATTTTCGTGTTACACACATGCCTAAAATTGCCCTTATTTGGGCTAGGCTTTTTGGAAACAATCTATTTCCAACTCCAGTTTTTCCCTAGTATTTAGGCTGCTTGAACAGAAGAGCAGTCCGTTTCTGTCCCCTCAATGTCACAGCAGAGAACTAGGTAACTGGTGGAACGTGTCCGACTCTGATTGCACGCCATTGCCATCTAGTGGTCAATACCGGTAATATCGAATATCGAGCTAATTAACACGTTATCAATAAATATTTAAAAAATCAATACCGCCCAAGACTAGTGGTGAGTGGTAATTGAGATATTCAATATGTCTGTTGCACGGTTAAAAGGGCAATATCGTTGTAGTTCAAAGGTTAACCAGGCACACACCTTGACATCGGAACTGAAGTTGTTGATCTTCTTCCAGCCGGCGTCCTCCAGGTGGTAGTTGGCCCAACGCAGCAGAAGTTCCTCGGGCGACAGCTTCCTCATCAGATCATCCAGGGTCTCTCCGTCCAGTAGCAGAGCTGCCAAAGCTGAAGGTAAGACGCAAGGAGGTATCACTGATGGTCAGGGGTGTAGTGGGGGGACGGACGGCGTCCCCCCACTTCTCACATCTAGAATATTTTTGGGGCAAAAGTAGGCCTGTGTGTTTTTTTTTTTTGTCTTGTCATTTACTTTTATGGATACAATTAGGCATTGTGTGTGTTGCGCAGGTGCACGCAAATAGGCATGCAAATGCAAGTGTGCATGCACGTGTCTTAAAGGGGAATTCCACTCATTTTTAATATTTTACTATGTCATTAATATATCTTATGTTTTGTGAACATGGTAAAAAAAAAGTTCCCCTGTATTTCCTAGAAATGGAGGTCTGAAAAAAATCATTAGCATGGTCAAACACACATTGATGACATCATCAAGATGTACGTGTTTCACCATGTTAATGAGTTTCCTTTTTTTCTGCTGGACCCGCTAGGGTCCATTTGGTTCGCATTTGTACACTCTCAGAAAAAAATTGAAAGTGGGTGGAATTCCCCTTTTAAGAGGCACCCCCCCCCCCACACACACACACACACACACACACACACTTCTAAAAGTCCCACTACAACACTGCTGATGGTTACACACAACACACAACTACTTTAAATTACCATGGACACAGCCACAGCATGGCCTGCGCCACCTTTGCGGTCCAATCATCGTAATTACACCGCCCTCGGCCTGCTAATGGCATGACACGTAGGTAGTCCTAAGCACGTACTACCTTCATTCCCGGTGAGCTCGATGTCGGCAAACAGGCCGATCTTAATGATCTGCCACAGAAGACCCAGCACCAGATGAGGCTTCCCGTCTCGCAGGTCCGAGCCGCTGATGTTCACGACGTGGCAGCCTATGGCGGACGCTGCTTTCAGCGCCCGGATCCGATTTTCCTATAAGCACATACAACTGTTATAGCTAGAGGCAAAGGGGGGTAAAATCATAACTCGTGTCCCGTGATGCACTTTTCATCTGCACTGACCTGTTCTGTAAACACGGTCAGCTTTTTCAGGTTCGCCTTATTTATGTTCCGCTCGTCGATCGTGTCCGGCACCGACAGGTTGATCATTTTGCTATAGACAGCCACAGGAAGGTAAAAAAGGTTTATGAGGCATTAGCAAGGGCGGTTGTAAACATGTCCCATTTGGGGGGGGGGGCAAGAGAACATGTTGGAGGGGCAAGAGAAAATGCTATGGGGGCGGCTTCATCGCCCGTGTCGCTTAGCGCCACGGGCGATGAAGTCGCACCCTTACCATTTTCGGTTACAGGACTTTTATTAGTCAAGTAAAGCATCAAAAATAACATCAGTTGTTGTTGAAGCTGCAACAGACACGCAGCATGCATAAAGCTAAAGGTCTGACTCAGAGAGAGGCTCAATGATGAAATGCTGTTGGTTTAGTGGTGACACAACTGTAGTTAGTAGCAGCAGTAGTAGAGTTTCAAATCATTTTAAATATAAGCACTAAGCAATATAAGCACTAATTTCGAAATATCTTGGGTTGTTTCGCATGGCGTCGTGTTTTGGGGGGCAGACTGGGTATTTAGGGGGGCATTGCCCCCCCATGCCCATGCCTAGATCCGCCCCTGATGTTGCCGTTGAAGCACACAAATCCATCTCACCAGAGCACTATGCCATCCCTCATGGCAGTGAACAGGTCGTCTGTGTTGGGGTCCATTGGCAGCACATGGTTGCAGTCCGGGTCATTTTTCAGAGCAGTGTTGATCCAGTTGACAAATGCAAAGCGTTCTTCCACTGTAAAGGGTCAACATTACATTATTCTAACAAAATAATGATCAGTTGTGTCCAGCATACAATACACAGTGTTGTTTTTCAGGGACACATTAAGGCCAATGCACTTAGATGATGTGTGCAGCGTGGCATAAGATGCATCAAATGAAGTATCACTTATGCTTAAGGCATCTGTGTTTTGTGTCTTACCAGAGAAATGGTGAATGCCATGGTCGTAGCAATCCACGGAGACGAGGCCTTCTCTTCTGCAGATGGCCTCTCGGAATTTCTGAGCAAGGTCAGTGCTTTTAGCTTCCTGGAATGTCTGTGAAATAAAAAAATAATGACATTGTGTCACTCAGCCCAACTCTGTGGAATTGGTTTGCATGTGGGTTAGTCATGATTTGTATCATATCAATACAGTTTGATAAAAAAAAAAAAAAAACATTATTTTTATACTCCAAGTAACAAGCCACTGAGCTGTCCTTCCTGGAATTTAGTCATGCTTCTTCAAAACAAATACAATAAAGGCCCTATAATATGGGTAATAATAATATCAATAATAATAATAATAATAATAATAAGGGTCTATATACATAGAATATTTAGAACACTTTCACGGGGGTCTTTATGTGTGCAATGTGGTGCTTTTATATGGCCTATCTTTAAATTTAGCAGTGACCCCAGTGTCTCTGATGTCATTGACACTACTTCTTGGACTACAATTCCCATAATTTCCATAATGCTTTGGGGCCCTAAGCCTACTTCTGGGATAGGCACTGCTAAAATATCCACACACACACACACACACACACACACACACACACACACACACACACACACACACACACACACACACACACACACACACACACACACACACACACACACAAAGACCCCCAGGGAAGTGTTTCTTCTAAATGTCATTAACAGAACACCAAGAGAAAGAGTTTAGTGAATGAATTTAACATACTGCTAGAAACTCGTCAAAGCTGAACTTGTTGTCGTGGTTGCGATCCAGTTCCTGGATGATGTCCTTGAAATCATCTGCCAGGGGAGTGTCGGTAGATTTGAAGAGCTCATGGAGCTCCTTGTCGTCGATATATCCACTGTGGTCCAGATCTAGGAGAATAATCCAAATCAGAATAGAGTCAAACAAGGCTCCATATCAGGGGTTTTCAACCTTTTTGACACCAGGGACCACCATTTATTCAGCATTTGAGCCACAGACCACCATTTAGCCTGGTCTAGCCCTCAATGATTTTGGCCTTGGGGGGCGGGGTGTCGTGGGATCCACACGGCGGAAGTGCTGCGCTCTGATTTGATCTCACTAACGTGTCGTCATCTCCGGCCCCTCCCACGCCCGTCCACTGCTGTTCTACGTCACATCATTTAGAGCGACGCCCACCCCGGAAGGTTGACACGCCCCTCAAGGCCACTTTCCAACGCGCGTTAGTCCAGGCTTTCCGTTTTCGCGCAAGGCGGACGAAAATGAAAGCCTGGGTGTCGAGGCTAACCATTTGATGACATTTTATCCCTAAAGTCCTAAAACTAAAGATTTCTTTTGGTTTTGTTCACAATTCCAGGCTGGATTTTGCAAACAAAACAGTGTAAACCTCTTAATTAAGTGGTGCTAATTCAGATGATGAATATTTTAACCCTTGCAGGTCCATTTGGTTTCATTTTCACACTCTCAAGATTTACATCTAGTTAACCAACTTTCCATCATTTAGCCTGGGGACCACCTGGAACCCTCTCAAGGACCACTGGTGGTCCCCGGACCACCTGTTGAAAACCCCTGCTCTATATAAAAGTCGGGTCCGAGGGACTCAAGGGGTCCTTGAGAAAGCTCCAGGGGGTCCCCAGCTAAAGAAATTGACCTGTATGAGTCTAACCCAAAGTGGTTCCATATGTGCACTCTCAGATCAATCAATTAACATAGATTTTAGTTAATCCAGAGATTAACTATAGCTAATACCACTCATTTCAAACTTGTTGGGGTCCTTGAAATTAAACGGGTTGAGAATCACTGCTAGAGCCTTAAACATTAAAATGAGGTAAATTAGACGAATATGCCTTAAAAACTATACTTGCATTCTATAAATAAAAAGTACAGACAAAACACCTCCAATACTTTTATTTCATTCATAAATGGAGAATATTTCACTCAATAGGGACTCCTCCTGTCGCAGGATGATGTCACATGAGACTGTGTGGTTCAGCCCTATATGGAATAAAATTATGTGGAATGCACATGCTAATAAACATATTTAAAATATTGCTTTGGTGCTCATATTACGTTTACAAAGCTCATATTACATTTACAAAGCATAATAAGTTGCTGTAAGTTAATATAAGTTGTTTTTTGTTAGCATATGCCTTCCATATATTCTGAAGGGCTAAAAGACACATCCTCGTGTGACATAATCAAACTGCGACAGGAGCACTCCCTGTTGAGTGAAAGGTTCTATATTTATGGAAGAGCTAAGCTACTAATGGCGTTTTTATTGGTTTAGTTATATAGGGCAAGTCTAATGTTTTAAGCTATATTTGTCTTATTAGCCAGGTATCCTTTTAAAGTGGGGGGTCCACAGAAATGTTGTCATAATAGGAAAGGTTGGAGCTCCAAGGGATCTCTGGGTCAGCATTAAAAAAGAGACAGACAGGACTTACAATCCTAGTATACTTCATAGTCTGCTTGACCATTGTCTGTGTTTAACTGTTCTGATTTCATTCATGTACGGCTGTACCCTCTACCAATTCTTTTCTGCCAATGAACTATTCAATCAAACAATCAGCCTTATACTGTACCTACTCTTTTCCTAAATCTGTCAATATCAAAATATCAGAAAAGAACTCAAACTCACCAGTCTTCCTAAAAGCTTCTCTCAATTGGTCCAGCTTGTCCTGTGAGATCTTTCGCGTCGTTGCCATTGTGATTGAACCTGAAGGGGTCAGTCAGAGAGAGGCGAGTGGGATCGGAGAGGAAAAACGTACAGTAGCTGCTGTCAATGCGATGGCAAACCCGCCGTGGCTTAAAGAAAAGCAGAGGTCGAAATTTATACTCGCTGACGGCTACAGTAAACAGACATGATGAGACAGACTATGGGTCTGATGATTGATTAAATCACATAAAGATAATACAATGCCCAATCCCGTTAACCAAGAACAGTGCTTATAGAGCAGGGGTGGGCAATTATTTTTCCCAAGGGGCCAAATGAGATACATAAAATATTAATATAGAATCATCTAATTTCAAGATAAAAGTAAGACCAACTATTTTGACAGCAGGGCCCTCTATTCATTCCACATTGCGCGACACCATTTGATGACATTTTAGCCCCACAATACCAAAACTAAAGATTGCTTTTGCTTTTGTCCACAATACCAGGCTGGATTTCACAAACAAAACAGGCAAATATAGACACTTGGGCTAATTCACATGATGGGAGAGTAAACATGCCCAGGTATGTTATAGACCATACCTTGAGGGAGGGGGAGGGTCACTGGGGCGACCACCAGACATGCTCTAAAAGAATCCCAGGCTAATAAGCCTCATATGCATAAATACATTATGCTTGCCCTAAACAATGGACGCCACGCGACGGACAAGCGCTCGGCGTCACACGCTTGCTTTGTTGCGCGCTGTTTTCTGAGCACAAAACGCCGGACCTGTTGAAAATGAACTAGAAAGCGTAATTTGGGGGGCACGGTGGCACAGTGGCACAGTGGTTAGTGCTGTCACCTCACAGCTAGAAGGTCCTGGGTTCGATTCCCGCTAGGGGCGCTGCTGTGGGTGCTGGTGGCGTGTCTGCAGTGCCCATACCTGAGGCGGGGTTGGCGAAAGGGCCTTTCTGAGTGGAGTTTGCATGTTCTCCCCGTGTCCCCTAGGGTAGATACCCTCACAAAAACATGCTGTAATCCTGGACTCTAAACTGCCTCCCCCTGGCCAGCCTGGGCGCCTGATGGTGGGCGCCTGATGGAGGGGACAGGAACTGGTTGGAATAACGTGTTCCTTCCACGCACTACGTCCAACCAGGGAAACTCCCCCCTGTCAGGTGAAAAGAAGGCAGCTTGGACTCCTCATGCATTGAAGGAAGCATGAGGCCAGTCCGCTGCCTCCCCAGGTTGGTGGAGGGGGCAGCAGATTATTTTCTTTCGGGATCTCCTCTTCAAATGAAGGTAAAATATCTTTCTCTTAATTTGACTTTTTTATCCGTTTGTGTGCTTTGTCTTATGGCAGGGGTGGCCAACCAGTCAGAGACTAAGAGCCACTTTTTTACCGTGTTGCTGCAAAGAGCCACATAATACAGATGGACACACATGAACATCACCCCATCCATCCCTTCCACTCTCTCACACACAGACCTCTGCTCAGCCAGATTTATTGTAAACGTCACACACCAACATCATAATGACTCGTAGGCCCCACAACCCGACTTCGGATTAAAATGGATGGATTAAGTAGGCCAGTTATTTTCAATAATTAACATTGTGTGCACTGGCTCTGGTACACAAACTCTCAGTTGAACCAGTTCCACAAGCAAAAATATAACAATGTGAGCTCACACGCACAAAAACGATTTTATAAACATAATATAGGGAAAGAATGGCTGTGCCAGGCCCAGCAATTTTGACACTTGTCATGTGAAAGGCCCTTAAGAGCCGCATGAAACCAGCCAAAGAGCCGCATGCGGCTCAAGAGCCACAGGTTGGCCAGGCCTGTCTTATGGGGTGAAAAAAACCCTCAATGCAGTTTTTACTGTATTGTATGTCAAACGTATGGACATATTGTGTTGTATTAAGCAAATGTCAGCATGCCACCTTGTGAGCTTGTAGATGTGCTCTTTTTAGCATCAAGTAGCCTATTGCATTGGAACACCATCAAGAACATGTTTCTTGCCAAAATCACCTAGATTTAAAATCTAAAATTAAATTTAATCGTTTTATTCGAGTCGCATTTAGATGTGTACAGGCAGCCGCGACTAAATTCGCGGGCAAATATTTCGCCTTTTTTTGGTCGGTTTTTCGAGTCGTTTCGCTTCTTCGCCAATGCGTAACAACCATTAGTCTCGCCCCTCCACAATATTGTATGTATCTCATTTGGCCCCTTGGGAAAAATAATTGCCCACCCCTGTTAGATGCATGTGTCATTCCATGGTAATTGGAATGACACATAAAAAAAAGTGTGTTGCAAAAATCCACCTGCCAAAGTGAAAAGGGTGCTGGTATATTTGTTTTCCTAGTAAGAAAGTATGTGTCTGTCTATAGCATGCTGCTGCTCAGAGTCAGCTATGTGGAGAAAGGGGGCGTGTCTCACATACACTATACAGCCTGAGGTGACATGCCTTACAAAGTGTTGCTGTGACTGAAAATAAATATTAGAATAATGGCCGATTCGGCCATTATTAATGGTTAGATCGCAGTTATTAGTCATCAGAATTTTTTTTTTTAGAAAAAAGAAGCGTCTGAAGAAATCCATTAACATGGTGAAACATCTTGATGACATCATCAAGATGTATTTTCACCATGTTAATGGATTTCTTTAGACGCTTCTTTTTTCCAAAAAAAAAATATATATATATATATGTTGAATGGGTGGAATTCCCCTTTTAAAGTGCCCATTATTGATTGAGGTTGTGCTCATTCAAGCATGTGACTACAATCAAATAACAAAGGGCTATGAATTAGCATTACTGATTAATACAAAGCACTTTGCCTCACAGTTACTCAAAGGGAACTTCCCAGCTGCCATAATCGCATCAATGTATAGATTGGAGTTGAGTGACAGTGTTATGTGTAAATGTGTATGTAGACTTTGTCTCTTGTTAAAAAAAAAAAAAAAAAAAAAAAAAGGAAAATAATAGGAAATTAATGCACAAAATACATTTGACCCACTCTTGACCACTACTTTTTACATTTGATGTGAGTTGATTCTGGTGTACATTGGTGTGATTACTATACCCTAGTTAATGTATCAATTTAAAATCACTTAATCATAATAGCCATGTTAAAATATATGATCCATGCATTGCTTCATCCGCCTTGTATCGTGATACGTATGGCATTGTGGTTAAAACGTATTGTTTCATCCTGTGTACAGACAGAAGACGGAATTGTTTATTATCAGGAGTGCACATAAGTGGTGCTCAGGTGCTCAGGAGCACCAAAAATCTTACAGTGAGCTGTCAATCCAGGGGTGCAAAGCTCCTTTGGCACCAACCAGCTGGGGCTCATAATGACTGGCAGACTGGGCCAGTAAAAAAAAAAAAGCCTTGAGAATGAAACGATTCTAAGTAAAGTCTAAAATAGTGCTAGTATTTTTAATGGATGTACATGTAGAATGTAGGTAGTAGTACTACTATAGGCTAGTCACTATTGCAATGCCCAAACTATGGCCCTGTACTGTAATACTGGACATTGATTGGGCTGTACGGAGTGGAAAAAAGGGGTCCCAGGGCCCGGCGATGAGGGTGGACACATTTTGGGAGCACCAAGTAACATCCCCAGGTGCTCCTCTGGGTACTGCTCAAAAATAGTTATGTGCAGCCCTGTTTATTATGATGATGTGCACCATAAGATACCTAAAAGGATGTAGAGGCTTACAAGACTCTCCATAACATACACCACAATGTCTACATATATATGTTGATTTTGACATAAACATTTGATTTAACATAGACTTCGGAAAATTTTGTTCTTAGGTTTAGACACATTTCAGTCATCTGAAATGTCATATAGTTTTAGAGACATTTTAGTCGTCTGTCATTTTATTTACTCTTAGATGCATTTTAGTCATCTGAAAAGCTTTAGTAGACGACATAAGATTTTAGCCAGCTATAAATATACAGTTTATTTTGACAACAAAATGTTTGTGAGCTTGTTTAACACTGTGTTGTGTTCGCTAGCGTGAAAAAAAATAAGAAAAAGCACACCCGTAGGCACAATGCTGATATTATATCAAAGCAGAAACCAACGTTTCGACCTGAGAGGTTGTCTTCAGGGAATAAACAGCCAGATAACAAACTTAGATTTATAGGGGTGATCTCCATTGTAAGTGTGGTTGCAATCTAAACAGATGATCTCCATTGGAGGTGTGGTTGATTGCAATGGAGAGGGCACGTAATGCACAGGACAAATGGAACCACCAGAGGTGTCAGCAGTCTCTCATTAACTACCATTATTTTCAAGCAACTTTACTGAAAAGGTAGGCTTATAAAAAGCGGACATAGCAACAGATGGACAAATCCATGAAAAACTCCCACTTCCTGAACCAGGAAGCGTGGCTGCACCTCTTCCACTGAATACACATGAAGACAAAAAGGTGGTATAACTTTTATTGGCTGTTTATTCCCAAAGAAGACCTCTCAGGTTGAAACATTGGTTTCCGCTTCAATAAATGATCAGCATTGTGGAGTGTGTGGCATTCTTCTTAAAAAAAAAAAAAAAAAAAACATTCCAGGTGACTAAAATGCAACTAAAAAAAGAACAAAAAAAATAACATTGGCATTGATATCTTATAGTTATCATAGTTGTGATGCCACATGTGCCGACAGAACAATTGAAGGATGACGTTACTGTATCTGTACATAGTTCATGAGAGATCTAGATAAGGGGCAGGTTCTAAAGGAATGCAGTGTCTGTTTATATAGCATGTTTATCCAAGGCACTTTACATGTTCCATTGCATTCACCCATTCACTTACACATTCATACACTATTCGACACAATTTGGGATTCATTGTGTTGCCCAAGGAGGACACTGATATGTAGGCTAGACAGGTGGAGCTGGCATTCGAACCGGCAACCCACATAACTGGCGACGGTTAGGAATATGCCACAACAGATTACCTGTCGTGACAGATTTATACCTGCTGCGACACCTGCCGCGACTGCAAATGGATTTCACCGTCTCTCCACACACACGCACACTTGGTGATGGTAATAGTTTCTCACAGAGACACGAAGGATGATATTACAAGGGTAAAATGCTAGTAGACCAGTTGAACAACTTGAGAGACAAAACAGATCTCCTCCCCTCCCTTCTGCCACTCTCCTCTCCAATTAAATCCTGTCGCACAGGTGCCAACTGAGTTTTTTTTTTTTTTTTTTAATCATGTAGTGGCCCAAGTATCTTGTAGTGTGTGGATTGATGGGATGTGTGAGGCAAAAAAAGTTTGGAGCTTCTAAAATACCCATATTACAGGGGTGGCCAACCGGTCACAGACTAAGAACCACGTTTCTCACTGTGTTACGGCAAAGAGCCACATCAAATGGTCACAACGGTTAGAAAACCGCCGTGACGGTCGTCACGGTCGCAAATAGATGTCTCCTGCCATAAGACATGTGCATTTGTGTGCAGGTGCGCAATGCAAATTAAGACACACTATTAAAACATATAGACATGTATTTTGAAACAGGGTTTACAGTCCAAAAAAGTATATGACACTCTCAAGAGTTAAAATATGCATCATGTAAATTAGCCCAAGTCTACACTACTAGAGAATGTGGAAGATTAATGGTCATTTTGATCTGCATGTTTGATTGCTTTGTTTTCTCTGAATTTCAGCCTGGAATTGTTGACACAAGTAAATGAAATCTTTAGCTTTGGGGTCTATGGAGCTAAAATGGTGGTCTGTGGCTCAAATTCTGAATAAATGGTGGGCCTGGTAGAAAAAAAGATTGAAAATGCTTGGCCATGAGGCCAAGCGTTTTTGATGGCTTCATGTGGAAGCCCCTTAAGAGTAACCACCTGAAGAGCTGAAGAGCCGCATGCGGCGCTCTCGAGCCACAGGTTGGCCACCCCTGCCATATTTCACCTCAGGGTGAAATGTCGAAAAAGGGGCATCTTTGACAAAAAAGCATTATGTGTCATGTCACAGCAACCAAAGTAGACGGATGCCCAGTGTGTTTCGGTGTGGAATTCTCCTTTAAGTATGAAAGCCTTAGACAAATAAGTGCATTCCAGAGAATGTTTGGCCATTGTGTCCAGAATGGATGAGGGACGCTGGACATTATATTACTGTATACACAAGATTCAAGGATTTTGGTGGTTTGTCATGCTCAGCATCGGAGTGAGTAAATACTCGTATTTGCTTACTGAGCACGCCAAACCAACACATCATGCATGAGGTAACGGAAGAACAATAAGTCAATCATGAAAGCTTGAACCAAAAACCCTCTGGTGTTGCCCTTCCCACATTTGATATACTGATATGAAGTAAACAATGGTGTGAACCGCCTTTTTTGTTGTTTTTAATTCGTCTTTTAATTTAAATAAATGGCATGCCTACTGTTTGGTTGGTTAAAGCCAGGACCAGGTATATTAAATGATTTCACTTAATCAAATATATATATATTTTTTTTTCTTCTTTTTTGGCTAATCCCCCCCTACCACAGAGTGTGGTGACCATATAAAGAGGTTCTCATCCCTGTCCAAATATATAGCGTCAGTAAGACGCACTGATATGAGCACCCCAGACCGCTTTTAACACAAAAAACTGCTTCCCGTGCTTATCTGGCGGTGCATGCTGTCGTCATTGTAATATAAACGGGCCCTGCTTTTGACAGGCTGCAACGTCATACAAGCTTTATTTTTGATATCAAACCAGACCACTGTTTTCTCATTTTTTTGTCTTGGCTCACTGACTATAGTCCGTCTGTGGCCACACCGTGCATGCACACTGCTGTCCACCTTCATTTTAATGTCGGACTAAAATGCTGAAGTTCATTATTATTATTATTATTATTATTAATACCCTTATTATTATTATGACCTTCTACGGAGGAAGTAGGAGGGAGGTAGTGAGAGATGCAGTGAGGCATTGCCACAGGTTCCTCCTCCACTGGAGAGATGGAGAGAAATGTTGTTATTGGCACAGGCAACGCAGATCACAGATAGAGTTGTGAAAGGATTTTGAGGACACATCTACGACCTCAGATTAACTCAGAAAATCGACATCTGTGTGTGTGTGAATAATAATTTTCTCACAGCATCTCCTCAGATAAAGGTAAAATGTAGTCTATTCTCTTCACCTAGTAGGAATTCGACATTTGATCTGTCTTTGATCTGTCTCTTTGATCCGACGTGTGATTTGTATTAATCCCATTAGTGTAACCATGGGGACTACTCATGTGTAAGTACATAATACTTTGATTGGACATATAAGAATGCGTTTTTGTAGGTACAAATGAAATAATGTTCGTATTTAATGAACAATGGAAATGTTAAGAATTAAAGCACATGAACAAAGTGTCAGCATTATTAATAAGCTTTGAGCTTCTGGCTGTGCCTTTTCATTCAACTGGTTGATGGAAATATTGGAAATATTTAATATTTCATAATGTTTATTGTGAATGATTTACATATGTCATCAATGGATTGTAACCGGGCTGCGCTAGCATCTTGTCGATCTGTCATATTAGCCTGCTCTTTGACACATTACTTATTAGAGCAAAGAGTGTTGTTTGTCCTTTGTTGATATTACTGAGGCCGCAGCGTTCCAAGTTGTTATGAGGAGAGAGAATTATTTTCATTTACTCCCAGACTATTATCTATGCATTGACCTTGCTGGGATTTTCCCTCACAGGCTTCTGCTCTCTCACTCTCTGTCTCTCTCTTTCCATCGAGAATGTTCTAGAATTAATTAGTTGCATCATCCCAAACTTCATCTTCATTGTATTTTAAAACTTCATTTCCCGTAAGCCTTTGCAGTAAACGTCATGCGGGAGTTGTTCACTTGTAATGCCACGTATGTTTCCTGATAACAAATGAAATATAATGTGTGCCTCAGCCATTAATTCTTCGGGAGAATGTTTTTACCATTTTTGTGCGACCTCTGTGGGCTTTTTGGAATAAATCTTTTGCTTCTCCCCCATAATACGGACTTTTTCCATCTTTTCCACTAAACTGACTTGCAGACTGTGTGTTTTACTGTGTTTTAATCCATGGGTCTATTTGGTTTTCTCAGCTTGTCCTGGTTGTAAGTAATTTTCAGGGTTTATGGGTATATTTACTCATAATCATTTTTAATCATTTCCAGGATTACATTTTGAACTATTTCTAAATGCTCTTAAAGCTAGACATTACTTTATCTAATTGTACATCAGGACAGCTAAAAGGTTTTTCTCTGGTACATTTTACTCTGATTACATTTTGGGTTTGGTCATTATAGCCTGTTCTCCACATTTTGAGCTATCGAAAACATACAGTCCTTTCATCATATCAATTTTAACAAATTCTTTATATGGTCCTTTTTCCCAAATCCAACACTGGTGTGGAAAGATGGAAAATGGTTTACCACACTTTAAACACTGTAGTGTTTAGGCTATAAACATATAAACATGTTTAATTGCCTGTAACAGTAATTAAATTTAACGTGTTTATTTTTACAATCAAAATCACTCGTAAATGTTTAGAATTTAATAGGTGTTTCTTGTGAGGTATTTGAGGTGGCTTATTGTGTTTTATATCCATGAATAAACATTTTGTGTTTAGATTTGAAATGTGATTGAACACTGGCTTTTAGCTTTCACATGCGTCACATGTTCCAGAGATTTACAGTGTAAACTAAACTGAATAATTGACTATTGGTGCGATTGTATTGCTTAGAAGACTTTTATGACACCAATTTTATGAGACGTAGAGTGGGTATATAGCAGGGGTCGGCAACCCAAGATGTTGAAAGAGCCATTTTCGACCCAAAATTAAATTCAAAATATGTCTGGAGCCGCATTTAATTATTATTATTATTTTTTTTAAAAGGAGTGGCTGGTTAAGCCCGAGTTTCTAAAAAAAATAAATAAATGAGTTTTACAGAACTCCATTTCTAGTCCACACAACATCTCTAAGGTATAATAATGACATAGTAAACTGAGTAAACCTTTGAAAATGGGTGGTTCAGATTGAAAGCTCCACCTCTGATAACTGCTGGGCTTTTTTTGACATGGCCAAGTGCTACTTTAACTGGCAACTGTCAGACAGCACAACACGTTTTGGGTGACTGAAATGTGTATATTATTTTGGTGCGGATCACCCCAGTGTGTGTATGTAATAATGCTACAGCCACTGAGCCACTAGGGCTGTGTTCTAGAGCCGCATGCGGCTCCTGAGCCGCAGGTTGCTGACCCCCGGTCTATAGACTGGCACAACTCCGTGTCCAGAGCATTGGAGAGTAGAGAGGGTGGGTATCGGCACACCGTTTAATAAGGGAAAGAGAACGTGGGTGAACAACTAATGATAATAGTAGTGGGGTTGCCAAGGGGGAGTGGGGTTGCCAAGGGGAGGTGAAATACCAATTTGTCTAATCAGTTCACTGTTATTGCGGAAATGATTCGATTGGTTGAGCAAGGAGCACGATGTAATAATAATAATAATAATCTTTATTTGTATAGCACCTTTCATGACATAAAATGCAGCTCAAAGTGCTTTACATTGCAATAGAGAAGAAGACACAAAAAAACAGTGGGTATAAATTAAAGAGATCATTAAAATACATCAAAGAAGCAGTACAGTGAGGACCTGAAATAAGGCATAAAATATAAAATCATAAAATATAGAATCACAGAGAATCAGTTAAAAGCAAGTGCATAGAAGTACGTCTTGAGTTGTGCTTTAAAAATGTCTACAGAGGCTGCCTGCCGAATGTATAATGGGAGTTTGTTCCACGCCGTCGGTCCATAGAAGCAAAAGGCTGCTTCACCGTGTTTTTTAGTTGCCATTTTAGGCACCGCAAGCAGGCCTGCAGTGGAAGACCTGAGGGGTCGGCCTGGGACATACTTAGGCAGGCAGTCATGTAGGTAGGAAGGTGCAAGACCATTAAGCGCTTTATAGACAAGTAAAAGAATTTTAAAATCAATTCTAAACACAACCGGTAGCCAATGTAGTGAGGCTAGGACAGGAGTAATATGTTCTCTCATCTTAGTTTTAGTTAAAACTCTGGCTGCCGCGTTTTGGACTAGTTGTAATCTGTCAGTTGTTTTCTTGGGGAGGCCAGAGAAGAGTGCATTGCAGTAGTCAAGCCGGGAAAATACAAAGGCGTGGATCAGGGTTTTAGCATCATCCATTGACAGATAGGCCCTGATTCGTGCAATGTTTCTAAGGTGAAAAAAGGCAGTCTTGGTGACATGATTAATGTGTGAATTAAAATTCAATTCGGAGTCAATGAAGACCCCCAAGTTCTTTACTGTGCTATTACTTTCTACAATCAGATTGCCAAGTCTGCTTAGTATTGATTCTTTCTGGTCGCTGGAGCCAATTATGAGAACTTCTGTTTTATCCTCGTTTAGTTTGAGAAAGTTCTCACTCATCCAGCATTTGATGCTAGACAGACAGGTCAGCAATGGATCTAAGGCACAGGGATCATTTGGGGCTACGGAAAGATATAGCTGGGTATCATCGGCATAGAAATGGTAATTCACTTTGTGATTTGTAATAAGTTCTCCTAGCGGCAGTATGTATAGGGAGAACAAAAGATGTAGAGTATGTCACCATTACAACTACCGCGGCACGATCGAGAGCATCCTGACCAGCTGCATAACTGTGTGGTTTGGCGGGTGCACGGCATCCTGCAGAAAGACCTTGCAGCGCACAGTGAGAGCAGCTGAGAGGATCGTGGGTGTCCCCCTCCTGTCCCTGCAGGACATCTACACCACACGTGTGACCCGCAGGGCGCTACAGATTGCAGGTGACACCACCCACCCTACGCACGGCTTCTTCAATCTTCTCCCATCGGGGAAGAGACTGAGGAGCCTCCGGGCAAGGACTTGTAGACTGAACGACAGTTTCGTTCACCAAGCCGTCAGGATGCTGAATTCCCTGCCGCTGCTATCTCGCACTGAGCACCTGCCGCTACCCCCTCCCACGGCACACGCACAGGCACGCACACGCTGAAAGCCAGAACAAGAACACTTGTACGCACACTCTGGCTTGTACGCCCACTTCGTACACACACGCTGGACTCAACTACCCCCCCACACACACATGCACACACATAGACTCATAT
Organism: Benthosema pterotum; assembly: GCA_039105355.1. Taxonomy (NCBI): domain Eukaryota; kingdom Metazoa; phylum Chordata; class Actinopteri; order Myctophiformes; family Myctophidae; genus Benthosema; species Benthosema pterotum. Next base: position 53,824,918 of record CM076969.1, on the reverse strand, counting down.
TCACAACTCACACACAACCAGAAGGACTGTACCGAATCCGCTGCTATCCCTATCCCCCCCTGCACATGTACAGCGATACCCCTACAGTAATACCCCTACTGTCATAGTTGTCATAACCTAGCCGTTAGTATAGTAGTGCGTAGTTGTAGTATGCTTAGTTTTAGTAGTATGTCTTAGTATGTTTAGTGTTTTAGTATATTTAGTATGTCTTAGTATGTTTAGTATGTTAGATGTTTTTTTTTTTTTTTTTTTTTTAGTCTTAGTTTTCAACTCTCACTACTTGCCACTTTATTAGTATATTTATACCTGGTCGTAGCTTAGCACCTTCACCCCACTTTATACTGCTACAGTTGCACCTTAATACTCTAGTCTGTTGCACTATACGTCACTTACTGTTCTTGTATTGTTTGTAGTCGTCATTTTTCTTATTGCACTGTCTATTGTCTATTGTCTTATTGCACTGAGGAACAATGGAAACGTTATTTCATCCCTGTTTATGTCTCGACATACACTGGAGTGACAAATAAAGAAACTTGAAACTTGAAACCATTACAACATCATTGACCATTAACCCACCAGGCCATGAAAGCGTTTTTTCTACGTTATCACGTCGCCATTACATCATCAATATCATCAGGGTAACCCGACTTTGCAATTGTAGAATTGCTTTCATTCTAGCTTTTTATTTTTCCCCACTTTTAACAATTTCTAGAGTGGAAGTGGAAAGTAGTTTTTTTTTTACTTCCACTTTTAGCCCTTTTTTTTAGACCTTTTGTGGATCTTGTGCTCAGTGGGCAGTGTTTTCTGCAGCATTTCTTTAATTGATAACCAATATTGATATAAGTCAGGCTCCAAGATTTAGAAATCATAGTGTAACACTAAGAGTCACTGGTGGTATTGGTGGTACTTTTTAGATACAGTCCTACATTTCCCAGCATCCTCTGTGCTTTAAGTCACATTCTGATTAGCCCTTATAATCAAGAACCAATCGGATGTGTGTGACCTCATTTTCCTGCGAACCGTGGGAATCACAGTACCGGCATCACTTTTCGATGGAAAACATTTTGAACAGGCTTTGAGGGCTGAAATTCAGGGAATGGCTTATGTGACAAATACGCCAGTCATAACAGATATCAAATTTATTTAATTTGTTATAATAAAAAAGATCCCTAAAAAGTATACCTTTAAGCCTGAAGTGTAGAGTATTTGATGCTGGTTTCATCACGCTATAATCCGGTTTCAATCCACACTGACTGAATCAAAGCATTAGCCTTGATGCTGCCATTTTTGCTTAAAAAAGTGAATAAGTGGTGGGAAAAGAGTTGAATATCAAATACAGTGAATGAGGCCTTTTACCTACCTCCAAATAGACTTTGTCTGTTGAAAGAGATCATTGAATGCAGGAGAGCTGAGTGAACAGATTCTTCAGATTCTTCTGTCTCCACCTTCAAGGTCAGCTGTTAAGAATGCAGACCAAGTATGGTATCATCACCTTCACCTGCATCGTGAGCCTGGTCATCATTGAGAAGGAGACCTACATCTTATCAGGGTGAGAGGATGTCTTCATATTGAGATGCAGTGGAAACAGGTTGGACTGGCCATAGGGCCTTTACCGGGGGCTTTGTGCCGTGACCGTATTAGGGGCCGGTCTGCGTTGGCCACACTGGGTGGAATTCTACATTGTATAGTGTATACTTTTGTCATACTGAGGTGCTGAAATGACATGCTATATGCCAAGACATGAGCTAATCAGTCCATCCTGTGTCGACTCGTCAGGGTCTCCGATACGCTGATCCAGAGACAGGCTCCACAGCCGAAGGCGCAAACCCAGCAGGGTCTGCCCTCCGAGGGGCCAGAGGAGGAGGAGGAGGACATGGGCACCTACAACCACAGTGGAGGCCACAGGCACATCCTGATCTTTGCCTCGTACAGGACGGGTTCCTCGTTCGTGGGGCAGCTTTTCAACCAGCATGGTGACAACATGTTCTATCTGTTTGAACCCCTGTGGCACGTGCCAGACAACGTGTCGACGGTGTTCTACGCAGACATTCTCCAGAAACTGTTCCAGTGTGACTTCTCCCTTCTGGAGAAGTTCATTCGTCCACCACCTCATAACCATGTGACGAGTACGCTGTTCAATAGAGCTGCCAGCGCAGCTCTCTGTGAAAAGCCTGTCTGCACTCCAGTGGTCAATAATGTGAGGTATTACAGATTTTGTTTCTTTTACACATAGAGCCAGTAGGCCAGCTAAAAAGGGACGTGGCCTACACTTTTACCCAGATTTTGATCTTTTCAAACAGCAGTTTTGAATGGAACACTCCTTGTGCTAAATCTGGCTATCGATTCAGCATCATCAAAACCCCCTTTACATCACGTTACTTAAATAAAGAATAATTCAATTTAGAAATGTTTTGCCTCAGGTTTAATGATACCCCAACTCTCAACCCCTGGAATTACATACATCCATTACATATTTAATTCACGTGTTTTTATGTGTTATTACATTTGTGATTTATTTTGCGTCAACCCCCTAGACTAGACTGACTGGCCTAATTCATTTTGTCCAGCTCCGTTGAAGAGGTTTCGTTTGGTTAGTGTTCATTTTGACAGCAGACGTTTGCCATAGAATGAAAATCCATTAGGCCCTACATTTTTTATGCAGTTTCTGCGATGGTCTAGATATGTCCTCTTTTCACACAGGAACCAGTGTATTACTAAATACATCTTGTTCTTCACCCAGGAACCAGACCAGATATGTATTAGACCAGATATGTCCTCTTTTCACCCAGGAACCAGTGTAGTACTACATGTTCTTCAAAACCAGTGTATTACTACATATCTCTTCGAGCCGTGAGGCTCGAAACGTCATCATGCTTATGGTGAAATAAACACCTTTAACTTGGAGCTTCAGTCCACTGTGCGGACCTTATTTATTTTTTACTACATGCCTCTGCCTTCACACAGGGACCAATGGCCGTGTGCTACACAAAGCTGCGGACCTCTCAACCTGACCCTGGCGTCCGAATCCTGCCTCACTAAAGAGTACCACGCCATCAAGACTGCCCGCATGTTCGGGCTGGACCAGCTGCGTCCCTTGGTGGAAGACCCTCGTCTGGACGTGAGGGTCATCCAGCTGGTGCGAGACCCCCGGGCCATGCTGGCATCCCGCATTGAGGCTTTCTCTGCCATCTCCACCATCTACCAGAAGTGGAAAACATGGGCGCAGGGCGGCCAGGTCCCTGAGGAAAAGGTGGACTTGACGTGGCTGAAAGGGGAATGTGACAGCGTCCGCATGTCGGCCATGCTGGGTCTCCGCCGGCCTCGCTGGCTGCGGCGACGCTACATGCTGCTGCGCTACGAGGACCTCACCCGCTACCCCATGCAGAAGGCCGAGGAGATGTACCGCTTCGCGGGAATGCCGTTCAGTTCGCAGGCCAGGGAGTGGATTCTGAGGAACACGCAGACCACGCCAGCGGACGCCGATGTTTACTCCACCCAGAGGAACTCCTTGGAGCAGGCGGACAAGTGGAGGTCTAGCCTGCCGTACGAGCTGGCCCGTGTCGTTCAGAAGGTGTGTGGGCCCACCATGGAGCTGTTTGGGTACAGCTTTGTGGACGATGAGAAGACGTTGGTCAACAGGTCCATCAGCCTGCTGGACCCGTTGTACCTGCTGTAGCAAAAGATTGAGCTTGGAAATGGTAAAATGATGATGCCATACCCAAACTAAACGGGTCATGAGACAGACATGGGATGAGAATGGTGCTTTACCAGCAATCGGACATTTTGATCCACATATAATTAGGTCAAATTATCCATTTCTCCTCAAAATAACTAAAACACAGCCATTAATGTCTAAACTGCAGTCAACAAAAGTCAGTAAACCCCTAACTGAAATGTCCAAATTGGTCCCAAATAGACATTTTCCCTCCCCAGTTTCATGTAAATTGTTAGCGTTAACAAGGTCTCAGGTTTGAGAGGTGAGCAGGTGTCTTAAATTTGGTAATATCACCCCCACATCTCATATTGGTCAACGGAAGTTCAACATGACACCTCATGGTATCTCTAAAGATCTGAAAAAATGATTGTTGGTCTACATAACATAAGCCTAGGTCATCAGGATGATGGTCTAGACGAGATGAATGACGAGATATTTTTATGGTGAGAAAGTCTGGACCTATCATAGTTGTGATGCCACATGTGCCGACAGAACAATTGAAGGATGATGTTACTGTATCTGTAAATAGTTCATGAGAGATCTAGATAACGGGCAGGTTCTAAAGGAATGCAGTGTCTGTTTATATAGCATCTTTTTATAGCATCTTCATCCAAGGCACTTTACATGTTCCATTGCATTCACCCATTCACCCACACATTCATACACTATAGGGACTAGTGTATGAATATAGTAATAACAATATTACAATAATACAGTAAAGTTGTTCCATACAAAGACATGCATTTGCAGTAACATTTCTATTGGAGGGAGCAGGCAAAACCGTGCCTGTACCAGAAAAAGAGACATTGGCTGAGGTGTCTGTGCCCCCTGAACAAACTGGCACTGATTCCACTCCGGCCCAGACCCCTCTCATGCCCCTTTCCCCAGTCCCTCCAACCCCACCATCACCAGTGACTGTGAGAACACCAGTAGTGCGCAAATCGCAGCGTGCTCGAAGACCTCCTGACAGACTGGTCCTTTCAATGTTTATTTATTTATTTCTTTTTATTTGGAAAAAAGAAAGAGTTGCACATGAGTTGAGGGGTGTGTAGATATTGGGTATGTTGCAAAGCTATGAAAAGAAAAATGTTTTTTTGTTTGTTTGTTTGTTTTGTTTTGTTTGTTTGTTTCCTTTTGCAGTTTGGATGAAATCTAAGAGGGGAGAAGTGTTGTAGGCTAGTATATGTTCTGGGTCTCATGCTGTCATGTTATGTCAATGTCAGGTCAGGAGATGGAGCCGTTCCCAGGTTCCTCTAGGTTCCTCTAGGTTCCTCTGCTGTTAAGAAGGTTCACTTCCCCTCTTTGTTCAGTGTTAGATCATTGTAGCCATATTGGTTGCCACATGCCACTGCCTTGTTTGTTCTGCAAAGAAACCTGAGATTAAATATCAAAAAGGTAAAGACTGTGTTCGTGCCTTTCTTGATGTGAAGTTACCACAGTTATGTTTGAATTATATTTATTCGATTTTTTCAGTTTTTTTTACACATAAATAAAGCAATCCCATAATGGGGGGGGGGGGGGGCTTTGTTTCCATCCATTTTTTGAGATACTCTATGAAGGGAGACCATATTTTCTTGAATGATTTGTGGGATCTAATTCTCTCCATTTGTATATTTGATGTCATCTCATTGAGCCATAAAACTAGAGAGGGGGGGGGCGTTCTCCAATCTAATGGTATAATTTTCTTAGCTGCTACCATTCCAAACATCAATGCATTTTGTTCTTCTGTATATGTTAAGGCAATCTCTGAAGACCCAATTAAAGCTAATAGTGGGTCGATAATTACGTTTATATATATATATATATATATATATATATATATATATATATATATATATATATATATATATATATATATATATATATATATATATATATATATATACTTTAGAGAACCAGATCTTTGACCAAAAGCTTTGTAGCTGTGGACAGAGCCAAAATAGATGTGTTAGGGTGCCCTCTGCTGTTTTGCATCTGTCACACAGTGCAGATGTTGTAGTTGGATAAATCTTATGAAGCTTGATCTTGGAATAGTGCAGTCTGTGCATAACTTTATACTGTATCAGTTGGTATCGGGCATTGATAGAACAAGAGTGTATCCTCGACGGTCCCTTTTTCCAGATTTCGTCACTCATTTCCATTCCCATTTCAGAAACCCACGCTTCCCTTAAACGATTGGTACATACTGGGGTGTTAAAAACAGCAACAAACCGTGAAATCATTTGCTTAGTGTCTGGGGGGGGCTTGTAACAACTTGTTGAAAGCATTGCTTACTGGTCTATTTTCGAATTGTGAGATATTCTCTCTGACATAGTTCCTGATTTGGAGATAACGATAATAATGTGACTGGGGAAGCTCAAATTTTGCTTGTAGCTGTTGAAATGATGCAAAGCAGCTACCTATATATAAATCTCCTACTGTTGAGAGTCCTTTTGCGTTCCACTCACTAAAAACTCTGTCTGATTCTGAAGGTGAAAATGATGGGTTCTTACAAATATATGGGGTATGCATGGATACATCTGGCAAGTTTAGGGTAGAATTTATTTGCTTGAGAATCTTCAATGAATTTCTCACCACAAAATCTTCCCTGGCTAATTTGCCTGTAAAAAGCAAGGCAGAAAGTTTTTTTTTTTTTTTATATATATATATATATATATATACTGTTAATTCTATATCTAGCCATTTAATATTTTCGGGAAGTCCCCATAGCCAATATGTCAATTAAGGCTCTGGCATTACCTGCCCAGTAGTTTGAACACTGACTGGTAGATTTAGTCCGCCCATTTCCTTAGGTTTTTGAAGATGCGCTTTTGATAATACGGCTTACTTTATACCCCCATACAAACGGTATGATAATAGAGTCCAGTGTATCAAAGATTTTTTAGTGAGGAATATTGGCAGGTTCTGAAACAAGTACAGAAATCTTGGTAATGCCACCATTTTAATGGCATTTATGCGTCCCATCATGGATAGAGGTAAGGTCCTCCAATTTTCTACAGTATATTGCTTTTCAGTTTCTCGATCTTTTCCCTAAAGTTCAATTTAAATATATTTTTGGGGTTCCTAGATATTTTTAGTAAGTGAAATGATCCTCAATTAAGTTGAATGGCAGTGAGTTGACGAAATCCGGATCCAAGCCATCTGTAAGAGGTACAAAGTCGCTCTTGCCCCAGTTAATTGTATAACCGGATATTTTACTAAACCGTTTAACATTTCTATTGTTAATGATGAGCCCTGTGATCACACCTATTGATGAGGTGCGATTACATGTGCCTGGCCGTCATTAGCATGTTGTTTTTCTCGCACCTTAGCAACAATGGACTGCAATATCGGTTTCGGGGTGTGCTAAGGATTTTTTGGGGCAATTCTCAAGGCACATCTAGGCTTTCCCCTATAGTCACACTAATGTGTTTCACCGTCTCTCCACACACACGCCCACTTGGTGATGGTAAAATTTTCTCACAGAAACGCCAAGGATGATATTACAAGGATAAAATGCTAGTAGACCAGTTGAACAACTTGAGAGACAAAACAGATCTCCTCCGCTCCCTTCTGCCACTCCTCTCCAATCAAATCCTGTCACACCGGTGCCAACTGAGTTTTTTTTTTTTTTTTTTTTTTTTTTATCATGTAGTGGCCCAAGTATCTGTAGTGTGTGGTTTGATGTGATGTGTGGACAAAAAATAGTTTGGAGCTACTAAAATACCCGTATTAGAATGAAGATCTGGGGGGGGGGCATCTGTGACAAAAATCAAGGGCATCATGTATCATGTCACAGCAACCAACGTAGATGGATGCCCAATGTGTTTTGGTATGGAATTCCCCTTTAACTATGAAAGCCTTAGACAAAAAGTAAGTGCATTCCAGAGAATGTTTGGCCATTGTGTCCAGAATGGATGAGGGACGCTGGACATTATGCTGTATACGCAAGATTCAAGGATTTTGGTGTCTCAGTGTTGGTTTGAAATGCTCAGCATGCGAGTAAGGAAATACTCATATTTTGCATTCTGAACATGCCAAACCAACACATCATGCATGAGGTAATGGAGGAACAATAAACCAATCATGAAAGCTTGAACAAAAAAAAAAAACTCTACTGTTACCCTTCCCACATTTGATATAGGCTACTGATATGAAGTATAAACAATGGTGTAAACCGGCTTTTTTGTTGTTTTTAATTGGTCTGTTAATTAAATGGCATGCATGCTGTTGTGTTGGTTGGTTAAAGCCAGGACCAGTATAGTAAATGATTTCACTTATTACAAATATTTATTTTTTTCTTCTTTTTTGGCTAATCCCCTCCCTACCACAGAGTGTGGTGACCATATAAGGAGGTTCTCCTCCCTGGAGCTGCTTTTGACTATAGTCTGTGACCACACCGTGCATGCACACTGCTATCCAACTTTATTTTAACGGCAGACTAAAATGCTGAATGATTCATGATCTAGAGAATTCTCTGTGGTATCAATAAACGGTATGATGTTCGGGGGTCCCTGCTGATTGGTGGTGGTGATGTGAACATTGTGGTTTTCTGGAGCAAGGATGGGCCCGTTTTAGCTTGCAACCCGAAGCGCACAGTGCAAACAAAGGTTGCTGTGCAGTTGGGCATAACTTGTGAGCACCCATGACCCCTTCTATGTGCCCACGACCTGGAATAGGCTTCCTGTAGAGCTAAGGCTGGCATCCTCTGTGGACATTTTTAAAGCAAGACTTAAGACCCACCTGTTTACCCTGGCTTTTAGTTGATGTTTTAGTTATGCCTGTTTTTTGTCGCTGTTTCTGTCCGTATTGTTTTTAGTGTCTACATTGTTTGTCCGTATTGTTTTTAGTGTCTACATTGTCTGTCCGTGTTGTTTTTATTGTCCAAATTGTTTTGTTCACTGTTTTGTTTATGTATTTTATTTCTGCCTGTAAAGCACTTTGCGCTGCCTTCGTTGACATGAAAGGTGCTATAAAAATAAAGTTTGTTATTATGACCTTCTACGGAGGAAGTAGGAGGGAGGTAATGAGAGATGCAGTGAGGCACTGCCACAGGTTCCTCCTCCCCACTTTTAGACAATTTCTAGAGTGGAAGTGGGAAGTAGATTTTTTTTCCACCTGGGTAATATTAGCTTGCAGTATATAGATGCCTTAACAGATGACGTCACACTCGTAAACACCAGTATTGTTACGACCCTGGGGTCTTATTGTACAATGTATTATGTGTGTGGGTTTGCACTATGTAGGTTTGTTTCTCCTGTGTAGTGTGAGGTGGGGAAAGTGTGTGTAAACTGGGAGAGTGTGAATGAGCTGAGTGGATGATTGAAAATTAGGTGACGCCCATCATCGAGGAGAAGATTGGTTGCAGCCTACCAGGGAGACTATAAAGGGCTGTTCGGTGACCAGCTCCTGCGTCGTCCTCCTCTCTCCTCTCTCCCAATGTGTTTGCCACCAAGCCAGCCCATGTTTGTTCATTGTACTATGTGAGAAACTTGAATACTTTGCAGCCTGGGTTTGGTAGGGGTGGGTGGTTATTTGTTTTGGCCAATTCTTTTCTCATGTTTTGTGGATAAGGAGTTAAGTTAACAACTGTAATTTTGGTTATATTATTTTGTAGTTAAGTTAGAGTTACACCGTCAAGTTGTTTTTGAGCTTTCTTTATGTTGCCACTAACCCACCCTGAAGAAAATATAATAAACCAATTTTGTATGGCTGACTTCCGCGTTGCTGGCAGTTCTTTGGGGGTTAAGAGAGAGGGGTTCCACAGTTTCATGTTACAGTATGCACATGCAAACTGGCTGCAGAAGTAGGCTACCCTGCCTCTCATAAGATGCAATAGAAAAGTTCCAACTTCACCCACTTGTAAAAAATGCACCATCAAACTTTTAGATGCTGTTTTTATCCCAATATGAAGGAAAAATGATTAGGATTGCTATTGTGATCTCTCGCCCTTGAAATATATAATCCTCGTTTTCTGTTGTACTTCAACAATAATAGCGATTCAAAACAGTTTTCATCAAAACCACTCCTCCAGTCGCTGTAATAAGAACGAGAGGTGCACTTAAAATGATCGCGGCAGCTCAGCCCGTTTGTGCCAGAGCCTGGAGTATAGACAGAGTTACGCAAACTCTGTTCACTTCATGAGGCCAGTCTAGTGGCGGCTCCTCTACAGTCAGATAATAGGGACAAGGACAACAAATAGGGACAAATTGTTTTATTTTGCTGTAGAACGTTTGCAGTAATTTAGTTGTTACTGTAGGTCTACAATACTTTGAAACAGCCGACATGTTTTGCGCAATGTATTTATTGCGTATTTAAGTCCAGCTTGTCCCTCTTTCAGGCTGCTGGAAGAGCAGCTTGAGCGCCCAGTTTCTTACCTCTCTCAATGTCGTAATGTCGGTGGCTCATCGTCACATCGAAGGCAGCGTAGTAACAGGTGGTGGAGGGACTGATTGGCTCAGCCAGCCGCTTCGACCTCTATCCATGGATTGAATAGAGCATAATCACGAGTAATCACACGATCGAATACAACGAGTAGACGCAGATAACAGATACCCGCCAGGCAAGTAGATATTTTGTATTCATTGCATCGGTTGATCACGGCTACTACTAGTAGGGCGGGGCGAAGCATAGTTTTACTGAAGTTATGTTTAGGGTTAGTAACCGCATAAAGCACCGTCTAACCCTAACCCTAGCCTAATCCTAAACCCTAAACATAACCTCAGTAAAACTAGGCTATGCCTACACCTAACCCCAACCCTAAACTTAACCTCAGTAAACTTATGCCTAAACCTAACCATAACCTCAGTAAAACTTCCTTCGCCCCGCCCTACTAGTAGTAGCCGTGATCCACCGATGCAATGAATACAAAATATCTACTTGCCCGGCGGGTATCTGTTATCTGCGTCTACTCGTTGTATTCGATCGTGTGATTACTCGTGATTATGCTCTATTCAATCCATGGATAGAGGTCGAAGCGGGTGGCTCAGCAGAAGGAGCGGGTACAGACAGAGTTTGGAGGCAGAGCCATAGAAAGACAGAGTTCTGAGGACATTGCCTTGGTTGACCTCCTGCAGCGACCACAGGCTACACTGCAATACCTTCCGTCCAATGGTGCTTATTGGCTTTATTGGATTGGCCCCATAAAGTGAACATTGTTAACTATATTGTTGTTTTTTTTACTAACAAAGATGTTCGCCTGACATGTCGTTCATGTCAGACATGTTGTTGGAAGATTATGTTACAAGTCAGACAGACTGTCTGACTTGTAACATAATCTTCCACAACAATTCAAGGAATTAATTTGGATAATAGAGCATTGTATACCCGATTTTTAGGTATACAATGCTCTATTATCCAAATTAATTCCCCTCAATTTGATTGAGGGGAACAACTTATGTGTGTTTCCAAAACTGTATTTTAGGTCACTAGTTAGGCTATGTCACATGAGACTTTTATGTGGCTTAATTTCAGTAGTAGTATTGACCTCTAACCTAACTGTTCTTGACCAGAGGTCATGAAATTGGATCAACAGTAAAAAGCTGGAATTGCTTAACTGTTTATGCCCAGCCCTTCCTATTAGCTGGCCTATACACAGCCATAGCTTTTGTTTTCAACATGCTACAGTCTTACCATTTGATAGATGGACTTAGACCACAGTATTGCACTCCTGCTATTTGTGCGTGGTGTGGTGCTAGAATGAGCAGGCCCAGCTCTAGTTACTTCAAATGATGAATGCTATGGTTCTACAAACAGAGAAAGGAAATAGTTATATCTATATGCAAATCAGAAGTATGGCCTTTAAATCAATATTTTAGACTGCAATATTTTGTATTCAAAGTAAATCAAATGTCCATTCCTAAAGTATAATTCACGTCACTGGAGATAACTTACATTGAAACGAGTTCCAACAGACGCATGGGCATGCGTCTGAAGCACATACTGCAAAGGTCGCTGTGTAGACCTTCTTTGTTACGGAGCAAGTAGGAGGGAGATAGTGAGAGATGCAGAGAGGCACTGCCACAGGTTCCTCCTCCACTAGTCTTTACAAACATGCACTACTTAAATTACTGTATATTTGATATCTCAAAGCTGTCACAGAGTTGTGTGTGTGTGTGTGTGTGTGTGTGTGTGTGTGTGTGTGTGTGTGTGTGTGTGTGTGTGTGTGTGTGTGTGTGTGTGTGAGAGAGAGAGTGAGAGTGTGTGTGTGTGAGAGAGAGTGAGAGTGTGTGAGAGAGAGAAAGTTGTCGTTGGCACAGGCAACACATATCATTTCAATTAATACGCTTGAGAACGCATCTACGACCTCAGATAGAACACAAAATCGACATTTGTGTTTGTGAATGATAATTTTCTCACAGCATCTCCTCTGCAGATAAAGGTAAAATGCTGTCTATTCTCTTCACCTAGTAGGAATTTTACATTTGATCTGTTTGTGTTATTTGTATTAGTCCCATTGTATAACCATGGGGACTATTCGTTTGTAAGTACATAATACTTCGATTGGACATAAGAATGCGTTTTTGTAGGTACAAATTAAATAATGTTCATATTTAATGAACAATGGAAATGTTAAGAATTAAAGGACATGAACAAAGGGTCAGCATTAATAAGCTTCTGGCTGTGCCTTTTCATTCAACTGGTGTGGAAAGATGGAAAATGGTTTACCACACTTTAAACACTTCAGTGTTTAGGTTATAAACATATGAACATGTTTAATCGCATGTAACAGTAATTAAACTTAAATGTGTTTATTTTTACAATCAAAATCACTCATAAGTGTTTAGAATGTGAAAGTCACTAAAGTCACTATGTGTTTCTTGTCAGGTGTTTGATGTGGCTTGTGGCTTATGTTTTATATCCATAAACATGTTGGCATTTAATTATTAATCACTTGTGTTTAGATTTTAAATGTGATTCAACACTGGCTTTTAGCTTTCACATGCATCACATGTTCCAGAGATGTACAGTGTAAACTAAACGGAATAATTGGCTATTAGTGTGATTGTTTTGCTTAGAAGATTATGAGACCAATTTTATGAGACCTACTGTACCAGTACAGTGGGTACCGTCGTGGCTGAACGTTTTGGCACCCTTGCACAAGTTGCACATAAAATCTGGGTCAACTGGAGTGGTTTGCAAAAGAAGAGTGGTCCAAACTGCCCTTAGAGAGGTGTAGGCATCTCATTGAAACCTATAGGAAGCGTTTGACAGCAGTCACTTACTCCAAAGGATGTCAATATATTGCCACAGCGATTTCTGTGTAATATATTATTTAAAAATTATGCAATGTCAGTTGTCAGTGAAAATATTGTCACACACAGTTTAATAAGGGAGAGAGAAAGAATGTGTGTGAACAATTAATGATAAATTGATATGATGGTTAGTTGATGACTTGGTCACCCACTGAGCACATGTCTAAAAAATGTCTTAAAAAAAGGTCTAAAAGTGGAAGTTTACTTTTAGATCCTGTGCTCAGTGGTCAGTGTTTTCTGCAGCATGAGAATATTGACCAATCTCTCAAATGTATTTAATTGATAGCCAATATTAATATATTGTTCAGGCTCCAAGATTTAGAAATCATAGTAGCCCGGAGCCAGGCTGCGGGCTTAGAGGAGTAGGCATAGCAGTAGGGATAAGGCAATGGCAAGACCATCACAGATTGGATGAAAGCTAAAATGCCCAAACCACACCTATGCATAATGTAACGGGTATAGGAGGTGTTTAAGGGAGATAGGATGCTAACGAAATTACCGACTTAAGCGTGGGAACGCCTCTTCCCCAATGCTAAATGCTCTAATAGCGTATAAAGGCAAATGAGACGAAATTGGAGCCCTTTGTCTGTTGAAAGAGATCATTGAATGCAGGGGAGCTGAGTGAACAGATTCTTCAAGACATGAGCCGTTAGTGAAACCACACTGTCTACACTTTCAAGGTCAGCTGTTTAGAATGCAGACCAAGTATGGTATCATCACCTTCGCCTGCATCGTAAGCCTGGTCATCATTGAGAAGGAGACCTACATCTTATCAGGGTGAGAGGATGTCTTCATATTAAGATGCAGTGGAAACAGGGTTGGACTGGCCATAGGGCCTTTACCGGGGGCTTTCCCGATGGGTCGTGACCGTATAGCGGGCGGTCTGGATTGGCCACACTGGGTGGAATTCTGCATTGTATAGTGTATACTTTTGCCATACTGAGGCGCTGAAATGACATGCTATATGCCAAGACATGAGCTAATCAGTCCATCCTGTGTCGTCAGGGTCTCTGATACGCTGATCCAGAGACAGGCTCCACAGCCGAAGCCGCAAACCCAGCAGGGTCTGCCCTCCGAGGGGCCAGAGGAGGAGGAGGAGGACATGGGCACCTACAACCACAGTGGAGGCCACAGGCACATCCTGATCTTTGCCTCGTACAGGACGGGTTCCTCGTTCGTGGGGCAGCTTTTCAACCAGCATGGCGACAACATGTTCTATCTGTTTGAACCCCTGTGGCACGTGCCAGAGAACGTGTCGACGGTGTTCTATGCGGACATTCTCCAGAGACTGTTCCTGTGTGACTTCTCCTCTCTGGAGAAGTTCATTCGTCCACCACCTCATAACCATGTGACGAGTACGCTGTTCAATAGAGCTGCCAGCGCAGCTCTCTGTAAAAAGCCTGTCTGCACTCCAGTGGTCAATAATGTGAGGTATTACATATTTTGTTTTGTTTACACATAGTGCCTGTAGGCCACCTAAAAAGGGGCTTAGACTAGATTCACCCAGGAAACGTGCATTACTAGATAAGTCTTGTTCTTCACCCAGGAACCAGTGTATTACTGGATACATCTTGTTCGTCAGAACCAGTGTATTACTACATGTCTTTGCCTTCACACAGGGACCAGTGGCCGTGCACTATACAAAGCTGCGGACCTCTCAACCTGACCCTAGCGTCTGAATCCTGCCTCACTAAAGAGTACCACGCCATCAAGACTGTCCGTACATCCCGGCTGGACCAGTTGCGTCCGTTGGTGGAAGACCCTCGTCTGGACGTGAGGGTCATCCAGCTGGTGCGAGACCCCCGGGCCATGCTGGCATCCCGCGTTGCGGCTTTCTCCGGCGACTCCGCCGTCTACCAGAAGTGGAAAACATGGGCGCAGGGCGGCCAGGTCCCTGAGGAAAAGGTGGACTTGACGTGGCTGAAAGGGGAATGTGACAGCGTCCGCATGTCGGCCATGCTGGGTCTCCGCCGGCCTCGCTGGCTGCGGCGACGCTACATGCTGCTGCGCTACGAGGACCTCACCCGCTACCCCATGCAGAAGGCAGAGGAGATGTACCGCTTCGCGGGAATGCCGTTCAGTTCGCAGGCCAGGGAGTGGATTCTGAGGAACACGCAGACCACGCCAGCGGACGCCGATGTTTACTCCACCCAGAGGAACTCCTTGGAGCAGGCGGACAAGTGGAGGTCTAGCCTGCCGTACGAGCTGGCCCGTGTCGTTCAGAAGGTCTGCGGGCCCACCATGGAGCTGTTTGGGTACAGCTTTGTGGACGATGAGAAGACGTTGGTCAACAGGTCCATCAGCCTGCTGGACCCGTTGTACCTGCTGTAGCAAAAGATTGAGCTTGGAAATGGTAAAATGATGATGCCATTTCCATACCCAAACTAAACGGTTCATGAGACAGACACGGGATGAGAATGGTGCTTTACCAGCAATCGGACATTTTGATCCACATATAATTAGGTCAAATTATCCATTTCTCCTCAAAATAACTAAAACACAGCCATTTATGTCTAAACTGCAGGCAACAAAAGTCAGTAAACCCCTAACTGAAATGTCCAAATTGGTCCCAAATAGACATTTTCCCTCCCCAGTTTCATGTAAATTGTTAGTGTTAACAAGGTCTCAGGTGTGAGAGGTGAGCAGGTGTCTTAAATTTGGTAATATCACCCCCACATTTCATATTGGTCAACGGAAGTTCAACATGACACCTCATGGTATCTCTAAGGATCTGAAAAAATGATTGTTGGTCTACATAACATAAGCCTAGGTCATCAGGATGATGGTCTAGACGAGATGAATGATGAGATATTTTTATGGTGAGAAAGTCTGGACCTATCATAGTTGTGATGCCACATGTGCCGACAGAACAATTGAAGGATGATGTTACTGTATCTGTAAATAGTTCATGAGAGATCTAGATAACGGGCAGGTTCTAAAGCAGGGGTGGGCAATTATTTTTCCCAAGGGGCCACATGAGATAGATAAAATATTGTGGAGGGCCAAGACTAAAGTCTGCGTAGTATTAATTTAGTGTCAAGACAAAAGTCAGAGTAAGACCAAACTTATGATCGGGGCCCTCTATTTATTCAGTTTTTTAACCCCACAGACGCCAAAACTAAAGATTTCTTTTGTTTTTGTTCACAATTCCAGGCTGGATTTGGGAAGCAAAACAGGCACACATATAGATCAAAAATGACGATTCTTTACATTATCTGATTGTGTACATTTTAGGTAATTCAGATGATGAATATTTTAACTCTTGAGAGTGTAAACATGAAACCAAATGGACCCGCAAGGGTCCATTTGGTTTCATTTTTACATTCTCAAAGAGTTACATCTGGTTAACCAACTCTCCATATTTAACTGGAACTCTCTCAAGGACCACTGGTGGTCCCCGGGCCGGTCAGAGTCAGCCAAAGGGCCGCATTTGGCCCCCGGGCCGCATAATGCCCAGGTATGTTCTAAAGGAATGCAGTGTCTGTTTATATAGCATCTTTATCCAAGGCACTTTACATGTTGCATTCACCCATTCACCCACACATTCATACACTATAGGGACTAGTGTATGAATATAGTGATAACAATATTACAATAATACAGTAAAGTTGTTCCATACAAAGACATGCATTTGCAGTAACATTTCTATTGTTATGTTTGAATTATATTTATTCGATTTTTTCAGTTTTTTTTAACACATAAATAAGGGGGGGAGGGGGGGCTGCCGCCGCCGCCACACATACTATCATTTCATACAATCATTTACCCTTTGTTTCCATCCATTTTGAGATACTCTATGAAGGGAGACCATATTTTCTTGAATGATTTGTGGGATCTAATTAGTCCACGTCATTGTGTACTTTACAGAATATTTCGTGAAGATTCTTGTAAACCATATTTTTTCTGTTCTATGGACCCTAAAGGACACAAAAAAAGTGGTTTACATTTTTTCCCTCCACCCTAACATTATTTTATCACCATGGCAACATGGCGTTGTGTATCAATCTGTCTGTATTTCTGTCAACATCATTTCTCCAAATCTGCCTGCCCGATTTACACCAAATTTGGTCCAGAGGTGTATAATGTGCTCAAGAACACTCCATAAAAATTTCACCATGATCGGCCCATAGGTGGCGCTACAGTACCAAATTCAAAACCAAAAATCGTGATTATTCACAAACAATTTGTCTAATTTCAATGAAAATTGCTGGGTTCTTGCACAATGGTCTGAGACACAAGCCCTGCAAATTTGACCACTATCCACCAATAGGTGGCGCTACAATAACATATTTAAAATGACCAATTCGCTACAAAAACCTTAAATAATCGCGCGCAGACAGTGTTTTTTTTTTTCAAATGGAAAAAAATTACTTGACTTTCTCTTTTGACAAAAAGAAATTGCATCCACGATAATTTGACATTAATAATACTACCCCCCACCGTCTATTATTAATAATAATAATCTGAGTGGGTGTAGGAGAAACTTATATAGCGCTTTTTTGAGTACCCAAAGACACATTGCATGGGGGGTGACTACAGAGGTAAAATAAAAAGAAGCAACTTAATTGAGGGGAGTCAAGTTGATCAGTGCTTTATATGGGGCCAGGAGTGTTTTGAAGTGGATTCTTTGTTTGACTGGTAGCCTGTGAAGGTCACAGAGAACAGGTGTGATATGATCTCTGGACCGGGTGCTGGTGAGCAGACGCGCAGCTGAGTTCTGGATATATTGAAGTTTATTGAGGACTTTGGAGGTGGTGCTGTGGAGGATACTCTTGCAATAATCAAGGCGTGATGAGATGAAGGCGTGGATGAGAGTTTTTAGCTGCAGAAAATGACAAGAAGGGTCGGAGACAAGCAATGTTCTTGAGGTGGAAGAAGGCAGTTTTGGTGACATGGTTGACATGGGGAAGGAATGAGAGGGTGGGTCAAAAAAGATGCCAAGGTTGCAGATGTGGGTGGAAAGTAAATCAATGCTGAGTGAAAAATCCTGCATAGAACTGGTGAGGGAGTTGGGACCAGTGATGATGATTTCTGATTTATTGCAGTTATTGGTTGGTTGGAGTGATGGCTTTGGTGGAGAAATACAACTGTGTGTCATCGGCAAATGAGTGGAACTGAGGTCCATGGTGATGGAGGATCTGACAGTGTGGGAGGATGTTTAAGATGAAGAGCAGGGGACCAAAAACAGAGCCGTGGGGACACCATGGGTAACGGGTAGTGGAGGAGTTGCAGTTCTTGACAGAGATGAATTGTTGTCGATCAGAGAGGTAGGATTTGAACCAGGAAAGAGCAGTTCCTGTTGAATCAATGGAAGATTGGAGACAGGTGATGAGAATGGAGTGACTGATGGTGTCAAAAGCGGCACTGAGGTTGAGGAGGACGAGGATGGAGAGGTGAACGGAATCAGCAGAGAGGAGGATATTGTTGGTGACTTTTGTGAGAATGGTTTCTGTGCTAGGGAATGGAAAACAGATTGAAGTGTTTCGTAGAGGTTATTGGAGTCTATGTGAAACTTGAGCTGAGAGGCAACAGTGTGTTCCAGGATTTTGGAGAGGAAAGGAAGGTTGGAGATGGGTCAGTACTCAGTAGTTGCCCCAATATTTTTCCCAATATTGGGGTAAAAGTGGCAAGATGAGAGCAGGGGGAGCTGGCCAGTGGAGAGGGAGGTTTATGATATTGGTGATAAGTGGAGAGAGAACAGGAAGACTGGCAATGACCAAGGTGATGGGTATCGGGTCAAGGATACAGGTGGGGGTTTTCATGCCAGAGGTTATGGAGGAGAGGTTGGATGCAGTTATTGCATTAAAGGATTGAGTAGTTGCTGCCGGACTGAATAACAGATGAGTAGTGGGACAACTAAAAAAGTTTTACTCTGATTACATTTTGGGTTTGGCTATTATAGCCTGTTCAAATTTGGCTCTCCACATTTTGAGCTATCGAGGTGCATGCACTGTTGAGAGCATTTTTGTATTGTTCCAGATGCGGTTTGTAAGCCTTGGAATGAACCTGTTTTCTTGACAAGCCGTTCCAGTTGACGACCCTGTTTTTTTAGTTGATGTAGATGATCCGTGTACCAGGGGGCTGAGTGGGTGTAGGAGACGTGCTTGGTCATTGTGGGGGCAAGTTGATTGAGACAGGTTGAGAGTGTGTCATTGTAAACATTGACCAATTTAGTGTTCGGGGTGGGTGGACTAGGGTCAGATATGGTGTAGGACAATAATGAGGACATGGAGGAGGGGTTAATAGATTTGAGGTTCCGGAAAGTTATGGAGCGTTTTTCATTGTTGAGGGGAGTGGGGGTGTCAATGTCCATGATGATGGCTAGGTGGTCCAAGATGGTGGAGCGAAGGTCCATGCTGGTGACATTATGAGTGGTTATTCCTGTAGTACAGATGAGATCCACAGTGTGTCCTTCTGTGGGTGGGAAAACGGACGTGCTGAGTAAGATTGATAACGTTTAAAATGTCAAGGGATTCAGTGGCGCTTTGAAGTCAGGTGAGTCCACGTGGATATTGACATCTCCAGAAAGAGATATGCATCTCAGTGAGCAGTGTGAGAAATACAGAAAATTGATAGGGGAACCGGTGGATTGTACAGTCCAGGAATGAGGCATTACCCCAGGTGAAGGAGTTTAAGTATCTCGGGGTCTTGTTCACAAGTGAGGGGAGGATGGAGAGGGAGATCAGCCGGAGAATCGGAGGAGCAGGGACGGTATTGCAGTCACTATACCACACTGTTGTGACAAAAAGAGAGCTGAGCCAGAATGCAAAGCTCTCTGTCTACCGAGCTATCTTCATCCCTACCCTCACTTATGGTCATGAAGTGTGGGTCATGACCGAAAGAACAAGGTCATGAATACAAGAGGTTGAAAAGAGTTTTCTCCAGCGGGTGCCTGGCATCTCCCTTAGAGATGAGAAGTTCAGTCACTCGGGAGAGCCTCTTCGCCTGGAAAGGAGCCTGCTGAGGTGGTTTGGGCATCTGGTTAGGATCAGGATGCCTCTTGAGCAACTCCCTAGGAAGGTCCTCGAGGCACGTCCCACTGGGAGGAGACCCCGGGGCAGACCAAGGACCAGATGGAGGGATTACATTGACTCTCTGGCCTTGGATCGCCTCAGGATCCCCCAGGAGGAGGTCGCCCGGTTGCTCGGGAGAGGGAAGTCTGGAGCTCTCTGGTGGAGTTGTTGCCCCCGTGGCCCGAACTAAGATGGATGGGCAGGTTTGGGCAGTCTATGACTGCTGCGACCAATGGTTTAGGGCCAGACAGTTTGAAGGTGAAATGTTCAAATGAGAAGGGAACAGGAAAATTAACTGGACTGATTTTGATTTGATGTGTTGTTTGTGTATTATGACTATGCCACCACCACGTCCCTCGATGCGGGGTATGGGGCGTAGTCTTATTTAGTGTAAAATATTCCAAGGCTATTGCCTCTTTCTCCCCCAGAGCTTTAAAATTTACTTAAATGTGACAAGAATCACATTGCAATTACATGAAAATCACTGTATTAATATGTGAAGACCATGTATCTGCTTCCTAAATGGGTTACTGTAGCGCCACCCATTGGTGGATTGTGGTCAAATTTGCAGGGCTTGTGTCTCAGCACATTGTGCAAAAACCCAGCAATTTTCATTTGAATTAGACAATTAGTTTGTGAATAATCGCGATTTATAATTTTTAATTTGGTACTGTAGCGCCACCTATGGGCCGATCATGGTGACATTTTTATGGGGTCTTCTAGAGCATATTATACACCCCTGGACCAAATTTGGTATAAATTGGCCAGGCAGATTTGGAGAAATGATGTTGACAGTAATACAGACAGATTGATACACAACGCCATGTTGCCATGGTGATAAAATAATGTTAGGGTGGGGGGGAAAAATGTAAACCGCTTTTTTTGTGTCCTTTAGGGTCCATAGAACAGAAAAAATATGGTTTACAAGAATCTTCACGAAATATTCTGTAAGCTGGATTTTGCTACACAACTACATAGACTATAATTCTCTCCATTTGTATATTTGATGTCATGTCATTAAGCCATTTCATAAAACTAGAGGGGGGGGGGGGGGGGGGGGGGCGTTCTCCAATCTAATGGTATAATTTTCTTAGCTGCTACCATTCCAAACATCAATGCATTTTGTTCTTCTGTATATGTTCAGGCAATCTGAGGCTAATTGTGGGTCGATAATTACTTTTTATATATATATATATATATATATATATATATATATATATATATATATATATATATATATATATATATATATATATATATATATATACTTTAGAGAACCAGTCAAAGATCTTTGACCAAAAGCTTTGTAGCTGTGGACAGAGCCAAAATAGATGTGTTAGGGTGCCCTCTGCTGTTTTGCATCTGTCACACAGTGCAGATGTTGTAGTTGGATAAATCTTATGAAGCTTGATCTTGGAATAGTGCAGTCTGTGCATAACTTTATACTGTATCAGTTGGTATCGGGCATTGATAGAACAAGAGTGTATCCTCGACGGTCCCTTTTTCCAGATTTCGTCACTCATTTCCATTCCCATTTCAGAAACCCACGCTTCCCTTAAACGATTGGTACATACTGGGGTGTTAAAAACAGCAACAAACCGTGAAATCATTTGCTTAGTGTCTGGGGGGGCTTGTAACAACTTGTTGAAAGCATTGCTTACTGGTCTATTTTCGAATTGTGAGATATTCTCTCTGACATAGTTCCTGATTTGGAGATAACGATAATAATGTGACTGGGGAAGCTCAAATTTTGCTTGTAGCTGTTGAAATGATGCAAAGCAGCTACCTATATATAAATCTCCTACTGTTGAGAGTCCTTTTGCGTTCCACTCAGTAAAAAACTCTGTCTGATTCTGAAGGTGAAAATGATGGGTCTTACAAATATATGGGGTATGGATGGATACATCTGGCAATTTTAGGGTAGATTTTATTTGCTTGAGAATCTTCAATGAATTTCTCACCACAAAATCTTCCCTGGCTAATTTGCCTGTAAAAAGCAAGGCAGAAAGATTTTTTTTTTTTATACTGTTAATTCTATATCTAGCCATTTAATATTTTCGGGAAGTCCCCATAGCCAATATAAGGCTCTGGCATTACCTGCAGTAGTAATGTTTGAACACTGACTGGTAGATTTAGTCCACCCATTTCCTTAGGTTTTTGAAGATGCGCTTTTGATAATACGGCTTACTTTATACCCCCATACAAACGGTATGATAATAGAGTCCAGTGTATCAAAGATTTTTTAGTGAGGAATATTGGCAGGTTCTGAAACAAGTACAGAAATCTTGGTAATGCCACCATTTTAATGGCATTTATGCGTCCCATCATGGATAGAGGTAAGGTCCTCCAATTTTCTACCGTACCGTACTGTACCCTACTGTACCTTACTGTATTGTACCTTACTGTAGCCTACTGTACTCTACTGTACTGTACGGTACTGCATCAGGCCTTACTGTACTGGATCATGCTGTATTGTACTAGACTGCACTGTAATGTAATGGAGCATACTTTACTGTAGAATATTGTACTATATACACACCATACTGTACGTACAGTACAGTACACGGCCACCTGGATGGCGTGGCGCTAGAGTGAGACTGGCCAAAGGCCGTTCGATTACTAGTCTCAATTCCAGTGAATGTCTGAATTCTGCTCCAAACAAGCCATCTTCCATTGTCAGGATTCAGTATCTTAATGCCTGAAATTACTGTCTATGTAGTCAAATTGCACAAAAGTAGTGACAGCCTTCTACAGCTTGTACACTTCCCTCTGTGATTGCTCCTGCTTCTATCCACCAGTTTCTGACACCCATTTCCCCATATATTTGTTAGGTTTTTCTCTTACAGTATTTCTACCACTGTGTCAAATATGGTAATTATCTCATTAATTATGCACAATACAAAAATGTACATTGCAGAAATAGATTCAAAGTAGGCCTACATAAATATCAACAGAGGAAAGTTTTGTAAAAAGCCTTTTATCAAATAGTTAGAGCGTTTTCCCTGTTATTTTCTCCCACGTGTCAATTTACTTGACACATTGGCGCAAATAACTGGAAAAAAATTATAATAAATTCATAAAAGGCTTTACCAAACTTTTCTCAGTTGATCCTTATGTGTTTTGTCCCGTAGAATTCATTTCTGCAATGTACATCTTTGTAATTCGCACAATTAATTAGGCAATTTGCATATTTGCCTAATTATGCTAATTATTTCATTAACTATGCGTGATAAAAAATGTATCAAGCAGAATTGGATTCTACGTTAAAAATCATGTTAAGAACAACGGAGAAAAGTTTGGTACACCCTGGTTTTTATGGTATTTGCCCTGTTTCTATGGCTTATCGTGCATATTGCCTTAGCTCCTTGCTTGGTCCTGTCTTATTGCTGCTTGCAGCTATATATTTGTGACAGTATGTACCAGTAGGTGTAAATTCAGATTATTGGCTGCAGCTAAATAAGTGATGCATATTATAGCACAATGTTCCAACTGCTGCAAAAGTTGTAGACCAACCCCAACTCAAATGTAATCCACCTGACCTGGCTGGCGTGACCTGTCCTGGTGTGTTGCTGCCACTAGGTGGCACCAGAGCCCTTTCTATGCAAACACTGCAGGGCTACACCGTGCCTGTGGTTGCTTCAATGGCAATTATAAACTGTGATAATATTAGGCTGTACTTTCCACATTGAGAGTCCCACCATTGAAGTGTTCTCAAGTGCCTATTGTTTTACTAGTCGAAAAACGTAGCAGGCCTACTTGTATGTTTTACCATATTACATAAACACCCTGTTACAAGTTGACACAAGTGCACAAGTTTTAAAATGTGATAAAAAATCTTTTGAAAATAACTCATTTGCAGGTGGTCTAAAAGGCATAGAGTTGAAGTGGGCAGTGTTTCGTAATCAAAAAGTAATTAGTGGACAGGGGCCGTTGGTTGGCTTGTGGTGGACATTTTTGCCAGGTTTATTTATTTTTTGTTGGACATACTAAATGACAGGACAAAAATTATTACCAGAGCTAGCCCAGAATGACAGTACTTAAAAATGGAATTAGTAGTAAGTAGCCTAGGCCTAGTAAAGCAGTAAACCTCCATATTGTAGGCCTACATGTACAAGGACAATTTATAATCGATGCAGTCATGTGCTCAAGACAGATCTGTCATGGAATATTCTGGAATATTTCATATTCTAACCTAATTGTCCATAATTGGCTCTCAGTGTTTGCAGGATTGGTTCTTTTTGAACGTTTTTTTTTTTTTTTTTTTTTTTTTTTGGGGGGGGGGGGGGGGGGGGGGGGGGGGGGGATAGGGGTTCAGAGTGTTGCCAAAGCAAACTTTAATACTAAAGTGACAATGTACAATACAGATGATTTATATTAAGCAAGAACACAAAGCATACCACAACATCAAATGCTATAGTGCTGTTTCTAACAATTGGGAATGAGGCTGCGTTCCATAGTTTTGAAGCGAGAAGGGAGAGGACTTCTTGCAAATCACTGATCACATTCATAATACAAGCCGCTGATCACATTCATTCATAAATGTCCCATTGTGAATGTGATCAGTGGCCCATTGTGGAATGTGAATGCATATCTCGGGCATTTGGCCGCATTCATCTTGAAAAGTTATTTTTAAAACAGACACAAAGAGGAGTCCCTGCATGCATTCTTGGAGTGGAATCTTGTAGAATCTTGGCGGTCTGATATGCTCAGACGATGAGTGTAAAATGCCGGAAGTCAATTTCTGCCCCCTGCCAGACATTGTCTGGCCAGTGGTGTACTAATTTCCCTTTAATTTTATATTGTTGGAGTGGATTCCCCATTCATTTTTCTCATAGACTTTTCGAAAATAATTTATATAAAGACAATTACGCCGCAGACAAAGCCAACTCGGGTTGTGACGAATCATGATGACACACACAATCTTTTTGGACAATCAAATAATTTCTACGATGAAAACCGAAACAAAAATGTTGTAATTGCATAACAATATTGTGTGTGTTGTCATGATTTGTCACAACCCGAGTTGGTTTTGTCCACGGCATTAAGCATTTTTGAAAAGTATATGAGGAAAATTAACGAGGATTCGATTTCTGGAACAGGGGCGGTGATATCACTGCGCAGGTCTTTTGATGAGGGTATAGCATAACCAGTGTTGGGCAGTAACTAATTTTAGATTACATATTACTGTAATATTATTACTTTTGCTCCAAAAAGTAAAGTAACGAGATTACTCTGCAAAAATGGGTAATAAGTAACGCATTACTTTGCAAGTAACGCCAAGTTACTTTTTTAAAATGAGCTTGTTATTGCATGCAAAAATAGAACAGATTTACAAGCTAACGACAGGTACTGTAACAACAGAGATGTGCAGTAGATTGTAGATCCAGTCCACACGCTGCATCCTGCGCACAGAGACAGATTTTGTTGGCTTTGTTTTCAGGCGCAGTTTGTGGGATTGGAGACTATTATTATTCCAATAAACTGGATTCAGTTCTAAAAAGAGCTCGCTAAACAGATTATGTTGTACATCTCTATTTTTTCGGTGTGAGAACTTGGGAAAGTAATAACGTAATATGTAATACATTACTCTTCGATTCCAGTAATAAGTAAAGTAATGATATTACTTTGTCTAAGGGGTAACGAGTAAAGTAAAGAAGTTACTTTCCTAAGTAATATTGACCAACACTGAGCATAACATTGTGTCTATTTTTAAATGATAATAACTTGCTTATTTTTCAACCGATTTTCAAACGAATCTGCATACATATAAGCCTTTATATGATGTTTTTTTTTTAATGAAAAATGAAATAACTCTTAAGCAAATAAGCATCCTAAATCATAGGCTATATTATAATAAAGCCATCTGTTAATCTGTAATATCCTTATATCCCCCCCTGCTTAGTGCTCAAGGTTTTCTTTACTAACTTAAAGGTGGGATGCACTGTCACATGTATCAAAAATAGTTACACTATCTATTCTATACTATCAAAAGCTTGTAGATCAACTCATTTTGCAATATTTGAATTGGAGTTTGAATTATTATTATTATTGTTTTAATCCTTTAGTGTACTGAACGCATTTTGGTGTTCGAAGCATTATGTTTTAACTATTGAAAAATAGCAGATCTACAAGCTCATAGCGCGCCACCGAGTGGCGCGCTATGAGCTTGTATCTCTGCTATTTTTGAAAAATCGTGAAAACGTGGTGCAAATCTTTGAATATTATGTTATTCAGAAACTAGAAATCTAGACAGGACACAATGGTTGTGTTGTTGTGTTTTAACTATTGAAAAATAGCAGATCTACAAGCTCATAGCGCGCCACCGAGTGGCGCGCTATGAGCTTGTATCTCTGCTATTTTTGAAAAATCGTGAAAACGTGGTGCAAATCTTTGAATATTATGTTATTCAGAAACTAGAAATCTAGACAGGACACAATGGGTTAATATGGCACCAAGATTAATAATCCGCTAACGCCTCATCCCGTAACATTCCCCCAACTTGTCCCACACATACAATACTTCTGTCCCTCTAATGAGCAGTTTGGATCTGGTCCCCTTGCCTGTATTAGAGCTTTGATAGTTGTGAACCTCCAAGGTTGTAATAGTTTAAATCAGGGGTTTTCAACCGGTGGTCCGGGGACCACCTGTGGTCCCTGAGAGGGTTCCAGGTGGTCCCCAGGTAAATGAGCGAAAGGTGGTTAACCAGTTGTAACTCTTTGAGCGCGCAAAAATGAAACCAAATGGAAGGGTCCGTTTGGTTTCATTTTTACACTCTCAAGAGTTAAAATATTCATCATCTGAATTATCCCAAATCTACACGACTAGAGATCTAGGTTTGCCTGTCGTGTTTCCAAAATCCAGCCTGAAATTGTAGCTAAAAAACAGAAGAAATCTTTGGGTTTTAGGTCTGTGGGGCTAATAGACTAGTGGGATTTTTGATAAAAGTGATTGTTAGAGGCATTTGGGGGTAAAAGTGGGGAACCAGTCCATTTTACACAATTCAAGGGTGCTGAATCCGAAAAAAATGGTTCCCAAGCAAAATTTTGAGTCCTTACCCCCAAATCCAAGATTTTGGGGGGTAACCAAAGGTTTTTCAGACATAACTTGAAATGCATTGATTTTACGCCCCATAAGTGTATTGAACGTTAATATAAAGTTGGGCATTACGGACGATTTGGTACCAAGTACATGTCTGTACCTCCTACGGTTCTTGAGATACAGCATTTAGGTACTTTCACAGATTGAGGAGAGTAGGACATCTGTAACACTGATTCTTAAGTCCACCAAATGGTGATACAGGCGTGAAAATTGGTACACACACTCCTCAAACCCAACTATTTCCAAAAGTACTGCATGTCTGCAAAATTCCAAGATGGCAGCCACCAAAATCCAAGATGTCCGTCCAAAAATGTGGTTTTTCATTAATAACTCGAAATACGAAGATTTTAAGCCCATACACGTATTGAACGTTAATATAAAGTTGGGCATTACGGACATTTTGATACCACATACATGTCTGTATGTACTACGGTTCTTGAGTTACAGCATATAGGTAGTGATGAGGAACCATAATGGTAACATTTTGGCACGTTTGACTCTTTTACTCAAAGATCCTTTATCATCATGTCAACCATTTTCAGGAAACGGACCTAGATGTGTCCGCTATCATAAACCACTTCAATTTTTTTAATTGATGAAACGGGTCGGGAGTTATTAAACCGAACGTGAATGCTGTTTCAGTGTTAAATTTGCTGCGTATATTTTGCAAAGATAAGCCACCCAGAAATGTCTGTCTGTGCATCATCACACTGAGTCTGTCCTTCACAATAAGAGTAAATGTGAACCGGGCGCACCAAGTGTAGCATGTGTCATACAGTAATGGTATAATATGCTAATAAGTGTAATAGTGTAATAGGCTAATACGTGCAATAGCAAAATATATGTACAATATGGTAATAGTGTAATATGCAAAAGTGTCATAGGATAATATGTGTAATAGTGCAATATATGTGCAATAGGCTAATAGTGTATTATATACAATAATGTCATAGTGTAATAAGTACAGTAGGCTAATATGTGTAATAGTGTAGTACATGGAATAATCTCATAGGCTAATATGTGTAATAGTGAAATACATGTGCATTAGGGTGATAGTGTAATATATGCAATAGTGTAATAGGGATAATATGTGTAATAGTGCAATATATGTGCACTATTGTAATATATGCAATAGTGTAATAGGGATAATCGTGTAATAGTGTAATATATGTGCAATAGGCTAATGGTGTATTATATACAATAATGTCATAGTGTAATAAGTACAGTAGCCTAATATGTGTAATAGTGTAGTACATGGAATAATGTCATAGGCTAATATGTGTAATAGTGAAATACATGTGCATTAGGGTGATAGTGTAATATATGCAATAGTGTAATAGGGATAATAGTGTAATAGTGTAATATATGTGCAATAGGCTAATAGTGTATTATATACAATAATGTCATAGTGTAATAAGTACAGTAGGCTAATATGTGTAATAGTGTAGTACATGGAATAATGTCATAGGCTAATATGTGTAATAGTGAAATACATGTGCATTAGGGTGATAGTGTAATATATGCAATAGTGTAATAGGGATAATAGTGTAATAGTGTAATATATGTGCAATAGGCTAATGGTGTATTATATACAATAATGTCATAGTGTAATAAGTACAGTAGGCTAATATGTGTAATAGTGTAGTACATGGAATAATGTCATAGGCTAATATGTGTAATAGTGAAATACATGTGCATTAGGGTGATAGTGTAATATATGCAATAGTGTAATAGTGTAATATATGTGCAACAGGCTAATAGTGTATTATATACAATAGTGTCATAGTGAAATAAGTACAGTAGGCTAATAAGTGTAATTGTGTAATATATGCAATATTGGTATAGTGTAATAGGGTAATAGGTGTAATAATGTTGTGGTGTAATATGTGTAATATGTGTAATAGGCGGATAAGTGCAATAGTGTAATATATGTACAATAGGGTAATGTTGTAATATATGTAATTGTGTTCTAGAGCAATATGTGTAATAGTGTAATTAAACTATACCACTATTGCAAATATTACATTACCTTAATGCACAAATATTGCACTATTACACATATTACCCTATGATTAGCCTACTGTACTTATTACAATATGACATTCTAGATAATACACTATTAGCCTATTGCACATATATTACACTATTACACTATTGCATATATTACACTATCACCCTAATGCACATGCATTGCACTATTACACATATTAGCCTATGACACTATTCCATGTATTACACTATTACACATATTAGCCTACTCTACTTATTACACTATGACATTATTGTATATGAATACACTATTAGCCTATTGCACATATATTACACTATTACACTATTAACCCTATTACACTATTGCATATATTGCACTTTCACCCCAATGCACATGTATTGCACTAGCCTATGACACTATTCCATCTATTACACTATTACACATATTAGCCTTCTGTACTTAATACACTATGGCGTTATTGTATATAATACACTGTTAGCCTATTGCACATAAATTACACTATTACACTATTAGCCCTATTACACTATTCCATATATTACACTTTCACCCCAATGCAATGTATTGCACTATTACACATATTAGCCTATGACACTATTCCATGTATTACACTATTACACATATTAGCCTACTGTACTTATTACGCTATGACGTTATTGTAATACAATATTAGCCTATTGCACATATATTACACTATTGCACTATTACACTATTGGCCTATTGTACATATATTATGCTATTACACGTATTAACCTATTACCTATTACACAGCATGCTTACTTACAGCATATTATTCCATTACTATATGGCACATGCTACACTTGGTGCGTCCGGTTCACATGTACTCTTATTGTGAAGGACAGCCTCAGTGTGATGCACAGACAGACATTTCTGGGTGGCTTATCTTTGCAAATTATACGCAGCAAATTTAACACTAAAACAGCATTCACGTTCGGTTTAATAACTCCCGACCCGTTTCATCAATTAAAAAACTTGAAGTGGTTTATGAAAGCGGACAGATGTAGGTCCGTTTCTGAAAATGGTTGACATGATGATAAAGGGATCTTTGAGTAAAAGAGTCAAACGTGCCAAAATGTTACCATTACGGTTCCTCATCACTACCGATATGTTGTAACTCAAGAACCGTAGTACATACAGACATGTACTTGGTATCAAAATGTCCGTAATGCCCAACTTTATATTAACGTTCAATACATGTATGGGGCATAAAATCTTCATATGTCGAGTTATTAATGAAAAACCACATTTTGGACGGACATCTTGGATTTCTGCGGCTGCCATCTTGGAATTTTGCAGGACACGCAGTACTTTTGGAAATAGTTGGGTTTGAGGAGTGTGTGTACCAATTTTCACGCCTGTATCACCATTTGGTGGACTTAAGAATCAGTGTTACAGATGTCCTGCTCTCCTCAATCTGTGAAAGTACCTAAATGCTGTATCTCAAGAACCGTAGGAGGTACCGACATGTACTTGGTACCAAATCGTCCGTAATGCCCAACTTTATATTAACGTTCAATACACTTATGGGGCGTAAAATCAATGCATTTCAAGTTATGTCTGAAAAACTTGGGTTACCCCCCAAAATCTTGGATTTGGGGGTAAGGACTCAAAATTTTGCTTGGGAACCATTTTTTTTTCGGATTCAGCACCCTTGAATTGTGTAAAATGGACTGGTTCCCCACTTTTACCCCCAAATGCCCCTAACCTCTTATAGGAGGCCTTTTTTCTGAAATCCCACCAGACTATAAAATGTCATCAAATGGTGGTCCGTGGCTCAAATGGTGAATAAATAGTGGGCCCTGGCATGAAAAAGGTTGAAAACCACTGGTTTAAATGAATCGTTGATCCTTCTTTTTAAAAAGCAGGTGGTACAGGGTGTATTTGGTCATCTTTAGTCTGTGTAGTGCTTGTCTCCAACGTCTTCTGAGTGAACTGCTCGTAGTATGTTCTGGATTTTAGAGGTATAGATGCAACTTTTTAGCCAAAAACCAAAATAGATATATAGCTATATTTTTTTGCCCTTCGTCCCCTCTACGTTGCTTCTACTTTGATGCTGCAGCTGTTTCCCTGCAGACAGACACTTGCTTCGTCCTGCAGGCGGTCCAGAACTTTGTTGTTGTCAGCAAACCATGAAAACAAAACATTTGTAGGGCTCAGGACAGACGTGGCTAATGTGTGAGGGGGGAGCGGGTTGTGTGGGGTGAGGCAGCGTTTTAGCCAATCACAGCACAGCAGTCTCCAGCAAGATTCATAATGAGCCAATAGAGTGGAGGTGAGGCGGAGTTAGATTGTGTTTTTAAACAAATCTGTTTATAAACGGGGTTTGTACACACTACCCATATGGAAAAAACGTTATATGCGAACTCTTGAAAGTGGCACCTTTCATATAAGAGAATGCATTTAATATAAGGTTCATAGTATGTCTTTGTATAGTGAAACATATATAAAACATACGGTATATAATTTTGTGATTTATAAGGCATTATACTGTATTGACATTCAGAAAAGATGTAAGATCCATAGTATTTTTTTTTGTAAAGTGAAATATATAATTTTGTAATTTATAAGAATTATATATATATATAATATATATATATATATATATATATATATATATATATATATATATATATATATTATATATATATATATATATATATATATATTATATATATATATATATATATATATATATATATATATATACAGTATGACATGCAAAATACTGTATATATAAGATCCATAGCATTTTCTTGTAAAGTCCATGAAAGTGCCACTTTCAAGAGTTCACATATAGTTTTTTTTTTTTTCCATATGGGTAAAGTTGCCTCTGCACTCTACATTCCAGTTTGCAGTGTTTTTGCTGTTAGACCGATATTATATTTTAGCTGCTGTCTTGTATGTAGGAATCCAACCAAAAATAAGTTTTACTCTTATGTACAACAGACCTGTACACAAGATGTAACAACGTTGCACCTTGTCTGAATTAGGCAAGACAGACTATCAATCTTTCCTGACTTCCATCTGGCTGGCACCGGAGTGTTCAGTGACATTATTACTTATTTGGAGTCCATACAGCAATATAGAAATACTGTGTTGCACAGTGGCGTTTCTAAAATCTCCTGTGACGTCATACCTATGACAGGCACAGTAAAATGGTGCCCCCAAGGGATGAAATTATGAACTATTTTTAAACTAAAGAACATATTATATGTGTTTTAAATGTTCAATTCTGGTTATACCTGTAGAGGACAAGTATGATGTATTTATCCATATGAGGCTTATTAGCCTGGGATCCTTTTAAAGCATGTTTGGTGGTCGCCTCTGTTGATTACTTACATGAAGAAAACCATTTGTTGTACACATTTACTGAAATTGTACGTTTAAAAGAGCATTCAGTGGTTTGGAAAAAAATCCTGTTCCCCCCTGGTAACAAAGGTGTGTGTGTGCGTGCGTGCATGTGTGCATGTGCGTGCGTGCGTGTGTGTGGTTGACAGAGACAACTGTACAATGCCATTTGTTTCATTTTATTCACTCCTTCCTCTCAAACCAGACGACAGACGACAGTTTTAATGTGATGAATTTAGTGATAATCGGAATACATTTTTTTCCCCCTGTATATCCACCGCCGTCCAAAACCAATCAAATATCGTTCAAATATCTCAGAGATCATCCTATAGGCTGCCCTTACATTGAGTATACCAGAGCTATTTCACCGTGTCTTGCACGGCAAAGATATGATCTAGTCTTATAGCTGTCGGTGCTGGGTGGGAAAAATCCCCACCGTGGCATTATAACAAAGTGTTGTAGTAGGACTTTTAGAAGTGGGGGGCGCCTCTTAAAGGGGAATTCCACCCATTTTCTTTTTTTTTTCTGAGAGTGTACAAATGTGACCCTAGCGGGTCCATTTGGTTCCATTTGTACACTCTCAGAAAAAAAGAAACTCATTAACATGGTGAAACACATCTAGATGATGTCATCAAGATATTAGGTATTTCACCATGCCAATGTTTTTTTTTTTTTTTTTTTTTTTTCAGACCTCCATTTCTAGGAAACAACAGAATGCAGCCAAAACATGGATTGGTTTTAGGGAGGCGAACATCCAGAGACACAAACAACGGAGAGAGGACGACGAACGGGTGAAGAAGTGACAAAGATGAATGAATGAATGAATTAGGAGTTGGCCAGCTCTTCTTCTGGGTTCAGAGGAGACTGGAGGCTGTCCAGGGAACCCAGCTCTGCAACGGAAAAAGCAAAAACGTGAACATTTAATTGTTTTGTTTTTGTTTTGTTTTTACGATTTAATGGAGAATTCCACACCAAAACACAATCTACCTTGATCCGTGTGATATAGAGCTGCGCAGTGACGTCACCGCCCCGGTTCCGGAAGTCTTTTCCCCATTCATTTTTCTCATAGACTTTTCGAAAATAATTTATATCAAGACGATTACGCCGCGGCCAAAGCCAACTCATGTCGTGACTAATCATGACAACAAACACAATATCGTCATATAATATATAATTAGGAAGAAGTAGAAAACGGCATGATACAAGACTTTTTGTTTCGTTTTTCATCTTAGAAATTATTTTATTGTCCCAAAAGTTTGTGTGTGTCATCATGATTCGTCACGACTCGAGTTGGCTTTGTCCACGGCGTAATCGTCTTGATATAAATTATTTTCGAAAAGTCTATGAGAAAAATGAATTGGGAAAAGACTTCCGGAACCGGGGCGGTGACGTCACTGCGCAGCTCTATACAGTGCAGTGTACTTGATTTTTGACATAGATGCCCCCTGTTCTACATTTCACCCCTGAGGCCCCAGCCATTTGGTAGTAATAATACCAAATGAAGAGCAGGGGCGGATATAACATTTCCCTATTTGGGGGGGGGGGGGGGGGGGGGGGGGGGGGGGGGGACAACAACAAACGCCCCTGCAGCTGCCTCTGAAGTTTGTTCAGTGTTAATTGTTTGGAAGTCTCCCAGTAAAGACCTGTGTCCAGGCTCACTGTGTGTGTTTATTCCAGAGTCCAGAATATTACAGGTCTTATATTAGCAAAAGCATCTATACTAACATCAGTTGTTGTTGAAGTTGCAACAGACATGCAACAGCATGCATAAAGCTAAAGGTCTGACTCAGAGACTTCTCTGTTTTCAATAAAATCCTGTTGGCTTAGTGGTGCCACAGCTGTAGTTATAGTAGCAGTAGTAGTGTTTCAAATCAGTTTAGATATAATGAAATATCGTGGGTTGTTTTGCATGCCATCATGTTTGGTGATGCCCCCCCCCCCCCCCCCCCCCCCCCCCCCCCCCCCCCCCCCCCCCCCCCCCCCCCCCCCCCCCCCCCCCCCCCCCCCCCCCCCGATGCCCAGGACTAGATCCGCCCCCTGATAAAGAGGCTTGGATCTCCACCGCAAACACGGATGAAGCGTTGGCGACTCGTATCACTTGCCTTGTCTAAGTTTGAGGTAGTTCAGGAAGTCGACGACTGTATGGATGACGTCCTCGTCTGCTATCCTCTGGACTCCTGTGGAAGGAGAGCAAAGTGGAGCGTTCAGTGGTCAGGAGTGGATGGTAACGTTGTGGTCAGATGATTTCTATTGTCACTGGAATCGGTACTATGAATGGATACTTTCCTGTCTGATGTTCACCAATCATGTGACTACAGAGCAACACATTGTCCCTATGGCAGCCAATAATAGGCTCTTAGTCTGCTATTCCTCTGGATTGTCCTGGCCAGAAAGGCAGGCACCGTTAGTGTTCCGAGCGTTCAAGGTCCTGAGCGAGATTTATAACGTTGAGGGGGTAGATTTCTGGTTGTTGAGTGAGGTTTCATTTACTGAGAATGGATCGGGTTGAGGTTCTTCCAATAATGTGTGACTTCACAATGCAGAACAACAAGCTCATGTCGCGCCCTCGGTGGGTCCTATGTCCTATGTTCCCGGAACATAGGACCTCTTTTCAAAAAATGGTTCTATGTTCCCGCTCAATCCAAATATACGGATATAGTTGCTATAGGGTTAGGGTTTGGTTTGTCCGGCCTAAGGCCGGACGGTTAGGTTCAGGCAAGGTCCCTGTGAGGTTAGGTTGAGGGTCAGGGTTTTGGGTGGGGCCTAGCATTCGAGGGGATTATCGGGTTAGGGTTGTTGTTCCATGTTCAGATACCAGGCGGGGAACATAGGACCCTTTTTAAAGAAAAGGGTCCTATGTTCCCCGGTCCATACAAAAAACGGGGACATAGAACCCGGGGAAATAGGACGCGGGGGAACATAGAACCCGGGGAACATAGGACCCGGGGAACATAGGACCGCTCCCATGGAAAGCAGGTTTACCGCATTTATCGAGCACGGATCGAGTTCCTGTTTCCGTTGTAGAGAGGTCGCCGTCCTATAGTCTTAAAGTCCCTAATAACTATGGCAGACCCTACTCCCAGTCTCTGCCCTTTTCAACACAATATGCGCACATCAGTCATTCAACACCTGTGCAAACAAATGAGCTGTAAGTTTAGAACCCCAGTCGCTTTGGGCTGTCCACAGAATGCCAAAAAATGGAGAGCACATATCACATCACTGACTTAGCTGTAATCAGAACATGTGCTATGTTATAAGTACTTTGCGCCAAACTTTGTGCAAGGAAGAAGTCCACAATCAGATGCTCAACTGGCAGGGGCATAGGTAGAATAGGATACAGTGGAAAATAGCTGGTCTACAAGGGCACATGCAACACATAATACTTTGCGGCCAAATACATCCAAGGTTTGTGACCGACAGTGACAAACTTATAAAAGTCTGTGTGTATATGCAGGCATGTGTGTGCGTGTTTGTGTTGTAGTGTGTTGTAGTGGGACTTTTAGAAGTGGGGGGACGCCTCTTAAAGGGGAATTCCAAACATTTTCATTTTTTTTCTGAGAGTGTACAAATGTGAACCAAATGGACCCTAGTGGTTCCATTTGTACACTCTCAGAAAAAAGGTATGGTGGAGCATGGTGTATTTCACCATGCTCCACCTCCATTTCTAGGAAACACAGAACGGGGGAACTTTTCATGTCCACACAACATGTCTAAGGTCTATTAAGCATAGTAAAATATTGAAAATGAGTGGAATTTTCCATTAAGACACGTGCATGCACACTTGCATTTGCATGCGCATTTGCGTGCACCCGTGCAACACAGAGAGACACACTATTGAAACAAGTATAGCATATTGAGAAAGATTGTTTACAATGCCTAATTGTATCCATAAAAGTAATTGACAAGACAAAAAACATAGTCCTATTTTTGCCCCAAAAATATTTTAAGATATGAGAAGTGGGAGGACGCCGTCCCCCTGCGTCCCCCCTCCACTACATCCCTGGGCTATCTCTAAATGCATGATGTTCCCTACTCCCTATATGGGGCACGAGAGTTAGTGGACGACACAATAGTGGTGCGCAATGCATTGTGGGCAAGATCCACTTTTCTAGTGACCATCCGATGGTCCCTACAAATCCAGGTGCATTGTGGGATATTTCAGTGCACTATGGGTTACAAAAACGCTCACTGCCGATTCGGACACGCAAACAAAATGGCGGAAGGCAAAAGTAGTGCCCTATATAGGGAATAGGGAATGAATTCAGACACAGCCCTGGTCTTGACTGTGTCCATGTCTGACCTGTTCTGTAGTCTTCATCCTGGGACATGTCCCTCTTACCGGCCAGGCCAGCCTTGTCCCCTAGTGTCCTGTGTCCTTCAATGCCATCTGAACAATCAAGGTTAGTGAGAGACCATTACTGTTATGAACGTACAGTAGATGGGACTACATAAACGCAATATATTTGACGTCAATCAATTTATACGTGTTATATATTATGTTCTACAATCGGGCATACGTAAATAAACCCAAGTTATGGAATTAAAAAAAAAAAAAAAAAAAGAATGAAAGAGTCTAAATAAACTGAAGGAAGGCACAACTATGGTTAAAGGGGAATTCCACCCATTTTTAACATTTTTTTTCTGAGAGCGTACAAATGCAACCAAATGAACCCTAACGGGTTCATTTGGTTTCATTTGTACGCTCTCAGAAAAAAATAAGCGTCTAAAGAAATCCATTAACATGGTGAAAATACATCTTGATGATGCTTGAAGATGTTTCACCATGTTAGTGGTTTTCTTCAGACCTCCGTTTCTTGGGAACACAGAATGGGGGAACTTTTCTATCATGTCCCCCAGCACCTCTAGGGTATACTAATGCCAATAGAATGTTGAAAATGGGTGGACTCCCCCTTTAATTTACGTAATCTAATATTAAGTAACATATTGGAGGTACATGAAAGCATCAAGTTGGACAAACATTCACACTTGTTTCCTACATTAAAAAGCATCTCATCTCAGACAAGAAAAGCATCACGTGAGAAACATTTTCACACACACGTGTGCACACACATACGAGTGCACGCACACACACACACACACACACACACACACACACACACACACACACACACACACACACACACCAACACACACACACACACACACACACACACACGCACACATACACACAGGATACAGTACATATTGTCTTGCCTATACCTTGAGAGAAATTGTTCTAAATGCACTGTAGTATAGGCTAACTCAAACTTCATTTTTGCTGTCGATTTGTGTCAATTTCCAAACTTCTACGGACCAGCTGCAGGGCTTGGCTCTTGGAATTGCGTAGAACAATGAATGAAATGAGAAATCAAGTAAAACCACTATAATTCACACGCAAAAGCAAAAAAAAAAATGTTAATAAAGAAGAAGCTCCGATAAACAAAAATCATGAAGCCTAAACAATCATGCAAAATCTTTCTTTGCACAAAAGGGTATATCAGGGTGTGGCCGACTCCACCATTCGTTGATGGGGTGAAAACAATAATAAAGCTTCACCATTGGAATTGGAATATGGAACATGCATGTTTTGGGACCTTTCATGTGACAACTCAATATTCTCAATGTTCCACGATTCTGTAGATAATCACAACCATAGAGTAATATCACAAGACGTTTTCTGTGGGGTCACGAATCACGTCATGTTGAATCGCCTTCCCCTATTTGCTCATGAGGGCTCCATTTTCGTTACACGCTAAACCCCCTATCCCAAACCCCTCATTCTTTTTTTTTATTTTTTTTTACTATTTTGATAGTAACTTAACTTTTTGGAATAGTTCAACATGCCAATCTATTGACACATTGTGAGGTTGTAGACGTAGTTTTAACTATTGAAAAATGCTTTTTAAAATAGCTTAAAAAGGCAAAGAAGTTAAGGGATAAGGAGTTTAGCTGTGACGAAAATCTAGGCCTCTATGTCCTATAAGTCTATGTCTGCTAAGTATCCTATTTGCCATAGCATTAGTTGCTGGACAGTTACGGGACAGAATAGTATTTTTTATAAGCAAGGACATAGAGACAGAGTAAAATTAGTTATTATTAACCGGCAAATCAGCCTTACTCTATCAAGGATGTTTGAAGTGTTACTGTTGTTGTCAAAGTAGTACTGTCTCTCAGTATAAACAATTAGGTGGTGATTTCACCGGAATAGTGGTTTTGAGGTGGGGAAAGGGAAGTACGAGTACTGTAAGAGCTGTTTTTAATTCGTCACGAGGACTTTTTCTGCTAATTACCTCCTTCAAGGGCGACCATATAAACTCCTACACAATGGCAACAGGTTAAGAACAATAACGTCATTCCCACTGTCAATGTACAGTAGCTTATGGTGTCTGTCTGTCTGTCTTTTTGTCTGTCCATCTGAATTAACGTATATAATCCCCTTCATAGCAGCGTCTGATTTCTTGTGACATTAACGCGTTGTGAGGTCATGCCAGTTTGTTGAAGTAGTGCTTCAGTCGTGACCATCGGCGGTGCTTCTTAACCCTGGGTATATATATTAGCATATAGTCTCCCCTTTAGTAGTGTTCAGAAAGCACTATGTCTGTTTTCTGGCCTGACACTTGAATTATAATCTGCAATTCATATTTGTTTTAACTGCCTGGCTCTCTTTTTTTTCTCTCCATAAAACATTGAACTGTTACATCTAAGCGGGTGCATGCATCGCATGACGCTCGTACTTCACGAGCGTCATGCAGCAAGTCGATCCATTTTGAGGGGAATCGCCACAACCTGGAACATTTACTTCCATAACGTGTGCATAAACATTCCGTTTTCAAATATAAAGTACTACTCACACATTTTGGTACAGGTGTTAGACACTTATTGCGCCCGAAATTAGGATTGTAGTGTGCTGTGTTGTTTAATAGAAAGTATTTTTGCCCGGAGATTTCTGTGTTTTCCGCTCTACTTCTGCACCTCGGCGCCGACCTGTCGGTTGTCAGGTGGAATGGACGGACTGTATCCTTTTGGCTTTGAAAATCATTGCACCTGACAACCGACAGGGCGGCGCCGAGGTGCAGAAGTAGAGCGGAAAACACGGAAATCTCCGGGCAAAAATGCTTTTTATTAAACAACGCGGCACGCTGCAATCCTAATTTCGGGCGCAATAAGTGTCTAACACCCGTACCAACATGCGTGAGTAGTACTTTATATTTGAAAACGGAATGTTTATGGACACGTTATGGATGTAAATGTTCCAGGTATTTATGTTTTTAGTATCAGGAGAATGATGGCTGCCATTTTGGCATTGCCATTCCTCAGAAAGTCTTCCCAGCACAAGCACAAAACCATTTTTTATAAAGTTCTATTGGGAACTGAACAGAAATATTAATGAAAATAGACTTCACATTTTAAAT
Source organism: Benthosema pterotum (assembly GCA_039105355.1). Classification (NCBI taxonomy): domain Eukaryota; kingdom Metazoa; phylum Chordata; class Actinopteri; order Myctophiformes; family Myctophidae; genus Benthosema; species Benthosema pterotum. The sequence goes on along the minus strand of CM076969.1, from coordinate 53,785,070 downwards.
GTAATAGAGGCAACTTTAGCGTGTACAAACAAATCTGTTTTGTTTTTTTGGCTAAAAAGTTGCCTCTATTGCCTTTAACTTCTGAACACACACAGCTGCGGTTGGTTGGTTGGTTAATAATAGACCGTGGGCCATTGGAGCAGCTGCTCCACCCTGACAATAGTTCATTAAGGGGCACAACAAGAACAAGTGGCAGGATGTTTGCACAGAGCAATTCCTGTCCGTTCCACCAAGGCCCTGCAGGGTCCGTACATGTTTCTAATCTTACATTGAGGGCCCTGCACCTGCAGCTCTCCCGTGTCTCTGGTACCGGGAGAATCCTTAATCTGAATTAGGTGATCAATACGACCTGCAACACAGGATGGAGGTAGGAGCAACCTTTTACCTTGGCTTCACACACGCACATGCACAACACACACACACACACACACACTAGATATCCACACACAGAGGATCAGATGGTGATCATACACTCGGCACCTTTGCATGCGCGCACACACACTCACACAAATGATCCCACACACAAAGCAACAGATGATGATCACACACTTCACCTTACACGCATGTGCGTGCGTAGTCTGCACGCATGCACGCACACAAACATTCACACACATGCACGCACGCGCACACGCTAGGTAATTTATCTCTCAAATCTCAAATCTGATTCAGGAATTCCACACATGGCTTAAGGAAGCCAAACTTTTAGTATTGTGTTGATATAATGTTCATCTCTGTTGCGTGGATTGTATGTGAATATGGCATGCAAAGCACACCTTTTACCAGAATCAATATTGATGTGATCATCAGCCTACTTGTCGTCCGCTGCATTCATTCATACCTCGGCTATTGAAGACATATGGGCTCCATTTTCGATCTAAATCCCTTATCCCAAACCCCTTACCCTTTTTACCATTTAAAAAAAAAACTTGGGGGAATAGTTCAATGTGCCAATCTATTGACACGTTGTGAGCATGTAGACTGGCCATTTTAACAATTGAAAAATGTTTTTTAAATAGTTTAAAAAGGCAAAGAAGTTAAAGATGGAGTGTCGTGATTTTTTTCTACCCTAAAACATGATCATCAGGTATTAATGTCATATGAAAAGTAAGATTTTTTTCCCCCAATTTTTATGATTCCATCCAGCCAGTTCATTAAGTATGCCTGGTTTGCCTGGTGGGTGGTGATGGGTGGAGATCCAGCTGAACTGAAGCCACGCCCACAGCTGTAGTTGTATGATAAAGGGGGGGGGAGTTAGCGGAGGGGCTGAGCATGTGATGTCACTATATTGAAGTTTTTTTCATTGGCATATTTAACTGGAAAGGTTCAGCCCCAGGAAGATAAATGCAAAGGGAAGATATCATTGCACATAAAAACACACAAAGGGGTCTATTTACATACTGTCACCTCTTAAACATGTACAAAATTGGAAAAGATACAAAAATCACAGCACCCTCTCTTTAAGGGATAAGGGGTTTATCGGAGACGGAAATCTAGGCCTTATGGGCTCCATTTTCGTTATCGCTAAACCCCTTATGCCTTAACTTCTTTGCCTTTTTAAACTATTTGAAAAAAAAAAAAAAAACATTTTTCAGTAGTTCTAATGGTCTTCAAGCATGTTAATAGATTGATATAAAAGGGTTTTCAAAATTGAAAAAACGAAATAAGGGATTTGGGATAAGGGGTTTAGCATGTAACGAGAATGGAGCCCTTTGTGTGTAATGGACTAAAGCAGCAGCTGGTAAAGCTGGTGGCTTCACTTCATGTCATGGTGAAATGTAATGGAGATCTTGCTATGACTCCCCCAGCATGGATATGAGAACAGAACAGGTTGCAGGTCTATGCAGTTTGGATTTCAGAATCAAAGCTACACTATATTTCAGGGGTGCCCAACCTTTTTCGACTTGAGAGCTACTTTCAAAATGACCGGCTCAACAAGATCTACACATGAGCTTTGAAATAGTGGTGATGGTGTTTCTTACTGTTATAGTGTTTAAGAATAATGTGCTTATAATGAATAATAGAGGGGGAGAATTGGATGGTTTTCTTGTACGTTGTATATGCTACTACTGACGTTTGAAAACAGTATTTGGGGTTTGAGTTGACAGTTTGTGGTGTTGAGATTAGTCTCTTGCACCCAAATCTAAGAACATTCCCGTTTTTGTCCACAATTGGGGAAAGAGACAAAACATTGGTCAAAATAATCTCCATTTTGTAATTGTGTGGACTCATGAAATTACTTAATTCTAGGGGTGGGACTCTATTATTATTTTTTTATCTAATTAATGAATAGCCTTGTAATTAATTAATCTCAATTAATCGCATACCAATATTTGACCCAAGAAGCATTTTTATTGTCAATTAAAACAGGCTGGTATAGCGTGTGAGACTTTTTCTAAATCAAAACTGTGTCGACACTGCAAGTTGGTTAACCAGATCACAAGTTGGTTAACCAGATCAAAATTTGGTTAACTAGATCAAAAGTTGGTTAACCAGATGTAACTCTTTGAGAGCGTAAACATGAAACCAAATGGACCCTTGCGGCCCGCAAGGGTCCATTTGGTTTCATGTTCACGCTCTCAAGAGTTAAAATATTCACTATCTGAATTAGTCCAAGTCTACACAACTAGAGAATGTAAAAGATTAATGGTCATTTTGATCTGTATGTTTGACTGTTTGGTTTCTCAAATCCAGCCTGGAATTGTGGACAAAAGCAAAAGAAATCTTTAGTTTTGAGGTCTGTATGGCGATTAAAATGAGTTAATTTTGTTAATCACGTTATTATTTCTGTGACCAATTAATCTCAATTAATCAGTTAAAGTCCCAGCCCTACTTAATTCAGATGTTTAAATATAATTTAACTCTTGAGAGCGGTAAAATGAAACCAAATGGACCCATAAGGGTCCATTTGGTTTCATTTTAACGCTCTCAAGAGTTACAGATCTATACATTTTATGGGACTGTCATGTGATCTACCTGCACAGCCTGTGTGATCTACTGGTAGATCACCATCTACCTTTTGGGCAGCCCTGCTATATTTCATATCCTCTATATCCAGTGGTATACAGTAATGGTGAGGTCATGCCAGTTAGTTGAAGTAGTGCTTCTGTCGTGACCATTTTAACCCTGGGCATATATTAGCATAAATTACCTTTAGGAGTGTTCAGAAGGCACTATATGTCTGTTTTCTGGTCTGACACTTGAATTATAATCTACAATTCATATATTTTTTGTTTTACCTGCCTGGCTTTCTTTCCTTTTTTGTAAAACATTGAACTGTGGGTGTATTGTAATCTCTGTCAACCATAATACACATAATGAAAGCTATAATGTGAGAAAGAGTGAAAATAGTATGATCTACAAGTTATTTGTATGTCATTTTTATCCTACAACTGCTGTTTAAACAAGAAGATATTTAATGAATATAATATGCAGCAATAAGGATGCCATGGTTGTTGTTGATGTTAATTTACTGTAGGTATCTGAAATTATTTTTTAGTATTTTTATCTGAAAATAAGGAGCCCAAGGCAATTAGTAACATTAAACTATACATCGATACAAGTAGAGATATCTGATTTTTACTTTTTCTTTTACCGATCAGATATCCCGTTATTGTCCAACTCTTGGCTCTATGGCGCTATACATCTTTGTAAACTGTGTTTTGCTGATTTAAAAAAAAGCCTACAGTACAGTTTTATTAAAGCCTACAGACAGAATGCAGACTCAGTTGATGCTGTCGTTTTATATATATATATATATATATATATATATATATATATATATATATATATATATATATATATATATATATATATATATATATATATATATATATATATTTATTTATTATTATTATTGCCAACGGTTGATCTGCATTTGTTGGGTATTCCTAATTTTCATCATACTTTTTGTTTTTTCATACGTGTTTTTCAGCTTTTATTACCAGACTTTTTACTCATTAATGAACTAGTTGTACATTCAGGTTGTGATACTTGATAAACGTGAAAAATTAGGGCAATCTACCACTAATCCTACCCAGGATTAAACGTTTACATCTCAGTTGAGATGGAAGCCTTGCTTGATCAAGGAGAGATTTCCCATTGTGAGCTTTAAAGGGGAATTCCACCCATTTTCAATTTTTTCCTGAGAGGATACAAATGTACCATTTGTACCCTCTCGAGAAAAAGGGGTCTGAAAGAAAAACCATTAACATGGTGAAATACACCTTGATGATGTCACCATGTTAATGATTTTTTTTTCAGACCTCCATTTTTAGGAACTTTTTTTTTATCATGTCCAGTCCACCCAACACCTTGAAGGTACATCAATGACATAGTAAAATGTTGAAAATGGGTGGAGTTCCCCTTTAAGGTAGCACTATACTAGTATTTGTGCATGATGCATTGTTTTCTTCATTTGGTCCGTGGAGGTGTAGTGATTTCATGTCATTCGGATGCAGCTGCTTTGTTGGAGGTTATATAAAGCTGTGTGAACAGAAGTAATCTAAATAAATGCAAGCAATCTATAGTGTTCCAGTGTTGTGTTGAGCAGGCTGTTCTATACTTACGAGGACCTAGGAGGTAGCCTGCGCTGTTCAGAGTCCAGCCTCGCTTCTCTTTAGCCTGCCATTGTGGATACAAACACACACATACAAATAATCAATATGCCAATATATCGCAATTCTTAATGCCATGATATCAACATCGAATCGCCACGTTCAAAATCGTTATATTTATGTACAGTGGGGCCTATTTATTAATGTGTTCATGTCAGAAATTCCGTCCCTTTTTACTGTACTGTATTTTACTTGAAGACATCATTGTGTTGTGTTGGTTAATGATTTTTCTTTTAGGACCTTTTTTTTCTGAGGGCGTACAAATGGAACCAAATGGACCCTGACGGGTCCATTTGGTTCCATTTGTACGCCCTCAGAAAAAATCTTGAAAATGGGTGGAATCCCCCTTGTTCTAGTATAATAAAAGCACAGTCATTTGTGGGAAAAAATGTGATATATCAAATTGAATCGCAGCATAGCTACGAATCACAATATAAATTGATTCAGAACCCTAAATATCAATATTGTATCTTATTATGAGTTGAGTGAATCGTCACACCCCTAACACACAATAAATGTAGGCTATATAGCCTATACCAAAAGAATTAGTGAAATTAACACTGTGTGTGTCTGTGTGTGTTGTGTGTGTGTGTGTGTGTGTGTGTGTGTGTGTGTGTGTGTGTGTGTGTGTGTGTGTTGTGTGTGTGTGTGTGTGTGTGTGTGTGTGTGTGTGCGTGCGTGTGTGTGTACCAATTGTATCCCTATATACCCTAATGTGTGGATTTTATTGCCTTGTGTTTTAAAAACCATCTCAATGCATGAAGCCTGCCCTACACACACATGGATATTTTAAATATGAAAATGAACCATGCACCGAGACAGCTGATAGTCTACATCAACTTTAGTAGAGGACACAGACAGACTATATCTGATTGTTTCAAACCATCTAATAAAAAGAAAGCTATAGCCTATGCTACGTTGGTTTGGTAATAAATTGGACGATCAGATGCAAAAACAGTTGTGTTAGGCTATATTTGACGAAATCGCCTATGGTATAGCCTACTCTGGTAAAACAAAACCAATAATATGCTTTATATGACCCGTATTTTGTTACCGTGGTAGTTTATAATAACAAATACATGTAAATAAACTAGAAGAAAGGCAAAATACAACATTCACAATATATAAATATCCAACTTACTGCAATGAATCCAATGGTCTCAGAAAGAGTTGCGCAAAAGATAAGCGACACGCAAAAAGCCCCAAAGTACTTCTGCATCTAAAAATGAAGAAGGAGATTAAGAAACGTCACTTTCATTGATTCACACGACACAAGTTTAAATAAATAAAAAAATAAAAAATAAACAGTCTAAACAGTATGGGCTCTACGTCGCATTAGTAGGGTATAGCCTACGATATCACCCACGAAACTCACCTTTACAGCTGATAGTGTGACTTGCTGCGTGTTATGAGGAAAGGACGCTTTGGATGTTCTTATAAGTTGCCGCCGGTCCGCTTGAAAGTTTGGCTGCGGGTCCCTGGAATGCTCTTATATGACAGGATCGGTTGGTTTCTTAAAATGAGACTGTCAGGACACTATCACTCGCCTTTTATAAGAACCCTTGAGAGAAGAAAAAAAGGGGGAACGCTGCTCATAAAGACGTCATCGCAGACCCCCTCCTTCATCGATGGGAACTGGGAAAAGGTCACGAATCCGAACTATATTATGAAATGCAATAATTTCGTCATCGTGTGTGATTAAAGGGGTATTCCACCCATTTTCATTTTTTTTCTGAGAGTGTACAAATGCAACCAAATGAACCCAACCCTAACGGGTTCAAATGAACCCTAACGGGTTCATTTGGTTGCAATTGTACGCTCTCAGAAAAAAAAGAAGCGTCTAAAGAAATCCATTAACATGGTGAAAATACATCTTGATGATGTCATCAAGATGTTTCACTAACAATGACCACTAAGTGGTTTTCTTCAGACCTCCGTTTTTTGGGGAGCGCAGAAAGGGGGAACTTTTTCATCATGTCCACACAACATCTCTAAGGTATATTAATGTCGTATTAAAATGTTGAACTTTCCTTGAATCGTGGAGTTTCTGTCATCGTAATAACGTTCTCGTTCGTCACGTGCTCCATGATCGGTTAATTGGGAAGTTTGTGATGAAGGACACCTTATGAAAACCAACACAAACCAACAAAATGATGAGCGGTCGCTTTGGGGAGATTTCAGCACCAGGGACAGCTCCCCGTCGAATCTAAACTCGAATAAAGAAGACTGCTCCCATTTCAATGTAAGGAGGCAACGAGTAATTTCCTGACTTTCTTTCTTTCTTTCTTTCTTTCTTTCTTTCTTTCTTTCTTTCTTTCTTTCTTTCTTTCTTTCTTTCTTTCTTTCTTTCTTTCTTTCTTTCTTTCTTTCTTTCTTTCTTTCTTTCTTTCTTTCTTCTTTCTTTCTTTCTTTCTTTCTTTTGATCGTTCCTTCATTCGTTCGTCCATTCATTCATGCATCAGGCTTTTCCAATATTGTCCGTTTTTTGTTAAATTTGGTGCAGGCTTCTTTAGCCTATATTTACTTTAAAAGTGGAAAAACGATATCCAACACCACTCACTGCATTTGAATGGCAACCATAGGTTGCGTTCACTGAAAACCAGTCGAGTGCGTTGTGTCCCACCACGTGACGTCAAGAAGGTTCAAGTTCTTTATCAATGTCCCAGAGGGGCAATTTGGTTTCATCATAGAGCAGGGGTTTTCAACAGGTGGTCCGGGGACTACCAGTGGTCCCTGAGAGGATTCCGGGTGGTCCCCATGCTAGATGGAACGTTGGTGAACCAGATGTAACTCTTTGAGAGCACGAAACCAAATGGACCACTCTCAAAAGTTAGAAATATTCATCATATGAATTAGCCCAAGTCTGCACAAGAGAATGTAGAAGATTAATGGTCATTTTGATCTGCATGTGTTTGACTGTTTTGTTTCCCAAATCCAGCCTGGAATTGTGGGGGGGGAGGAAGCAAAATAAATCTTTAGTTTTGGGATTTGTGGGGCTAAAATGTCCTCAAATGGTGGTCCTCCGTGGCTCAAATGCTGAATAAATAGTGGGTCCTGGACTCCTGGTATCACAATGGTTGAAAACCACGCATACCTCATATAGAGGTGTGAAACATAAAACAATAACACAACAGCAGGCAGAGGACAACACATCATGTCAATGCATGCGAGAAAATGACCAGAAAGAAGAGTAGTAGCCAAGTAGAGTACCATCAAAAGGTGATAAGATCATAAAGGGCAATCATCATGAAGTGCCAGGAGCGAATTGGATAAGGTGCTGAAAGGTACTAAAGATACTAAAACAAGATAATCATCATTGTCACCATCACCACCATTATCACCATCATTATCATCTTCATCATCATCAGCAACAACAACATCATGAACAACATCAAGAACCAGGGGCGGATTGGCCATCTGGAGTACAGGGAGTTTTCCCAGTGGCCTGCGCCACCTAGTGGCCTGGACAAGATCCAAAATGCACTAGTGGCACTTCCAAAATGCACTAGAATGTGCAAAATGACCATTAATCTTCTACATTCTCTAGTTGTGTAGACTAAGTTGGGCTAATTCACATGATGAATATTTTGTAACTCTTTGAGAAGTAACTCTTTGAGGGCGTAAAAATGCAACCAAATGGACCCTTGCGGGTCCATTTGGTTGCATTTTTACACCCTCAAGAGTTACATCTGGTTAACCAGCTGCCCCCCTTAGGGTGGCCTGGCAAAGGCAAAATTGTCCCGGTGGGAAAATATGTGCCAATCCGCCCCTGTCATGAACAACATCACTTCTACCTTCTTTCAGCAACAGTGGCAGCAGGGTCGGATTGACCATTGGGCGTACAGGGAGGTCTCCCGGTGGGCCGCGACCCATATGGGGCTGGTATCACGGTATGATTAAAAGCACTGGTTTTCAACCTTTTTGATCCCAGGGCCCACGATTTATTCAGAATGTCGAGCCACAGAACACCATTTGATGACATCTTAGCTCCAAAGATTAATTTTGCTTTTTGGTCCACAATTCCAGGCTGGATTTGGGAAACAAAACAGTCCAAAATACAGATCAAAATGACCATTAATCTTCTACATTTTGTAATTAGACTTGAGCCAATTTATTGAATATTGAATATTCTAACTCTTGAGAATATTCTAACTCTTGAGAGTGTTAACATGAAACCAAATGGACCCGCAAGGGTCCATTTGTTGTCATGTTTACGCTCATGTTTGTCATGTTTTAAGAGTTACATCTGGTTAACCAACTATGCCAGGTATAGGTCCATCACGCGCTGGTTGTAATCGGCCGGTCTAGGCCAAATCACGCTAAAAATGTCCGGGCCGATTTTTTTCGCCCAGTCCACCACTGAGTGACAGGGACATCCAGGCATAGGGTTCTGACATTCCATATGCTGATCTGACCTCATCAAATCTTGTACTCTCAAAACATTTGCAACGTTTAGGTCACCGCTAAACCCCTTATCCCTTAACTTCTTTGCCTTTTTCAATAGTTTAAATGGCCAGTCTACAAGCTCACAATGTGTCAAGAGATTGGCACGTTGAACTATTCCAAAAGAGTTTTTCAAAATAGTAAAATAAATAAATAAATAAATATAAGATAAGGGACTTGGGATAAGGGGTTTAGATTGTCACGAAAATGGAACCCTATAGTGCATTTAGTGCGTTTGTGTGTTAGTGTGTGTTAGCGTGTGTGTGTGTGTGTGTGTGTGTGTGTGTGTGTGTGTGTGTGTGTGTGTGTGTGTGTGTGTGTGTGTGTGTGTGTGTGTGTGTGTGTGTGTGTGTGTGTGTGTGTGCGTGTGTGTTACATACTCTCTCATACACTGTATCTGTTAGTGAATAAAGTAATGAAGTTGAACAATTGTCCGTAAAGCAGCCCAGAGGAGAGCGTGTTTTGTAAAGCAGTGATCTTGATTGAACATCTTAATATCATTTTCATCTGCTCCAGCAGAGTGGTGCTGAAGCACATTTTGAAAACGTACAAAAATTATCCACACCAAATCGCCAGTTGCTAGCAACTGCCAAAGTGAATTATGAGTAACATAAAACTTATAGTTGGAGGGAGGAAAAATCTCATGTAATATTTATTTCCGTCTTTTTTGTCGTTGAGAAGCATTTTCAGCCCCCCTAGTTTTATTTTTTAATGTCCGTCCAGGCCATATAGGCTTCAGACATGCCTACTCAGGAGACTTTGATCAAATCTGAAGGCATTATAATAGCCTATGCAAGGAATTGGCAATGGTTATACAGTCTTACACGAATTAAATCGGTACAGGATCATCGTTTCCATTCAGGTCCTGTGTTCAGTTCATAATCATGACATAAAGATAACAACAGTAGTTCAAATCATCAATAGCATTAAAAACAACAACAACAGTTCAAAATCGTAATTGTTATAATGACACAAATCATTTTCTTTTCCTTTGGCATGCTAAAAGGTGGATTTGTAAAGGACTCCAGGGATTTACTCTTTTTGAGAGTGGGAGCCAGGCAGTGTTGCCAACTTGGCACTTTTGTCGTATATTTAGATTTTATCCAGACCCCTCCCCCCCTGCCGGAAAATCTAGTGCCAAGGTGTAGTCGAATTAGTTTGTATTGGAAGGTTTGGTCTTTAGTGTATACCGGCATGTGTATACCAGAGCCAACTAGTAGAAAAGTTGCAATATTGAGGGGGCAGAAAACAGCTTGGTCCATGTACTCGCGCAAGCCTTTGGACACCAATGAATTCCGTAACCATTGGCTATCTCAATCGGCTGCATGGTTATCCTATTTTTCCCTATTCTCAGTCTAGCTGCCATAGGACTGGCCCCAGGATTCCATGAAGTGAACAGATTTTGTATTTATCTTGCCTACTGCATAAGCTTGCGCGTAAACCACAGTTTGCAAAGCATGGCATTACCAATGCATTTACTCTATTAAAAACTATATTCACTAAAACCCACATCTCCAAATACACGATGCTTCCAGGGTGACTTCTTCCTTCCAGTCAGTAGATTACCACACGAAACATTACCAAGAAGGACTGGTAAGACATCACCACGCCACGGTACGCATGATAGTAATACCACCACCGAAGGCGTGAAAAAAGATAGAAATGTCACTCCTACAGTGTACGACTCGGGGAGAAGAAACCTATTAGCCCTCCATCTCTCACCAGTCACCCACTGTTATTTCCATGATAACACCCTGCGTGGACACACAGTCATCATCATTACCGCCGTCTAACAAGAAACTCTCCCCCGGGAGCCACCGGCACTCATTTGCCATAGGACAACGCACTGATGGGACGTTTCTGCACAGGGGCAGGAACACAATGTTCAGTAGATACATTGGTACAAAAGTGGCCTCTGTCCTTCCTTGTTTACTGTGATGACCTAGGCATTGTGCTGCAATGTCTCTCTCTCTCTCTCTCTCTCTCTCTCTCTCTCTCTCTCTCTCTCTCTCTCTCTCTCTCTCTCTCTCTCTCTCTCTCTCTCTCTCTCTCTCTCAGTGTTGCCAACTGCCCAAATCCAAAATGCACTAGTGGCACTTCCAAAATGCACTAGAATGCGCTAGAGCAGTGGGGTTTTAACCTTTTTTTTCATACCAGGACCCGCTATTTATTCTGCATTTTAGTTACGGAGGACCATCGTTTGAGGTTAATTGAGTTTAGTCTCTCGGACTAATTTAGGAGAAATAACTGGCAAAATGTTGGCCAAATTGGCAATTCTTCTGCATTTTCTAAATATGTAGATTCTTGAAAATTAGGTAATTCAGATGTTTAAATATAATTTAACTCTTGAGAGCGTGAAATGAAACCAAATGGACCCTAAGAGTTACAGCTCTATGAGGGTCCATTTGGTTACCAATGGTCCTTTCTAGGAAGGAGGACAAAAAAAATGCAAAAAAAAAAAAAAAACACGAGGGTTTTATATCTTTATATATCTCTTTATTTTTTTATTGTGGTTTTCCATTAATTTTGGTGCTAGGGGGGGTCTGGAAAAGAGCTAAATATAGCGACAAATCCACCAAGTTGGCAATACTGCACTTTCTCTCTTTCTCTCATGATTTGTTCATGCAATGATGCATGATGTGTAATAAATATTAAGAGTGCGAGTTAACAGTGTGAGTGCCATCGTCTCACAGGTAGGAGGTCCTGTCCTGTGTTCGATTCCCGCTATAGGGGCGCTGTGTGCTGTGTGCTGTGTGCTGCGGCGTGCCTCCTCCTGTGTCACCACCCAGAGGGAAACAGAATCCAAGTTTGAGATCTCCTGAACAACTCCATCTGAGACATACCCAGTCTATTTCTCAGGAGAAAACAATGAGAAACAATAGCTTTGAGATACAACAATTGAGCAATATTTAAGTCATTTTTGAGAGCTCTTGTATAGCTCATCGGGGTCATCCCTATGTTCCCCGGGTCCTATGTTCCCCGGGTCCTATGTTCCCCGGTATCAGGGAACATAGGACCTCTTTTCAAAAAAGGGTTCTATGTTCCCCGCTCAATCCAAATATACGCATATAAAATTAGTTGCTATAGGGTTAGGGTTAGGGTTAGGTTTGGGACTCTGGGTTTGGTTTAGGTTAGGTTCAGGCAAGGTCCCTGTGAGGTTAGGTTGAGGGTCAGGGTTTTGGGTGGGGCCTAGCATTCGTTAGGTTGAGGGTCAGGGTTTTGGGTGGGGCCTAGCATTCGTTAGGTTGAGGGTCAGGGTTTTGGGTGGGGCCTAGCATTCGAGGGGATTATCGGGTTAGGGTTGTTGTTCCATGTTCAGATACCAGGCGGGGAACATAGGACCCTTTTTAAAGAAAAGTGTCCTATGTTCCCCGGTCCATACGAAAAACGGAGAACATAGACCCGGGGAACATAGGACCCAGGGAACATAGGACCCAGGGAACATAGGACCGAGGGAACATAGGACCCGGGGAACATAGGACCCGGGGAACATAGGACCCGGGGAACATAGGACCGAGGGAACATAGGACCCGGGGAACATAGGACCCGGGGAACATAGGACCCAGGGAACATAGGACCCAGGGAACATAGGACCCAGGGAACATAGGACCCAGGGAACATAGGACCGCTCCCAGCTCATCAGAGGATCCATCTGAGACATACTAGTCTATTTATCAGGAGAAAACGATGAGAAACAGGAGCCATAAGCTTATATCTCCTTTTTGCCTCAAAGCTTATATGTTTCTCATTGTTTTCTCCTGAGAAATAGATTTGGTACGTCTCAGATCATCAGATGGAGCTGTACAGGAGATCTCAAACTTGGATTCTGCTTTCCTCTGGGCAGTGCCCATACTCAAGTCGGGGGTTGGCAAAAGGGCCTTTCTGTGTGGAGTTTGCATGTTCTCCACCATGTCTCCCTAGGGTAGGTACTGGTACCCTCACAAAAACATGCAGTAATCCTGGTCTCTACACTGCCTCCCAGCCGGGGCGCCCAGATGGGGGGGAACAGGAAATGGTTGGAATACTATGTGTTCCTTCCACACTCCAACACCAGCTCAGTGGCCTTGTGGTTAGAGTGTCCGCCCTGAGACTGGGAGGTCGGGGTTCGATTCCCGGCCGGGTCATACCAAAGACTCTAAAAAATGGGACCCAATGCCTCCCTGCTTGGCACTCAGCATAAAGGGTTGGATTGGGGGTAAGTCCCTGCGATATACTAGCGTCATGTCCAGGGGGTGTACTTGTACATCAAGCTGCCTCACGCTACAGAAACAGGACATAGGCTCCTGACCTATAGACCTATATGGGCCTCAATGGCTCAGCCGGGCCTCCTGACATCATGGCCTGGCAAGGCTACTTACTTCCACACTCCAACCAGGGAAACTAAAGGTGTCTGCTTGGACTCCTCATGCATTGAAGGAAACATAAAGCCGTTTCCGATGCCTCCCCAGGTTGGCCGCAGAGCAGGTGTAGAGTCCAGGATGATATTGGATAACTGGGTGGAAAAAATGGGTTGCAATTTTTTTTCTGTGCTGCTTAAGGCGTGAACTTTTTTATGTTTTGTACTGACTACTGTGCATGTTCTGAACATGCACATTAAATGAAATATACGTACACAAGCCTCAATAGCATACCGGTGAATTTAGGGCATACCTGGGCATTATGCGGCCTGGGGTCAAATGCAGCCCTTTGGCTGACTCTGACCGGCCCGTGAAAGGGTACCGTGGTTTTCAACGAGTGGTTCGGGGACCACCAGTGGTCCTTATGAGAGTTCAGTTAAATATGGAAAGTTGGTTAACCAGATGTAACTCTTTTTGAGAGCGTAAACATGAAAACAAATGGACCCTTGCGGGTCCATTTGGTTAGTGAATTAGCCCAAGTCTACACAACTATAGAGAATAGTTGGTTTTGGTTCCCAAATCCAGCCTGGAATTGTGGACAAAAGCAGAATAAACCTTTAGTTTTGGGGTCTTTGGGGCTAAAATGTCCTCAAATGGTGGTCCTCTGTAGCTCAAATACTGAATAAATAGGGAGCCCTGGCGTCAAAATTGTTGGTCTTACTCTTACTTTAATCTTGAAAATTAAAGTTCAGCCTTTAGTCTCTTGGCCCTCCATATTTTATGTTTCTCATTTGGCCCCTTGGGAAAAATAATTGCCCACCCCTGGGTGTGTTTCCTCACTTTTGATCTCTAACCAGGCCGTTTTCACTGACATCCACATCCAAGGCAGAGAACGCTCACTGAAACGCGGTGCTGTTATTTAACCAGGTTGCACGGTCAAATAAAGCCTATTCTGCTCCTGTGAGCTCACCTATTGTATGCGTGCACCTGTGCCCTCTTTGATAGCATAAGTGCACATACGAATCAAATCAAACACGCGCACGGTAGCGGCTCTAACAATAGGCTACGTGAAAATCACTGACGTAACAATGTAGGACATAGTGTCCAACCTTGTTACTAGGTTGATTTTCAACCTTTTTTATAAAGCGGTTGTGTGACGGTTCCCTATATATTATCTTTGACATATATAATTATATATTTGACATATGTAGTAGGCCTACTATGATGCATTTCACTCACTCAGGCCGTGGCTACACTACAGCGCAAAAAGTCAGGCGGCTTTTCCGCCATCTTTGTAGTTTTTGAATGGATGTGGATGGGAAATAAAAATGGCCGTGGCGGAAAAATGCCGCAAAGACCAGCTTCTTTGGTGCGCCCGGCCTGGCGGAAAAAAGACGCTGCCTACAAATGCGCGTCACCCGGCAGTGATAGACACCAGCCAATGGAACATAAGCAGCTAGCAGCTTCTCCACCGTACGTCCACAGCCATCTAGTGGAAGACTTGCGACATTGATGGGTTGGAAACTGAGCGCACAAGCTTTGTTCATGCAGCCTGAATATATTCAGGCTGCATGAACAAAGCTTGTATTTCCATGAAAAAAGCTTGTATTTCCAACTCCACGTTGTCCCTATAGGGACAACAAGGAGTTGGAAATACAATTTGTTTTCAACAAGGGCGGCGCAAAAATAAGAGCTATTTTAGGCATGTGTGAAACATGGCAACTGTTTTAAAGTAGGCTACTGTACAGTAACAACTAAATAGGGTGTACTATAGCTACAAAACAATCTAATATCAAGGGATTTAAGATCATTAGAGCTGGGCTGTTGCCTGAGTTGAATGCATTTCTGCCTAGTTGTCACAGTTCAATAGAGGTCTATGTGGAGCAGTAGCTCAATACACTTTTGGACGGGAGTGTCGCAACTCTGTCCCACTTTGGCTCTGCTGTGCGTCTCCTCCTCCATCTCGGAACCGCCCAAAGCCTTGGAAGTATTTCAAAGAGCCGCTCTTTAGAGCGTCAGAAGTCCGGTGTCCATCCTCTAGTCCAGGGGTGGCCAACCTGAGGCTCGCAAGCCACATGCGGCTCTTCAGCTGGTTTCATGCGGCTCTTAAGGTGCTTCCACATCGAACCATCAAAAACGCTCCGCCTGGCACACTCATGCATTCCCTATACCAGTGGTTTTCAACCTTTTTATACCAGGCCCCACCATTTATTCAGAATTTGAGCCACGGAGGAGCACCATTTGATGACATTTTAGCTCCACAGACACCAAAGCTAAGATTTTGTTTACTTTTGTCAACAATTCCAGGCTGGATTTCAAAGAAAACAAAACAGTCAAACATACAGATCAAAAATACCATTAATCATCTACATTCTGTCTAAGCAACTTTACATCATTTAGCCTGGGGACCACCTGGAATCCTCTCAGGGACCACTGGTGGTCCCCGAACCACCTGTTGAAAACCCCTGCCCTATACAGTGGTGCCCAGCCACTCGACCAAGGACTGATTCCTAGTCCACCGTGGAGGTGTATGTGTATGTTTTTTGACTTGTCAAATACTTTTTTGGATTGTAAACCGTGTTTCTAAATATATGTCTATATGTTTTAATAGTGTGTCTTTGCATTGCGCACCTGCACACAAACGCACATGTCTTATGGCAGGAGAGGGGAAACCTATTTGCGACCGTGACGGCCGTCGCGGCGGTTTTATAACCGTTGTGACCGTTTGATGTGGCTCTTTGCAGTAACACAGTGAAAAACGTGGCTCTTAGTCTGTGACCGGTTGGCCACCCCTGCTCTAGTCTGTCCATACTGTCACTTCAGTCACTTGTTTTCTGGTCCCTAATCATTGGTGTGTTTTTGTCCAATAGGATTGTGGAGCAGGGCTAATGAATAATCAGCTCGCACCTGGGCCCGGGTGTCGACGCCCTATAAAACCCAGTGCTGCCCCAGTCCTCCCTGAGTTCTGTTTTTGGTCTCTTCTGTTCAGTTCTTTTGGTTCCTCTCCACCATGCACTCCTTACAACATTTTGGTTAATACATGCAACACGCACCCACATACACTTCACTCATGCATACATGCGATGTATCTTTATGATTTATTCCTCAATTCCTTATTATTTGCTTAATTAATAAATTCACTTTATTTTTGTAAACTGCATCTCCCCTGTTTTTTGTTGTGTAGCTTGGCACCCCTAGGCCAAGTTCATAACAGTTGTATCATTTGTTCTTTCCTTTAGGTTTTCTGAGATCAAGTGCACCAAAAGCGCATCTGAACTGTGTGGGCCGGGGGTTTTCCGGTTTCATGCGAGCGCTCTGATTTTCCTGTCGTTTGAGACATCACAGCCTGCAAATCCCATACATGTCAATGGTATTTTCCAGCAGGTGTTACCGTTTTTGCTGTTTTGCCAGTTTTCATTTAGCCTGGTTAATGAGCAAGATTAATACCACACTTCCAGCTTGTCCACAGTTGATTTGTACCTGGCAATATGGTGACAGTGTGACCCAACCCCTGTCAATTCACCTTTAAAACTCAATACATGGACAAACAACAAACACACAAACTGCAATAAACACGTTTTATTGAAGATGACAACCAGCTCAGGTTCAATGGGCTCTTTGCTCCTAAATAGGGAGAACAAAGCTGAACTGATTGCGCCAATTTGGGCCAGTCCAAGGGGGAAATGAACAACCTACAAGCTCGCAGAGGGAAATGTGTGTGGATGTTGTTTGGAGCTATTGTGACATGTTTGAGGTATTCTAACACCCCTCTCCATGTGGTCCTGTTATGTGGGCGGGGCCAGGGAGTCTATATACTGTAGGTTGGACAGAAATGGCAGTTGCAGTGTTGCCAACTTGGTGCATTTGTTGCTATATTTAGCATTTTTCCAGACCCCCCTAGCGCCAAAATTAGTGAGAAACTCCTGGCAGAAAATCTAGTGCTTTTTTGCTAGTGAGTTGGAGCGAAATTGGTTGACAGGTGCCAGAGATAAAACCCTCGTTTTTCATCATTTTTCCTTATATGAGAGGACCATTGGTAACCAAATGGACCCTTATAGATCTGTAACTCTTGAGATTGTAAAATGAAACCAACGGCTCCATTTGGAGTTGTATATTTTCTAGTCGATGGTTAAGAATGCGTTCTCTGCTAGTAGCCTATGTTGATCATGATCTTTTCTTTTGGATAATGTTTGGCTTATTAATAGGCCTACTTTATTATGCTGATTAAATACATAACTTATTAAAAAGGCCTAACTTCTAATGAGAAATAATACATGAATAAATTAATAAACATATTTATAATATATAATGTGTTTTAATAAGATTTAATATAACACTTAATGATATCATGAATATATAATATAATAATATATAAGATGATATTAAAGTTGAAATGTTAGTTATTTTATAGTTAAAATGACTGATTATAAATATTTGAAATGGTTCGGTTAATTAATTAAAGGGGAACTCCACCCATTTTCAATATTTCTCTGAGAGTGTACAAATGTGAACCGGGTTCATTTTAACGGTTCCATTTGTACGCTCTCAGAAAAAAGAAGTGTCTAAAGAAATCCATTAACATGGTGAAAATACACCTTGATGATGTCATCAATATCTTTCACCACGTTAATGATTTTATTCAGACCTCCATTTCTCTCAGAATGGGAACGTTTTTATCATGTCCATCCAACACCTCCAAGGTATATTAATGACATATTAGAATGTTGAAAATGGGTGGAGTCCCCCTTTAAGTTAAAATTATTTTTTATATATTTTTTTCAGAATATCAGATTTTGGTCTCTTTTGTTTGTCATATTTTGTCACCTGGGGAAAACAAATCCTTGTTAAAACTCTGCCATCTTTGATGTTATTCCCTCTCCTGAGCCTGCAGGGGTGTGACACAAGCCTGGCTGGAAACCCAAAAGAAAAAAATAAATCAAAATGAAGGTCATGAAGCCTTTATTGTTAAATCCCATATTGGTGCATTCTTTATTAGTCCACATATACCCTTTTTGCATACATTTTGTATTCCTGGGAGCCCATTCACTGCACAACGGAACATAATTTACAGTTACAGGCCTGTAATTGCCTATTTGGTTTCTAAGTACCAGCCATTTAGCTGGGGACCCAGTGCTGAAGCCCAGGGGCGGATGTAACATTTCCCAATTGGGGGGCGGAGAAAATGGTAGGGGGGGCGACTTCATCGCCCGTGACGCTGCGATGAAGTCACACCCATACCATTTTCGGTTACAGGACTTTTATTAGTCAAGTAAAGCATAGATAATAATATCAGTTGAAGTTGCAACAGACACGCAGTATGCATAAAGCTAAAGGTCTGACTCAGAGAATTTTCTGTTTTCACTGATGAAATGCTGTTGGTTTAGTGGTGCCACAGCTGTAGTTAGTTAGTAGCAGTAGTAGTGTTTCAAATCATTTTAAATATAAGCACTTTAATTTGAAATATCTTGGGTTGTTTTGCATGTCATCATGTTTGGTGAGGCAGACTGGGCATTTAGTGCGGCATTGCCCCCCCCCATGCCCATGCCTAGATCCGCCCCTGCTGGAGCCCCAGCCGAGTTACTACTACTCAATAATTGACGACTATCAGCGCTAATGCTAACCTCCAGCTCCTTATTGTTTTAATTGTTTTAATGAACTGATTTAAAGTCTGCACATCTGAAGGCGTTGTGAAGATCGTAAGCGGTTTAGCCCCAAGCAAGAAGAGTTTTATCCCTGCTTTACGGTATGTTATGTTACATCAGGAGATGCAGTTATATGTTCTCTGTTTGCTTGCTGTAAATGTGGACTGTTTTTTAGCCCACAGCCCACACAAAAGGTTATTTCTAGTGTAAAGGAAAATGGAAAATTATGCATTGTGCATATACAATATTTTTGTTTATCTGTTTAACTCAAATAACCTTCAATGCAATTTTATAATGACAATGGTAATAAAATAATGCATACTATTTTTTTTCCCCAGGAGGATGTGGGTGAAAATCTCACTCATTTGGGCCATTATCATCAACCCACTGTCTTAGCAGGGAAATAATGGTATATAGACACATTTAGTGCTTCTGAATGTTTGCCACACAAATGAGATTTTTTTTTTCATCTCTTTCCATGGGGTCATGATTTGTGCAAACTTGCTTGTCCACCAGTGATGGACAATAAAAAAAAAAACTCTGTGTCAATGTCAGTTTAATCTTTATATAGGAAAAAATAGCTGATTTGCTTAAATTCTTTCAATTTGCGGGTCCATTAAAGAATGGACCGGCATACACAACTAGAGAATGTAGAAGATTAATGGTCATTTTGATCTGTATGTTTTGCCTGTTTTGTTTCCCCAAATCCAGCTTGGTATATTGTGGACAAAAGCAAAAGAAATCTTAAGTTTTAGGGTCTGTAGTGTGGGGCTAAAATGTCCTCAAATGGTGGTCCGTGGCTCAAATGCTGAATAAATGGTGGGCCCTGGTATGAAAAAGATTGAAAACCCCTGCTTATATAGAGTGTGGTGACCATATAAGGAGCAGTGTTGGTCAATATTACTTAGGAAAGTAACTTCTTTACTTTACTCATTACCCCTTAGACAAAGTAATATCATTACTTTACTTATTACTGGAATCGAAGAGTAATATATTACATATTACTTTCACAAGTTCTCAACACCGCCTTTGAAAAAATAGAGATGTACGACATAATCTGTTTAGCGAGCTCTTTTCAGAACTGAATCCAATTTATTGGAATAATAAGTCTCCAATCCCACAAACTGCACCTGAAAACAAAGCCAACAAAATCTCTCTCTTTGACTTTTTAAACTTTTTCCACAATTGTTTTGTATTTAAAAATAAAATGCAAAAGAAAGCAGCAAGCGATTTGTAGTGTACATAACTGTGCGCAGGATGCAGTGTGTGGACTGGATCTACAATCTACTGCACATCTCTGTTGTTACAGTACCTGTCGGTAGCTTGTAAATCTGTTCTATTTTTGCATGCAACAACAAGCTAATTTTAAAAAAGTAACTTGGCGTTACTTGCAAAGTAATGCGTTACTTATTACCCATGTTTGCAGAGTAATCTGGAATCTTGGAGCAAAAGTAATAATATTACAGTAATATGTAATCTAAAATTAGTTACTGCCCAACACTGATAAGGAGTTCCTCCCTGTCCCAGGTGGTAAAAAAAAAAAAAAAAAAAAAAAAATATATATATATATATATATATATATATATATATATATATATATATATATATATATATATATATATATATATATATATATATATATATATATATATATATAGTGTTGGGCAGTAACTAATTTTAGATTACATATATATATAGTTTCTATATATAGTTTCAGCCTTTCGTCCAGTCAGAAAGCAAGAGAGGGGCTTTCCCCCAATCAGGATCGAGTGGGGTGGTCCTTGGTGTATGTGCTGCTGGCCCGTTGCATGCCCCCTCACTCTAGAGTGTGTGCATGCACACATCTTGTTACCAGGGGGACCAGAGGGATTTCCACTGTTCGCACTGATCGTCATCTGTGTTTTTTTCCATTCAGTTTGTCAGCCTGTGTCAGTATAATCAGGTGCGTATGGTCAGCAGGTGTGTGTGAGCAGGTGCTGCTACACTAAGTCCAAAACAAAGTAAGTTGGCCATCTTTCTCCCCCTTCAGTCTCTAACACAGGGGCGGATCTAGGCATGGGCAAGGGTGGGGGAATGCCCCCCTAAATGCCAAGTCTGACCCACCAAACACGACGGCATGAAAAACAACCCAAGATATTTCAAATTAAAGTGCTTATATTTAAAATGATTTGAAGCACTACTACTGCTACCAACTAACTACAGCAGCTGTGTCACCACTAAACCAACAGCATTTCATCATTGAAAACAGAAAACTCTCTAAATCAGACCTTTAGCTTTATGCATGCTGCGTGTCTGTTGCAACTTCAACGACAACTGATGTTGTTATTGATGTTGTCTAATACAAGTCCTGCAACCGAAAATGGTACGGGTGCGACTTCATGCAGTTCGATGAAGTCGCCCCCATACCACCCCCCCCCCCAAATGGGAAATGTTATATCCGCCCCTGCTCTAACAGCTAGTTATTGTAAGGCAGTGTCAGGGTCGTGTGAGGTGAAAGAAGAGGCAGTCTGCGCTTTAGACACTTGCTGGTCTTGAGCTCTAAATTCTTGTTTCATGGAGAAGGAGGCAACGTTTTGACCCCTTCGGCTCCTCGTCGGGAATGCAATGCAGAAAGTATAGGCTTGTGTTATATAATAAACATCACAATGGGCAGGCCGCTTAATGAACTAATCACTATAATCAACCAGTAACGCTCCCACATCTACTACTAACTAGACAAATGAATGCAGTATAGAGGTGCTGGTCAACGAATTAGAATAATTTGAAATAGTGCAACCTTAAAATCTTTGAATGCATTTCTTGTGCAGAAAGCAAATCAGGTGTTCACCGCACCTGTCCTACTTGTTAGAGTAATCACAGAACTGTTACCTGTAAAAAAAAATTGCTCAGCTGAGCTTTCCAAAAGGCCCATTTAGGCCATTTAACTGTGACACTGTTGTTTCATTGAATTAGAATAATGGAGAAACCGTTTCATTGAATTAGAATAATTTTTATTATAATTAGAATCATCATTTTCTCAGTATTTTGTGGCTGCCCCCTTGGCTTGTATGACTGCCTGAAGTCTCCGTGCAGGGGTTGACACTAAGGTCTCCAAGGCACTTGCCCATTGGGCAAGTGCAAATCAGGTTCTACTTGTCCTCAGGTCATGGTCACTTGTCCCCCAAAAATATATTGTAAATTTTGCTTTTAAGTTTACTTCCTACTTGGGTGCTTTCAACAGGTGGTCCAGGGACCACCAGTGGTCCCTGAGAGGGATACAGGTGGTCCCCAGCTAAGTTGGTTAACCACATGTAACTCTTGAGAGCGTAAAAATAAAATTTGGTTTCATTTTTAATTCATCACCTTAATTAGCCCATAGTGGTCACATACCCAGTGGTCCCTGACCCCAGCAAAATGAGAGTTTGGAACCAAATAGACCTGGGAGAGAGATAGGTAGAGATAGCTAGTTCTTCAAATCGATGCCACGGACAGGGCTTGACACTAACACTTGCCCGCTTGCCTGGGGCAAGTAAAAAAAATGGTGGGGCAAGTGAAGACTGCTACCTGGTTGCCCGATCGGGCAAGTGTGCAACTTCGTGCACTATAACACAACACAAGATAAATTTGTCTTGAAGGCAGTCATTGCACTCTGCCTCTGTGTCTTTCCCTGCTTTCTAGCTATCTCTACCTATCTCTCTCCCAGGTCCATTTGGTTCCAAACTCTCATTTTTCTGGGGTCAGGGACCACTGGGTCTGTGACCACTATGGGCTAATTAAGATGATGAATTTTAACTCTTGAGAGCGTAAAAATGAAACCAAATGGACCCGCAAGGGTCCATTTGGATTCATTTTTACGCTCTCAAGAGTTACATCTGCATGGTTAACCAACTTAGCTGGGGACCATCTGGAACCCTCTCAGGGACCACTGGTGGTCCCCGGACCACCTGTTGAAAGCACCCAAGTAGGAAGTAAACTTAAAAGCAAAATTTACAATATATTTTTGGGGGGGCAAGTGACCATGACCTGAGGGCACGTAGAACCTGATTTGCACTTGCCCGATGGGCAAGTGCCTCGGAGACCTTAGTGTCAACCCCTGCACGGAGACTTCAGTCAGTCATACAAGCCAAGGGGGCAGCCACAAAATACTGAGAAAGTGATGATTCTAATTATAATAAAAAATATTCTAATTCAATGAAACGGTTTCTCCATTATTCTAATTCAATGAAACAACAGTGTCACAGTTAAATGGCCTAAATGGGCCTTTTGGAAAGCTCAGCTGAGCAATTTTTTTTTACAGGTAACAGTTCTGTGATTACTCTAACAAGTAGGACAGGTGCGGTGAACACCTGATTTGCTTTCTGCACAAGAAATGCATTCAAAGATTTTAAGGTTGCACTATTTCAAATTATTCTAATTCGTTGACCAGCACCTGTAGATGTCAGAACATGGCAGAGTAGAGGCAGCCGCTGGCCTAATGGTCCAGGCACAGGCCACATAATATAGAGGCTTTCGCCTGTGTGTCGCGTGTTGGAAGTCTCGGTCATGACGGCCTTTCCTGCATGTCTCTCCCCTTCTTTCTGTCCCTCTTTCCTGTCTATCTTCTCAATAAAGGCAAGCGGTGCACAGGGGTGGATGTAACTTTCCCCATATCCGCCCCTGGCAGTGCATGTGCTGTTATCTTATTTTATTTTTTATTTTAGTTGTTGTTGTTTTTTTAATCACCTTAATCACTGAATCCTCTTAAAATTATGTGATAAATTAATTAATGCAATATAAGTCACAATAGTAAAAGCAGAAAACTGTCCCAGAACTGTCCCGTGTGAGGCACAGCACGCACACGCCATGAACTCGCCGCGACTTAGCCTGAGCTAGCATGACGCCATGCCACCCGTCAGGATGCACACGATTCATTTGGAATGAAAAGAATTGGAAATTGATTTTCTATATTCGCAGTATATTTGTCCCCCCATATGTCAGCTGGTTGCGAGGCTGCGTTGCCATATTAAGTTACAAGCTGTCAGTGTACTGCGTTAGCGCTCCTAACTTGACCTGGCTCGGTTCTGCTTTCCCTCAATCCCGCCTAACTGCTGTCAATACAGGCCTCTCGGATTGGGTTACGGTGACGGTGATTGAACGTTTTTTTCCACAGTGGTAGCCCCGGCGTTATTGAACTGTCTGGAACAGGGGCGGATCTAGGCATAGGCATGGGGGGGCGGCAATGCCCCCCTAAATGCCCAGACTGCCCCACCAAACATCCCAACAAATTAAAGTGTTTATATTTGAAATGATTTGAAACACTTCCACTGCTACTAACTAACTACAGTTGTAGCACCACTAAACCAACTGCTGTGTGTCTGTTGCAACTTCAACAACAACTGATGCTATTGATGCTTTACTTGACCGTGGCTCAAAGCAACACGGGCAAAGAAGCTGCACCCATATCACCCCCCCCCCCCCCATTGGGAAATGTTACATCTGCCCCTGGTCTGGAACGGATCCACGTCTCGAAATAAAGTTTAGAAATAATAAAGTTGTGACTGTGCGCTATATAGCTTCCACCAGTATCAATATGGCATCTCTGTTTTGGTCGTGTTGTTACAAAAATGAAGGAAAATGCATTGCGAAGTTTTGTATCACCGAGCAGCCGGGGGAGGGGGAGGGGGGGGTCCATACCTCTCAGCGTGTTCTATTAAATCAATATGTACCTTTTTTTTTTAGGCAAGGTTAAGGTTTTAGGCTTTTAGACAAACTAAAACATGGTTGTTAATTGTTTTACATTTGCATTTTTTTTTACAAAGAATATGGCAATGTACTATCGACCTAATAGATACCAAGAAGTTATTGTGGCCAAATAAGATATTTCTCAACGTGATGAACGATATTGAGCCTCTGACACACTGATGCATCATTGATGATGAGAGCGACATGGTACTTCTTATTGAACAGAACAGTTACCTTTACATTCAGTAGATGAACTAATATTGAGCAAAACCAGAGAAAAACTCCAACCATGGGACTCTGTTATTAATTACATTTGACACCACTATACGCTATATTAATGGACAGCATTTCATACAACCTAAGTTCCAAAAATCTGAACGATCCCACCAGGGAAATGTTGTCACATAAGAGAGAGGATGCAATAATGCTTCGGCCGTGCATTTATCCTGTGTTCCTGTAAGGTCTGCACACGCCATGTTTGCTCCCAGTTCTCTCTTTGTCTTAAGCAAACAACGTTTTCGCCCCAATGTGGGATTTGTCAATGTTACTGCCATTTGGTACGTTGTAAGTTGGCCCTCGCAATGTATTGGTTTACTGCTGAGAACCATGATATTGCCCAATGAAAGTGAACACTGAAGTGTTCACTGAACACTTCAGTGTTCACTGAACACTGAAAGTGAACACTGAACACTGAAAGTGAACACTGACATTGCCAACAGGACCACATCATCTGCAATAAACATATAAAATACACCAAAACATTATAGGTCATGGCATGCATGCATGGAGGGGCCATGCTTAAAATGAGTTGCCATGGACTGTGCATATTTGGAGCTAATGCATGTCTTAGCACTCTTGTTGTCATACCAACATAGGCTACGTTAGCGAATGGTCATTTCAACAAGCACACTACATGTGTCGATTTACATGAAATAACCCCCTTCATGTTGCATTTCTTTCCTGTTGGATGGTTAAAAGACGTATACATTTACATGTGCAATTTCTTCCGGGAAGGTTAGTAAACCCCCAAACCTTCCTGGATAAAATTACAAATAGGAATTACAAATGTCATGTACTTTTGCAATGTAATTTCACATATAAATGCACATCTTTTAGCCATCAACAAGGTGCTATTTCATGCAAATCAACACATTTAGTGTCTACAATAACGTTGAAATGTTCACTAGTCACTAGCATACAGTATGTTGGTACGACAACAGCAGTGTGTAAGACGCAATTTATCGAACAACGGAGTGACTGTGTGATTTTTCTTCTTGCTAATTAGATATTGTATGATACTATTGTGAGTGTGTTGTCCTGATTTGTTAAGACCTGAGTTGGCTTTGTCCGCGGCGCAATCGTCTTTATATAGATCGGGAATCCATTTCTGGCACAAGGGTAACGTCACAGGAGTCGCGGGACTGCTCAGCTCTCTGCTGCCCCATGACCCCCCCCCCCCCTCCCCCCCCATGGCGCCCGAGGCAACTGCCTAGTCTGCCTAATGGTGAAAAACCCTGTTTATGTGGCACTGTCACAAATGGGACAGTGGTAGCACCTTGCTGCCAAGATGGCTCTGAATACGGTAAATCCTCCTGTGTACGCCTACAAGTACGACTTCTTAGCCCAGAACGGAACCGGCAGAACCTCAACAGACCTCACAGCAGAGATGATGAGACCCAACTCCATCGACGTCACTATGATCCGAGACGATGAGTCTCTGCGCACTTCATGCCAATGAGAGGAAACCGCAGAATACATGGAGCAGATAATTCCCAATCTTGCCGATCGCCACACGGCGCCACGCGGGCTGGCAGGCCTCATTGAACCCCATAACAAAGGGAAAATTCCTGGCTGATGTCCCAAGAAGTACCTGCATGTACTTGTAGCAGCACTACATGAATTAGCAATAATGGAATTGGATCTTTAAAGATTTGCTTACAGGGTGGAGGAGGAAGAAAAAAATAATCTATACTCGATGAAAATGGAGTTTTCATACAATGGCCAGTCCCTATGTGCCCTCGGGCATCAAACAACTGATGAAAACACATGGTGACATTCGTCATCCGACGGAAATAGAAAGTGAATATCTTTTTCCTCTGTGTGTGTGTGTGTGTGTGCGTGTGCGTGTGCGTGTGCGTGTGTGTGTGTGTGTGTGTGTGTGTTCTCAGTTGATCCCAGCCTGTCTAAATGCTAATGACGGTGTGAGTGTAGTGTACTATATGATATTTGCAGAAAAATGCGCTTGGCCGCTTCGTCTCAGCAGGGACACCTTAAGGAGCTGTACGAACACATAGACCACCAATGGTGGGAAAAAAGTATACTTAAATAAATGTATCAATGCTGCCATATGGAAGTATACTCTGTATTATTATACAACTCTGGAATTCAAAACGTACTGTAATTAAAAGGTAAATTGAAATATTATATATAATACATCTTCCATAATCCTCCATACTATCGAGGGCCGTGACCATATAAGGAGTTCTTTCCTGTCCCCATTGAGCCCCTGGTGCTTTTAGGTAGAAATTGATCCTTTAAATGCTATACCCACAGCCACCTCCACCTTTGCCCTTGATGCTGTGTAGATTTGCTACACCTTGACTTGACATATAATATGTTCTTTAGTTTAAAAATAGTTCATATTTTTTTTATCCCTTGGGGGACGCCATTTTACTCTGCCTGTCATAGGTATGATACCACGGGAGATTTTCCCTGAAAAAAAAAAAAAAAAAATCCCCTGGAAATCCTCCAGGAAATTTTTGCCTGGTGTTCCAAATTGCTTAGAAACGCCACTGCACATAAAGGTGTGCAACAACGTATTTCTTGTCCTCATGTGTGTATTGAAAGAAAATGAATCATGCTAGGGAGAATAACAGGAATATATTAAGTTATGGTTCAATATTTAACCACAGCATTGTAGTGTACAGAAAACATTTTTGCTTTTTGTTGTATTTAAAACAGGGTCACATATTTTCTATGGACAGTAGGGGGCGCAGTGGGGAAAATGTGTTGCATCAACAGACCCAGTTCCAGGAAGTAGACCCCCTAGAGACTATAAAAGAACCAGGAAGTGTGGCGCCGACCTGGTTCCATGTGGCTGAAAATGACTAATGTTTGGTGTTCTTTTGTGTAGCAAACACAGTCTGTTTAAGCCATTCAATGTGAATTCAAACATAAAATGACCGAAGAGCCTCAGCCTAGCGTCTGAGACGTAGTAGCCTTTGTCGCACGAGGTTTTGAAACTTTGAGTAAGAGATTTGTTTGATAATAAGCAAACAAACAAACTAAGGAGAACCAGAACACTTCCTGGTTGGGGGAGGTGGATATTTTTGTCGGTGAGTTTACTGTTGTTTAATACAATTAGATAGGACTTTTATGTTTGGATGAATCATCACAGGCTGTCTATGGGAAGTTATAGATATAGCACCTCGCTGCATGACAAGATGGCCGCGGTCTGAATATCATCAATTGCTTGAGGGGGATGTGATGAACTTCCACCCAGATTGAAGCTACACTACTTGTTTTGAGTAACAATAACAAGGATGAAAATGTAGCTTACTACATTTGCAGATCGACAGAGGATGTGTCAAGCTTTCTCTACAGCTGCAAAGTTGGTGAGTTTGACTCGTTTAATACAGGCAGATGACATTTCTCTTGATGGGCGAGTGAATGGACCGTGATGCGACTCTAGATGCAATTCCAATTATCCAATGGAATTGCATCTATCCAATGTCCATATATCCAATGTGAAACAAGACCGCAAGGTCTTGTTCAGCATTTACCTTTTGGTTCAACTGTGTTCCTTATTGTACCATTTTACTGCTGTTGCAGTGTGTTGACTAATAAAAGTATCAATCGATCTTACTCCAAGCCATTCACAAGCAATCTTCAAAGTCAGATTTGTCACTCACGTTACCACAGTGAAATTAGTTCTCCGCTTTTGGCCCATCTCTTGGACCAGTGAGCTGCAGTGTGCCCCACTTTCGGGAATCATTAGTTGAGTTGACCCCGAATCCATCCCTTTGATGCTGAGTGCCAAGCAAGGAGGCATTGGGTCCCAGTTTTACAGTATTTGGTATGACCCGGCCGGGAATCGAACCCCGGCCTCCAGTTTCAGGGCGGACACTCTAACCACAAGGCCACTGTCTGGTGGTCTCCCACAAAAAAGGCTTAAGAGTGTAGGTTGTTTGATTTTCGTGCAAGCCATGTAGATTCTGTTCATTTGAAAATCAACTTGCATAATCCAATTTATGTGAAAAGTAAACTAGAGTAAAGAAAAGATTTGTTTACGCGTGTGTGTGCGCATGCGTGTGTGCGCCCGTGCGTGTCTTATTGTTTGTTTGTGTTTTGTTTGTGCGTGGTGTGTGTGTGAGTCACCTGATGAGAGTCATTATCCAGAGAGCTAAATTACTGTCTGTGATTCAGAGCTAATACAAGCATAGGACAGAACGCTACTAATGATCAAAGGGTAGTAGTGGTGGATTATACGGTGGGAGAGGCGAGGAGGGACACTCAATGCATTAAATGGGAGGAGGTGATTCCATATAAATGCCCTGCAGCTTTGTATTTGTGAAAGGATACCTCTGGGTGTTCTTAATGAGTTTTGTTTTCTACTTGTATTGTCTATTAAAATACATTTTTTAAGGCTATTTATTACTATAAAATGTGAAAATATGGATCCAATTGGTTTCTTTTTTTTTTTTTTTTTCTTTTTTCTATTTTTTTATTCCATGATTTTTCACCCGGTGCAAATTCCTAATGTGATCCTGGGCTCTGCACACCCTCTGCGACCCTGGGGAGGCAGCGGACTTGCCTCATGCTCCCTTCAATGCATGAGGAGTCCAAGCTGTCTTCTTTTCAGCTGGCAGGGGGGAAGTTTCCCTGGTTGGACGTAGCACCTGGAAGGAACACATTATTCCAACCAGTTCCTGTCCCCATCCATCATTTTTTTTGCTCCTGATACAATCTTGATCGTTCCTGATAATTTTTCCCGATCAGATACATTTTGCAAATGCATTAAGAAAAAAAAAGGACTAAAGCTTAATTAAATTGTTCCAAGAAAAAGATCTTATGAAATCATATGAAGTCACCAAATAGCAGAATGATATAGCAGACTAGAAGAGCACTCCTCACTCAAATGTGCACTTAAGCAACTCAAACCCAAATTCCACAACATTTTATTTACTTGCCATAGTGTTAACCCCTTACCCCTGTGTCGGATCACTGGTTATACTGGTATATTTATCAATACTGAATGGTCTGATGATGACAAAGTAGTGCCAGTACTGATACTTTTATGGTACCGATACAGTATTTGCCGATACCGATATGACAAAAAAGGGCCGATCCGATACTTTTCCCTATACCAGGGGTCGGCAACCCAAGATGTTAAAAGAGCCATTTTCGACCCGAAAATTAAATTCAAAATCTGTCTGGAGCCGCATTTTATTTATTTTTTTCCTGAGAGTGTGCAAATGTGAACCAAATGGACCCTGACGGGTCCATTTGGTTTCATTTGCAAACTCTCAGAAAAAAAGGTCCTCATTAACATGGTGAAACACAACCTTTCTTCAGAAATGGAGTTTGTAAAAAAAAATAAAGGAGTTTTACAGAACTCCATTTCTAGTCCACACAACATCTCTAAGGTATATTAATGACATAGTAAACTGAGTAAACCTTTGAAAATGGGTGGTTCAGATTGAAAGCTCCACCTCTGATAACTGCTGGGCTTTTTTGACATGGCCAACAAGTGCTACTTTAACTGCCAACCGTCAGACAGCGCAACGCGTTTTGGGTGACTGAAATGTTTATATTATTTTGGTGTGGATCACCCCAGTGTGTGTATGTAATAATGCTACAGCCACTGAGCCACCAGGGCTGTGTTCTAGAGCCGCATGCGGCTCCTGAGCCGCAGGTTGCAGACCCCTGCCCTATACCGATACAGTATCGGGACATCCCTAGTTTCTACCCTAGGGGACCAATTGGTTCCATTTGTATACTGCAGTGTGTACAAGCAATGTGTTACAACCCCTCTCTCTCTCTCTCTCTCTCTCTCTCTCTCTCTCTCTCTCTCTCTCTCTCTCTCTCTCTCTCTCTCTCTCTCTGGTTAGTCTAAAATACAAAAACCCATTTCCCGCTTTAGGGGAATAAGGAGAGAGATGGGGACCTCACCTCATCATCAGGCAGTTACTTGAGATCCAGAGAAGAAGTTCTCACAAAGTGATGTAAACCATTACATGTTCTCTTCCCAAATAACCCATAATTGCAGGCCACTGTTCACAGCATAATGTGATTGAATGGCCGGCTTGGAGCCCCATTCGAAGGTGACCTAAATGATGAGTTATTAAGTGTAATTTGCACATATTAAGAGCAGCGACGGCCACTGGGTTCACCGTGTTCACAGCGTGTGCCGGCTTTTAATGAAGAGCGACAGAGAGAGAGATGGAGACCCCCGGGTTAGTGCTGTGATTAACATATAAAGGATTTAACCTTCCATTTGTTTTATGATTCACACGTCGGCTAGTGGGCAGCGGCACTCAACACGCTGCATTCAAATATTCCGGTAAACAGCCATTCACATTAATTAATAAAAAAAAAAAAAAAAAAAAACATTCTGCCATTTTGTAAAATCAAGGACCCCAGGTTTACAGTCAGTACCATCCAGGGGCGGATGTAACTTTTCCCAATTGGGGAGGCAGGTGAAAATGGTATGGGTGCGGCTTCATGAAGCCGCACCCATACCATTTTTGGTTACAGGACTTTTATTAGTCGAGTAAAGCATCAACAATAACATCAGTTGTTGATGAAGTTGCAACAGACACGCAGCATGCATAAAGCTAAAGGTCTGGCTCAGTTTTCTGTTTTCAATGATGAAATGCTGTTGGTTTAGTGGTGACACAGCAGTAGTTGGTAGCAGTAGTAGTGTTTCACATCGTTTCGGGACATCTCAGTGGTCACAGTGGCCAGCAGAACGGCTGGATGTACTGCGAGGCAGGGTTATTATAGTTATGGATTTTTAGTTAGTATTAGTTAATTTTTAGAGCGGGTTTGCTAGTTTTTATTTCATTTTTATTTTGGTGAAAATATTTAGTTTTAGTTAGTTTTAGTTTAGTTATAGTTTTAGTTTTTTTTTTTTAATCTGTGCTTTGGTTGTCAGGTATAGGATTAAAAATGTGCCAAAGTAAGAATCGGTTGGTAATCAACCCTTGCTTTGAGTTTCTAGTAGAACACAATTTTTACCCCCATTGTTATGTAGTGTCAGTAGTGGATAGAAGATCTAGAAGCATCTCCTCCTCATGCTGGACACCAAAACATTTTGGATTTAAAAGCTTTATAAAAACTAAAACTAAGGGTATTTTGGGTATAATTTCAGTTAGTTTTAGTTAGTTTTCACATTCCAGTTTTAGTTTAGTTATCGTTTTTTGCATTCATGTTTAGTTTTTATTAGTGTAACAGGGAGACCTGTCCCCAGACAATGATCTGTGGCCACTGCCCAAACACTCAGCCACTTGCAGGTGGCCACTGAACAGCCCCTCCCCCACTATAAAGCCAGGGACTCAGTCATTCAGTCCTCCTTTTGCTGAGCAAGGTAGGCATTAGGTGTTTTTTATGCTAAACCATCACTCACATTATTGTATGTAGTAAATGGTTCTGTCGTTCCTCCTAGTCCTGGGCGCTGAGGGACAAGCTCCTGTTGGGTTGTTTGCACTTAACTGGAGGTATGTCTATGCACAAGGAGCTTGTAGATCAGCCATTTCTAAATTCACATTTTAATATTTGTATAATTTTACACTGTGGTTCGGTATTCTTCAGGTGCCCTCTGCATAGGCCTCAGTACTGCTCAAGAGCCTCTTTTGTTTTTCTTGCACTTGAGGTATGTTTTGAGCAAGGAGCTTGTAGATCGGCCATTTTTAAATGTTTGAATGTTTTATGATACATTGTGATTTATGTACTCATATGGGTTTTTGTTACACTTTCAGTGTAGACGGGTGTAGCCTACATGCAGGCTGGTTGTGTAGGCCTACAGCCATCCCCACCATGTTTCCTGCATTGTTTGAGCCTCCCACCGTGTCCCTTGTGTAGCTGAGATGGTCCTTGCTAGGTACCGGGCCATGAATATTGAGGTAAAACAATAGTATGTAATTCAATAATTGTGTTTTAATGTCCTAACTGTGGTGCATGCTGGGGACTAACTGTTGTTCTGTTTGTTTTATAGGATTAGTCCTTGCTGTACTTGCCCCTTTAAGATTGGTAGTCTTTTTGTTATATTTTATTTTACTTTTGATAACCCTACTGAGCTAAATATTATAACTTTGCAACAACTAGTTATTGACAATAATGGCTACTTAATTGTTCTCAATTGCCACTTGGCTGTTAAATTGACACTAATTGTTGTTTCTTGTGTCCTTCAGGAGCCACTGTTGTGCTGTGGGGGAGACTTACTTGGAGGGTTCTTACCCTCTAGTCACTGCATGCTGTGTGTCTGTGTTAGTGTGCACCTAACCCACCAGAGTGTGTAAGTAGTCCAGGCAAAATAGTTTTTCAAGTGGAATAAATTGTAACATGGGATTTTTCTTCAGATCATTTCTTTGAGGTCTCCAGAACAACATATTAAAAGTCCCGAAAAATCCCAGTTGCGCAAATATGTTTAATTTCATAAAGTAATAGAATACATAGGCTCTAATGGAGTGATAGCCCCGCCCCCTCCTATACAAACCCATTATAACTTAAAACTCCATTTTAACCATGATGGATTATTCAAAAACAACCCATCTTTTTTCTGGTGACTGATATTGTCCTCCTAATACGTGAGAGGACAATGGAATTTTATTTAAAAGTTTCAGTTATTTTTAAAATATTGTTTTGGAAAATGTAGCTGCCTCCATATCTGGCTATGCCCATCCAAATGAATATTAAAAAAATAAATAACTGAAACCTGTAAATGAAATTCCACTGCCCTCACCTTTTTCTGGTGACTGATCCTCCTAATATGTGAGAGGGCAGTGGAATTTCATTTACAGGTTTCATTTATTTATTTTTTTAATATTCATTTGGGTGGGCATAGCCAGATATGGAGGCAGCTACATTTTCCAAAACAATATTTTAAAAATAACTGAAACCTGTGAATGAAATTCCACTGTCCTCTCACGTATTAGGAGGACAATATCAGTCACCAGAAAAAAGATGGGTTGTTTTTTAATAATCCATGGTTAAAATGGAGTTTTAAGTTATAATGGGTTTGTATAGGAGGGGGCGGGGCTATCACTCCATTGGAGCCTATGTATTCTATTACTTTATGAAATTAAACATATTTGCGCAACTGGGATTTTTCGGGACTTTTAATATGTTGTTCTGGAGACCTCAAAGAAATGATCTGTGAAGAAAAATCCCATGTTACAATTTATTCCAATTTTAGGTAAAACATGAGCTAAAATTACTGGCCTAAAGTGTTTGTAGTGTATTGTGTGATTTGCCGTGTATTTACAGTTTGGACTCACTGAACTAACCCATCCTTCCTACTCCCCCAAGTCGATGGTTGCTTACTGATCTGTTTTTAAAAGAAGTTTGCATTGTATCACTTGAATTAAATTGAATTATTGTATTTAATTGTATGAACTATAATTGACAATTTAACGGTTAACAATAAATTGTAAAGTCTCTTTTGAAGCACGTCTCTGCTCTTGCTTAAACGAACCTGTGTTGCACTTTACCTGAGCACTTTAATTGATTTCCTTGGGTTAAATTCCTGAGGTGGCGTAGTCGCAGATATTATGTATTCATGTCTATTCGGCCAAGGTTACATTAGTTTAAACTGAACTCAAATGTTTTTTGAATTTTAGTTTTTGTTTTTTAGTTTTTTAGTTAACTATTATAACCCTGCTGTGAGGTTCCCAGAGTTGGTGTCGAAGTGTCCTTGAGCAAGTTGCTAGTTTGCTACCCCTAATTGTGCATGCATTTTGATGCCTTTTCCACCGCCGTGGTGTGTGAATGTGTGGTTGTGAGTGGGTGAAGGTGTAAAGCAGGACTTGACACTAACACTTGCCCGCTTGCCCGGGGCAAGTAAAAAATGGTGGTTGCAGTGAAGACTGCTACCTGGTTGCCTGATCGGGCAAGTGTGCAACTTAGTGCACTATAACACAACACAAGATAAATTTGTCTTGAAGGCAGTCATTGCACTCTGCCTTTCACTGCTTTCTAGCTGTCCACAATTCCAGGCTGGATTTGGGGGAAAAAAACAGGCAAATTAACATACACATCAAAATGACTAATTAAGATGATGAATTTTAACTCTTGAGAGTGTAAAAATGAAACCAAATGGACCCGCAAGGGTCGATTTGGTTTCATTTTTACGTTCTCAAGTCAAGAGTTACATTTGGTTAACCAACTTAACTGGGGACCACCTGGAACCTGGGGGGCAAGTGACCATGACCTGAGGGCAAGTAGAACCTGACTTGCACTTGCCCGATGGGCAAGTGCCTCGGAGACCTTAGTGTCAACCCCTGGTGTAAAGTGCTTGGGGTGAAAGCGCTGCTACATAAATGCACCAAATAGGCCTATACCGTGACCATTTGTGGTGTCCAAGCTCAAGGATCAACCGAAGGAGAGGAGTAGTTAGTGGATGGACATTACGGACTACAGGGGGTGAGGTCAGGGTGATATAGGAAAGAGAACAGTGAGTGAGTGCACTGTGGCCCAAGAAGTATAAACCCACTGATTGACAACGTTGTAGGGTGTCCATCCTGTTCGTTCGGACAGAAGTGTTCCATGTGTGGGAAGTGGGGAAACGGTCATTATTCAGACTGAAGTCCCTCTCTACCACAGCGATTTCTGGGATGGGTGTTATCAAAGTGGCAGTCTTCACTGTGATTGGTTCATATGAACCCCTAAGAGTATTGAGAAAGCAGACGACATTGGGAACGAAGTGATTGACAGGGCTGTTGGCCAATCAGGTGCTGGGATTGGATGACGACGTTGGGAACGATGTGATTGACAGGGCTGTTGGCCAATCAGTTGCTGGGATTGGATTTCCAACCCGCACAAACGGCCCCAAAGGCAGGGAAGCCAGTCCTTGAATCACAGGAAAAAAAAATAAGCTAGTATTTTTTTAAGGTGCTGATTCAGGGCTGAGCCAGGCTAGGGAAACGGGACAAAACCTGGTTAGCAAATCATGAACACCTTGATATCAATATTCCAAAAATAATTCAATTCAAATATAGCAAGAATAGGTGATCAACAATCTCAAAACGTGTCACACTGCAACGTGCTTTAAGATTGTAGAACAGCTATTTTTGATACGGCGGTACACGCGATATGGCCCCTCGGGAGTGAATGTGGAAATATATAGTGACACCATGGGGGAATACTTCTCAGATTATTTTAAAAACACACCGCAAAGAGACAACAGAAAGCCAACTAAACCTTGTAGGCTACAAACTTTGTAGCATTAGGGTACTTTACACACTGGTGCTTGCCAGTCACAGTGTGGGACAGAGTCTCAATTTATGGGAAAAGTTTTGAAAATGAGAGACTGTCCCACCCAAAGAGGGACATCTGGTCAACCTATGTTTATGACAGTCCAGACCTCTCATATTTAAGACTGTCTGTTTCAAGATTTAAATAATTCAGCAGCAGTGACCTTCACAACCACCAGCAAGATGCTGCCCGTTTGCATCCCATACAGTACACTTCATATTTGGGTATGCCCGAATATGGAGGTGACGCACGCACATACATTTCTGCCTGGCTTACATAGTCATCTGCCTAACTGCGTTCTCAATTAAAATCACTGTATGGCAATTGTGTCATTGAATGCCACAGTTTACAATGATTGAATGTCCAATACAGCAGACAAAGTTGTGTGCATGCTTTTTTATT
This sequence comes from Benthosema pterotum, assembly GCA_039105355.1. Taxonomy (NCBI): domain Eukaryota; kingdom Metazoa; phylum Chordata; class Actinopteri; order Myctophiformes; family Myctophidae; genus Benthosema; species Benthosema pterotum. The sequence continues at coordinate 53,748,461 of CM076969.1, read as the reverse complement.
TTTATTTTTATTTTTTACATATTTTGACAAATTTGTGTTAGGTGGTTGACTTCAAGAAGGGGCTGATTAATGTTAAAAGGGGTCCTGTGCGCAAAATGTACATTCCTAGAATGGAATGTCCAATCTGCTCAGTTCAAAGCATGACTTTGAGGACATTCTGAATCCAAGGATCAGCTGCTGTGCACGTGTACACATGTATACATATGTATGTATGTATGTGTGTGTGTATATATATATATATATATATATATATATATATATATATATATATATATATATATATATATATATATATACTAGAAACTAGCCAGAAACTAGAATCTAGTGTCAGAAACTACAATCGGGTGTCAAATAGAATATATTCTTAGATTTGCCCAACATTAAAAAAAAAAAAAAAAAATGGGCAAATCTAATCGGATTGTTGCCTTGCTTTTTCACTGTTCTAGTCCCTTTTTTGATCTTCGAAGCACCATTATTAACTTTTTTTTTCGTGTTATAACTTTTTGCATCTCCATTGAGCACCTGGCTTCTCCCTTTGTTTTGTAAATACTTAAATATTGGATTTTTTAAAGACCATGGCATTGCAGCTACAAATTTACTCAGTATTCTGATATTAACCTGAGGGTCACAATAATGGATGGTGCAGGTCGCATGTGTCCCCTGGGCCGCTTGTTTCCTATATGTACAATCTAAAATTACGCTTTTTAATACAGTTCAAGAGAACAACTGCTTAGAGCTTAGTTGAATTTAAGTAGAGCTGCGCAGTCCTGCCCTTTCATGACGTCGCCCACGGCCCAGGAATGATTTCCCCACTTATTTTCCTCATAATTATTACGCCACGGACAAAGCCAGCTTGGGTCGTGACAAATCATGACAACAAACACAATGTTTTTGGCTAATCAAATAATATGTTAGAAGACAGACGAAACAAAAAGAGTTGTATCACGCTGTTTTTTTTCCTTTACCAATTATTTGATAGGCAGGGCAAAAACCATAAAAACCTGATTAAAGGGTGTACCAAACTTTTCTCAGTTGTTCCTAACATGATTTTTAACGTAGAATCCAATTCTGCTTGATACATTTTTGTATCACGCATAGTTAATGAGATAATTAGCATAATTAATCAAATATGCAAATTATCTCATTAATTATGCGAATTACAAAGGTGTACATTGCAGAAATTAATTCTACGGGACAAAATACATAAGGATCAACTGAGAAAAGTTCGGTAAAGCCATTTATGAATTTATTATAGATTTTTTCCAGTTATTTGCGCCCTTGTGTCAAGTAAATTGACATATGGGATAAAATAACAGGGAAAACCCTCTAACTATTCAATACTATTCTATTTACCAAACTTTTCTCAGTTGATATTTATGTATTTTTTCCTGTAGAATCCATTTCTGCAGTGTACATTTTTGTATTGTGCATAATTAATGAGATAATTACCATATTTGACATAGTGGTGGAAATACTGTAAGAGAAAAACCTAACAATTATGCAAATTATCTCATTAATTATGCAACTTACAAAAATGTACTTTGCAGAAACGAATTCTACGGGACAAAATACATAAGGATCAACTGAGAAAAGTTTGGTAAAGCCTTTTATGAATTTATTATAGATTTTTTTTCCAGTTATTTGCGCCAATGTGTCAAGTAAATTGACACGTGGGAGAAAATAACAGGGAAAACACTAACTATTCGATAAAAGGCTTTTTACGAAACTTTTCTCAGTTGATATTTATGTATTTTGTCCTAGAATGTATTTATGCAATATACATTTTTGTGTTGTGCATAATTAATGAGATAATTACCATACACCATATACAATACCATACACTACAGTGCAGTCTAGTACAATACAGCATGATACAGTACAGTAAGCCCTGATGCAGTACAGTACAGTACAGTAAGGTACAGTACAGTACAGTACAGTACGGTACAGTACAGTACAGTACAGTACGGTACAGTACAGTACAGTACAGTAGGGTACAGTACAGTACAGTAAGCCCTGATGCAGTACAGTACAGTAAGGTACAGTACAGTACAGTACAGTACAGTACAGTAGGGTACAGTACAGTACAGTAAGCCCTGATGCAGTACAGTACAGTACAGTAGGGTACAGTACAGTATGGTACAGTAGGGTACAGTACAGTGAGGCCTTATGCAGTACAGTACAGTACGGATTAGTACTGTACTGCACCTTACTGTACTGTACAGTACTGTACTCCTGTACTGAACCGTACTGTACCCTACTGTACTGTACCTTACTGTACTGTACTGTACTGTACTGTACCCTACTGTACTGTACTGTACCCTACTGTACTGTACTGTACCCTACTGTACCCTACTGTACCCTACTGTACCCTACTGTACTGTACTGTACTGTACTGTACTGTACTGTACTGTACTGTACTGTACTGTACCCTACTGTACTGTACTGTACCCTACTGTACTGCATCAGGGCTTACTGTACTGTACCGTACTGTACTGTACTGTACTGTACTGCATCAGGGCTTACTGTACTGTACCCTACTGTACTGTACTGTACTGTACCTTACTATACTGTACTGTACCCTACTGTACTGTACTGTACCTTACTGTACTGTACTGTACCCTACTGTACTGTACTGTACCTTACTGTACTGTACTGTACTGTACTGTACCGTACTGTACTGTACTGTACTGTACTGTACTGTACTGTACTGTACTGTACTGTACTGCATCAGGGCTTACTGTACTGTACCCTACTGTACTGTACTGTACTGTACCTTACTATACTGTACTGTACCTTACTGTACTGTACTGCATCAGGGCTTACTGTACTGTATCATGCTGTATTGTACTAGACTGCACTGTAGTGTAATGTAGCACACTTTACTGTAGAATATTGTACTATATACACACCATACTGTACGTACAGTACAGTACAGTACACCAGCCACCTGGATGGCGTGGCGCTAGAGTGAGACTGGCCGAAGGCCGTTCGTATTCTAGTCTCAATTCCAGTGAATGTCTGAATTCTGCTCCAAACAAGCCATCTTCCATTGTCAGGATTCAGTATCTTAATGCCTCAAATTACTGTCTATGCAGTCAAATTGCACAGAAGTAGTGACAGCCTTCTACAGCTTGTACACTTGATCCCTCTGTGATTGCTCCTGCTTCTATCCACCAGTTTCTGACACCCATTTCCCCAATTATTTGTTAGGTTTTTCTCTTACAGTATTTCCACCACTGTGTCAAATATGGTAATTATCTCATTAATTATGCACAATACAAAAATGTACATTGCAGAAATGGATTCTACAGGAAAAAATACATAAATATCAAATGAGAAAAGTTTGGTAAATAGAATAGTATTGAATAGTTAGAGGGTTTTCCCTGTTATTTTATCCCATATGTCAATTTACTTGACACAAGGGCGCAAATAACTAGAAAAAATCTATAATAAATTCATAAAAGGCTTTACCGAACTTTTCTCAGTTGATCCTTATGTATTTTGTCCCGTAGAATTCATTTCTGCAATGTACATCTTTGTAATTTGCATAATTAATGAGATAATTTGCATATTTGATTAATTATGCTAATTATCTCATTAACTATGCGTGATACAAAAATGTATCAAGCAGAATTGGATTCTACGTTAAAAATCATGTTAGGAACAACTGAGAAAAGTTTGGTACACCCTTTAATCAGGTTTTTATGGTTTTTGCCCTGCCTATGATGGGTCCATGATTATTGTTTGTTGCTGTAATTTGTCACGACGCGAGTTGGCTTTGTCCGCAGCGTAATCGCCTTCATATAGATGATTTTTGAAAAGTTTGTGACCAAAATGACTGGGGAATTTATTTCTAAGCCGCAAGCACATATTCTAATCAAGTCGTTCAAGACAAGCCACGAACACAAGTCCAGATTAGTTCTCACTGTTAGCAATTGTTCACCTGACCAGCTACCACGTACATTTGATTATTACTTATTAGGGGTGGGATGATTCACATACCTCACGATACGATATGATTCGATATTTAGGGTTCTGAGTCGATTTATATTGCGGTTATATTGATCGTATATTTCCCCACAAATTGCCTTGCTTTTTACTAGAACATTTTAAAACAATATAGACCATTTGGTTCTGCCAACTAGAACTTTTTAAAGCAATTCTAAAGAGCACACTTCAATACTTTGAAGTGTAAGATTGAACTTTTCTTGTCTATCCATGAAAAGTTCGAACACATACTTCAATGTAGCCGGTTATTGTCAGTCAGTCTTTCTGACATATGTTTTAAAAAATGATTTTAAACCTGGTGATTCGATACTGATATCAAGGCATTAAGAATTGTGGTATAGCCTAATGTTTTTACTTATGAATGAATGATTTTTTTTTTTATTAAAAGAAACGTTCAGCTTTACAGTACAGAGAATTACAGTGCAATTCAAGTAACCTACAATTAACTACAACAAACCTGAAAAACATATTGGATACATTAGTTAAGAATATGCTTCATCAAGACATTTAGAAACTTACAAAATACTGTAAATTACATCTGTAAAGTCAGAAGCAGAAATCGGAGTATAGGTAAAATCAGATTGGGGGGAAAAAGGGAAAAGAGAAATACACCAAGAGGGGAAAGGGGGTATTCATTCATCTCATGCCTGACTTGATAAAGGTTTCTATAAGAGATCTGAATTTAGCCCATCAGCCTTGTGTGGTTTAATAGCTATTAATACCAGGCTATTATTTATTATAAATGAGGTTGTGGATGCATATTGCAAACATTCTGGGGGACCCAAACACCTTTCCGGAGGCCCCCTTTGGGGCATGGACCCCCAGTTAAAAAACCCTCAGCTCGATGGAGCACAACTGCATGGTTTTCAAAAGACAGCGACATCCACTAGCGACTATGGCGAGTCTTGACCAGGTTGCCAAAGGTGCTTGTGGTCACAACCGTATTTGCAAGTACAGTAAGCCTACTTTGTTATGGTCATGACTAGTTTATATTTCGCTAGCGGATCTCCAAGTGCGACCAGAAAACCTAGTCATGACTCGAAGAAAACGTTTCACATTTCACATTTCTGCCTTGTTATAATTTCTACATTTCTTGATTTGTTTTGTACCCAAATTATCCATTTCATATATTTTTTTTTCTTAATTGGCATTTCAATAATTAAATTATTTGCATTAATTGCTTTGTAGGACTATACTAATTGGCTGGCTTTTAGAAGCCAGTAGAACTTCGGTTTAGGCCTATGCGACAGTCATCGAGTAATATTATGTTCCCTTGACTTATGTTCAGTGTTGTAGTGGTACTTTTAGAAGTGGGGGGGTGCCTCTGAAAGGGGAATCCCCCCCATTTTTTTCTGAGAGTGTACAAACGTGAACCAAATGGACCCTAGCGGGTCCATTTGGTTCACGTTTGTACACTCTCAGAAAAAAGGAAACTCATTAACATGGTGAAACACATCTTGATGATGTCATCAAGATGTATTTCACCATGCTAATGATTTTTTTCAGACCCAAAAATATTTTAGATGTGAGAAGTGGGGGGACGGGCGTCCCCCCTCTGATTATGTTCCTTTGAATGTAAAACGCGGGCTCGTCCGGGATTTGAACCCGGGACCTCTCGCACCCTAAGCGAGAATCATACCCCTAGACCAACGAGCCTCATACATACAGTAGGCTCTGGCAGGAGGGCACAGTCAGCACAGCACACTGGTCTCTCCCACCTAAAAGTTTTGTAACTGGTGATGTGGCAAACTGTTTAACTGATCTGGTAGAACAGTGCCCTCTGGTGGTTACAAGTTCATCAAACTATTTGTTGTGCAATAGTCTAGCACAGTGATACTATCATTGTGTATCCACGTGATTTTAGAGGGCCCATTTTCAACATTTTAATATTTCATTAATACCTTAGAGATGTTGTGTGGACATGATAAAAAAGGTCCCCCAATTCTGTATTTCCTCAAAATGGAGGTCATTAACATGGTGAAATACATCTGATGACATCATCAAGAAAAATGTATTTCACCATGTTAATGGTTTTTCTTTTTTCCTTCTTTTAAGGAAACCTTACACACATGGAGCTCCTATCAGCTTCTACTATTGTCCAAAGTATACCTAATTATCATCTTTGAATAGACCTGTCCTGTCAGCATTGGGCATATGTGTGTGATATGGCAATTATGGGCCATTTGTAAAATTGCCACATGCCCTGTCTATGGGCTAATTTCACTCTCTGGCTCTTAGGATGTTGTTTACTAGCCGTCTAAACTTTTTAATCTAGCTAAGATGGATGGGCTGCGATGCTGTCTTCAGTCTCCCCCTTCTTTTTATTTATTTATTTGTTTTGTGGCTGACCCTGTTTCATTGGTCATTACAACAGGAAACATTATATTCATCTTTTCTTTCCTTTTGTATGTTCATCTTCTGGGAAAATCACCTAATCTTTGTGGTCAAGCCTTCATTTATAGGGATGTTCATTACAACATATGAAAACTCCCAGGGCCAAGTACTTCTCCTACCATAATCTTCAACTGATAGACTTCCTATACCTTTTGAATCAACTCTTGATATAGATTATTACTATATGCTTATTCGGAAAAATCACCTCTTCAGATTGCACCTTAGCACTACCAAATACTTGCAGTAGCCTTGATGACGTTGCATGCATACAGTAGCACATTATGTGGACATGGCATTCTATACTTTAGTTTCACTGCACAGTCTAGTTTATGTACATTAGGCTCTTAATTTACCTATGATCCTCATGTATGATCATGTGTTGTCTTGCTTATCATAAATCATTCTGGACGAGGAGCATCTCCTTACCCAAATCACCCCATTTCATGGAAAGGAATTTCACAATAATTACCCCATTGGGTAGATGTAATTTGATATTCTGCTGCATTTATAAACATCATCTTCAAGCTATAGACCTGCGCAGGGACGTCACCGCCCCTGTTCCAGAAACGGATTCCCCATTCATTTTTCTCATAGACTTTTCGAAAATAATTTATGTAAAGACGATTACGCGGCGGACAAAGCCAACTCGGGTCGTGACGAATCATGATGGCACACACAAACTTTTGGGACAATCAAATAATTTCTAAGATGAAAAACGAAACAAAAAGTCTTGTATCATGCCGTTTTCTACTTCTTGCTGTTAGATATTATATGATGACATTGTGTTGTCATGATTTGTCACGACCCGAGTTGGCTTACGCCGCGGCGCAATCGTGTTTTTATTAACCATTTTCGAAAAGGCTATGAGGAAAATGAATGAGGAATCCACTAGTGGAACAGGGCTGGTGACGTCACTGCGCAGGTCTATTTCTCATCACAATATTACCCATAGTGGTGGACATAATTATGTACTGTACAGTCTACTGCTTTTGATTATTCTTGTATAAATGCCATTCAATATATATTTTTCTAAATAAAGTAAACGTAAAGTTTTGCTTGTGCCGATTTCTTTTACATTTTATTTCAAGACCTTTTAAGGTTCCTGTTGGGTGAACCTTGTACAAATCATTTATTACAGAAACCTTAAAACTTGTACAAGCAATTGAACAAAAAAAAAAGTTCAAACATTAAAATAAGTCAATGTAAACACATGATTTTATGAAATGCAATAAATAGTTGTAAGAAATAACAGTGAAAAAATATGTTCATCATCGGTATCACAGAGCTTGTAAATGGCAGCCCCTTGAAACAACAAAAAGGGGCGTTTTTGTAACATCCATAGCATTCACGGCAGCATCCATAGTGATGCACATACAGTACTGTGCCCGTTTACACTCAGTCGTGCCCCTCCATGAGCTTGTGAGATTTTATTTTTGCTTGGCACAATACCAAGTGGCGGGAGGCGCAACGAAGTGTGAAATCAGGTCTTCCCGGGGTGAGTTATGATCCCTCTCTCTTGCTTTCCCCTCTTTCCTGTTGGTCACGGAGTGGTGTCTTCACAACGTTTGCGTTCCCGGATGAAGTAGAACCGGAGTGATGATGTTGCTGTTACAGTTGATGTCGGGGATCTGCGACATCCACTGGTCGTATGTCATGTGACCTGCTACCTGCTCCTTACTGTCCGTCCCTAATGCAACACACATGGGGACAAGAGAGGGCAGAAACATTAGCATTTCAACTTGACTGCTTCAGTGGTTCCCAAACTTTTTCATGTTTCATGTTTTTTTTTACAAGTGCAACATCTAGTGGCTGAAAAATAACACTGTCGAGTTCCGGTTTAAATGCTGGAGTGCATTCTAGTGATATACATATACATATATATTGGTTATAGTCATGACTAGTTTATATTTCGCTAGCGGATCTCCAGAAAACCTACCTAGTCATGAATCATAAGCAAACGTTTCACATTTCTGCCTTCTTGTTATAATTTCTACATTTCCCTAACCCTAACCCATTTGTTTTGTACCCAATTTTTCCCATTTCATATATATATATTTTCTTAATTGGCATTTCAATAATTACATTATTTGCATTAATTGCTTTGCAGGACTATACTAATTGGCTGGCTTTTAGCAATGAGTTGTTGTGACATGTTTGTAGAACTTCAGTATATGCCTGTGCTACAGTCAGAATAATATTATGTTCCCTTGAATGTAAAAGTTGGGCTCGTCCGGGATTTGAACCCGGGACCTCTCGCACCCTAAGCGAGAATCATACCCCTAGACCAACGAGCCTCATACAAAGGCTATGGCAGGAGGGCACTCAGCACACTGATCTCTCCCACACTCCCATCTAACTGAAGTTTTGTAACTGGTGATGTGGCAAACTGTAAACTGATCTGGTAGAACAGTGGCCTCTGGTGGTTACAAGTTCATCAAACTATTTGTTGTGCACTAGTCTAGCACAGTGATTGATACTATCATTGTGTATTCTGTATTTCCTAAAAATGGAAGTCTGAAAAAAATCATTAACATGGTGAAATACATCTGATGACATCATCAAGATGTATTCAGATGTATTTCACCATGTCACCTCAGACATCGGTGGGTGAAAATCACCCATGTTCAGTGTTCTAGGGATATACTGTATATATAGCGGTCAGTGGCATCTCTGTGGCTGCTACCAGTAGCATGTGTTACCTGTGTGTTTGTTGGAGGGCATGTTGCAGTAGTCGGTGGTCTGCCGTTCGTCTGGATGAGCTCCACCGTAGCCCTCATATTCTGGGTCCACCTTCTCCTCCTTGATTGCCATTCTCTTAGCGTCCTCTGCAGAACAAAGTTAAAATAAAAAATAAAAAACATTATGAAACTAGAATAAGAAAAATCTCCTGAGTGAGTGAACAGTTGCACTGCAGTCTTAAAAATCGCGTTCCCCACGTTATGTTTTCTGGACAAACTGTTGATCAGTAATATTAATTTCAAGAATCTGGCTTTTGCTTTGTTTTTGTACACTCTCACTCTGTGTGCAATAAGAGCCCTCAAGCTAGTCTCGCGTAGCCGGATGGTCACATACTGTATTATCCATGCCTGGCAAGATGTCTTGGGACTTGCAAATTCACTACAGGGGCTAAAACTGCGTGCTGCGATTTGTTCTCACAGTAGTGGACGTAGGGGAGGTTGTATAGACCGTTCTAACCCATGCATTGGACTTACCGTAATTTTTGGACTATAAGCCGCACCTGAATATAAGCCGCACCAGCTAAGATTGGGGCAAAATACCAATTTTTCCTTGTATAAGCCGCACCTGACTATAAGCCGCACCAGACAATAAGCTTCATGTTAGAGCAGTGGTTTTCAAAGTTTTTGATACCAGGACCCACTACTTATTCAGCTTTTGACAACATTTTCACCCCACAGAACCCCAAAACATTTCTTTGGTTTTGTCTACAATTCCAGGATGGAAAACATACAGATCAAAATGACCATGACTTATTAATTAAGTGATGCTAATTTAAATGGTGAATATCATAACTCTTGAGAGCGTAAAAATGAAACCAAATGGACCCGCAAGGGTCCATTTGGTTTAATTTTTACGCTGTCAAAGAGTCAAATCTGGTTAACCAACTTTCCATTTAGTCTGGAGGGCCCACCTGGAACCGTCTCAGGGACCACTGGTGGTCCCCGGACCACCTGTTGAAAACCCCTGTTAAAAAAAACTGTAAAAATCCATAGATTGGCTGCACCGTTGTATAAGCCGCAGGGTCCAAAGCATGTGAAAAAAGTAGCGGTTTATAGTCCGGAAATTACGATAGATTAAGATTGGCCTGTCACGATTATTACATAATTGCCCAATCACAATTACTTGAGCTAATTTGGCATAACCGTTTCCATTTTGAGAACATGTCTCAAATGCAACAAGAGGAGGACCCATTTTGTCAAGTTTACCTTTTGCTAGCTGAAGATCGAAGGAGTACTTGGTCTCCTCCACGTCGCGGCTGGGTGAGAGGTCCTTGACTTTGTCCCGCAGTTCCTTCAGCTTAATGTAAAAATGCACTTTGTCTTGAGCGCGAGGAAACTGGGCACACCGTGGACTGGACGACGGCATCAGGTAGCACAGCTAGCACAGTCAGACGGTCATGTTAGTTAGGTTAGAAAGACAGACAGAGGCATTTCAACAACCACCACACCAAGGTTATAATAGTTAACAAAAAACGAAAACTAGAGTTAACTTAAACTAATAAAAACTAAAAATGAATGCAAAAAACGATAACTAAACTAAAACTGTGATGTGGGTTCAGAAAACTAACCAAAACTAACTGAAATTATACCCAAAATACCATTAGTTTTTTTTTATAAAGCTTTTAAATCCAAAATGTTTTGGTGACCAGCATGAGGAGGTGATTCTAGTTTTTGTATTCACTACTGAGTTCCATAACATTGGGGGTAAAATTGTGTTCTTGTGGGAGTGCAAACATATACTAAGAAACTCAAAGCAAGGGTTGAATACCAACCTTTTCCTACTTTGGCACATTTTTTAATCCTATACTTAACAACCAAAGCAAACTAACTAAAACTAAATATTTTCATCAAAATGAAAACTAAAAAACCTGCACACCCGCTCTAAAAACTAACTAAAACTAAACTAAAGTATAATAGCCCTGCACCACACTGATGCCCATCTGGACTGGGGCCTTACCGTTTCGGTCTCTGGGATTTTGTACGGTTGTAAGCCAAATTCGAGGTTGGTTGCCTTCACACCAAAGATCTCTTTGCAGAAGATTTCATAGATGCCTGTAAAAAAAAAACACAGAAATCTACATTTACGACCCAATTGACCCAATTCCTGTGCACTGCTGTGGAGAGGGTGTCAATTTCCCATAAGTCTTTGCACACAGCCTTCTTGCGGTGGTGCCGTCAACACGGTCATATTAGCCGCTTCGACCTCTATCCATGGATTGAATAGAGCATAATCGCGAGTAATCACACGATCGAATACAACGAGTAGACGCAGATAACAGATACCCGCCGGGCAAGTAGATATTTTGTATTCATTGCATCGGTGGATCACGGCTACTACTAGTAGGGCGGGGCGAAGCATAGTTTTACTGAAGTTATGTTTAGGGTTAGTAACCGCATAAAGCACCGTCTAACCCTAACCCTAGCCTAATCCTAAACCCTAAACATAACCTCAGTAAAACTAGGCTATGCCTACACCTAACCCCAACCCTAAACTTAACCTCAGTAAACTTATGCCTAAACCTAACCTAACCCTAACCATGACCTCAGTAAAACTTCCTTCGCCCCGCCCTACTAGTAGTAGCCGTGATCCACCGATGCAATGAACACAAAATATCTACTTGCCCGGCGGGTATCTGTTATCTGCGTCTACTCGTTGTATTCGATCGTGTGATTACTCGTGATTATGCTCTATTCAATCCATGGATAGAGGTCGAAGCGGGTGGTCACATCCAAAAGTATATATTTTTTGGTTATTTGTAAAATAAAATAAATAATATAATAAAGATCTATGAAAGGAGGCTATGCGTGTTGTGAAATGTGTAGCATATTCCTCTTACCTTTTCCATTAAAAGCTGCTATGAGAGGCTTGTATTTCTGAAGTTTCTGCAACAACTGCCGTCCACCTTCGCGGATCTCTTTACTGGAATAGACAAAAGAAAAACAATAAGAGAGACAGGTAGCAAAGTTGTGCCCTCACTACAATGGTCCCGTTACTGATGACTATTCCGGTCAGTGTAATAAGGGTTTTATCTCTGACACCCTACATAAAATATCTGGAATACAGTGGCAGTAACAGTCAATTGTTCTTCATTGTTCAATTGAGTCAAGACATCCTTTTGGATCTACCGTAATTTCCGGACTATAAGCCGCACCTGAATATAAGCCGCACCAGGTAAATTTGGGGCAAAATACTGATTTTTCCATGTACTGTATGAGCCGCTCCTGACTATAAGCCGCACCAGACAACAAGCTTCATGTTAGAGCAGTGGTTTTCAACCTTTTTGATCCCAGGGCCCACTATTCAGCATTTGAGCTACAGAAACCCATTTGACAACATTTGACAACATTTTCACCCCACAGAACCCAAAACTAAAGATTTATTTTGGCTCTGTCCACAATTCCAGGATGGATTTTCGCAAACAAAACAGGCAAAACATAGAGATCAAAATGGCCATGACTTATTAATTAAGTGGTGCTAATTTAGATGGTGAATATCATAACTCTTGAGAGTGTGAACATGAAACCAAACGGACCCGCAAGGGTCCGTTTGTTTTCATGTTCACACACTCAAAGAGTTACATCTGGTTAATCAACTTTCCATCATTTAGTCTGAAGGGCCCACCTGGAACCCTCTCAGGGACCACCTGTTGAAAACCCCTGTTAAAAAAAAAAACACCTGTAAAAATCCATAGATTAGCCGCACCGTTGTATACTGTAAGCCTCAGGGTCAAAAGCATGTGAAAAAAAAAGTAACGGCTTATAGTCCGGAAATTACGGTACTCGTTTGCATCTACCGGTATACACTGATGGCACCTTCTTAAAGCTCCGGATGTAATTATTACCGTAAATGGTCAAAATAATTATGTGTGTTTTTCCCAGTATGTTTTATTGCTTGTACACGGTATACTTTAACCCAAAAGAGACTTTAAATTATGTTATTACACTGTTACTTCCAGAGCCACACGTTACCCCGGACCCCACAAGTTTTGTGCTTAGCCAGACACACCCAGTCAAAGACAGACACAGCTAGAGACAGACCAAGCCAAGGCACACACACACAAAACCAAAGACATGACACAGTGGCAAGAGATGCAAAAGATTCAAAGATGCCAAATATGCAAAGCTTTGAGCTTTCTATGCAAAAAGGAAGTTCCAGCGTGTCTCAATCCTGAGGTTAGGCCTGCTGTCTCAGAGGCAGGACTGATGCATAGGAGGGAAGGATTATACCGGAGCATCACAGACAGTTTGAAGACCCCAGTGAATTGAAAAATACATTTTTCACACTTCTAGACGACATCTGTGGTCATTCTATGCCAGAGGTTCCCACACTTTTTTGACTCGGGAGCTATTTTCAAAATGACTGGCTCAACAAGATCTACACATTACTTCCATTACTGATAATTCATTTCAAGGCCCCCTAGAAGGTTTGAGCTGGTGATGGTGTTATTAACGTTATAGTGTTAAAGAATAATGAAAAATAGAAAAAAATATGCTACTACTGATGTTTGAAAACAGTATTTGGGGGTTGAGTTGACAGTTCGTGATGTTGAGTTTAGTCTCCAAACTAAGAACTTTGACGTTTTTGTCCACAATTGGGAAAGAGAACTAGCAAAACGTTGATAAAAACAACAATTATTCTCCGTTTTCTAACTGTGTGGGCTCAGATGTTTAAATATAATTTAACTCTTGGTTTCATTTTAACACTCTCTAGAGTAACAGATCTATTATCATTGAATCTTCCACTTGAAAATGACTGACTTTGTGTCTTCGTATCTGTCCCTGTGAAGGCAGCATTAAGTACTCAACCTGGACAAGTCCTTGCTGCCTGGCGTGGTCCTCTCCACCATGTTGGTGAATCCGATGCCATACTTCTCCGGGAGGCTCTGGTCGTGCATGAAGTTCAGCTGTTGTTCCGTGAATCCGGCCAGAAACAGACACTTCCCTGCATAGGGGGAAAATCACACAACCCAGTACAGACCTCGTTAGCAGTGTTGCCAACCGCCAAAATCCAGAATGCACTAGAATGCGCTAGAGCAGTGGGTTTTCAACCATTTTCATAGCAGGGCCCACCATTTATTCTGCGTTTAGCCACGGAGGACCATCATTTGATGTTGAGTTTAGTCTCTGGGACTAATTTAGGAGAGATAACTGGCAAAATGTTGGTCAAAATGGCAATTCTTGACTTCTACATTTTGGAAATGTGTAGATTCTTAAAAATTAGGTAATTCAGACGTTTGAATATAATTTAACTCTTGAGAGTGGCCAAATGAAACCAAATGGGCCCATTTGGTTTCATTTTATGATCTCAAGAGTTACAGATCTATAAGGGTCCATTTGGTTACCAACGGTTCTTTCTAGGAAGGAAGGAGGACTCTATCATAGGAGGAAAAATGGTGAAAAACGAGGGTTTTATCTCTGGTGTCTGTCAACCAATTTCGCTCCAACTCACCAGCAAAAAAGCACTAAATACAGCAACAAATGCACCAAGTTGGCAACACTGCTCGTTAGTGTAACCTTGAGAGAGTTGTGCTGCACAATTAATCTACATCAAGCTCTAGATTGAGACACCTACTGTAGAGTATGCGATCTCAATTCTAAATTTGAGCAAGAATCACTAGTGTGCCTATTAATTTTAGTTACTCTTTTGTTTTTGCTACAAGAAAGAAACTGGAGGTTTTTGTGCTGCATTTGGAATGTAGCAGTGTTCAGTAACTACATAATAAAGACAAATAACATTGTAGGAAAAATGAGAGAAAATCATGACGAATCAAGCGGCGTATTCGAGTAAGAACTGTGCGGCACTTTTTAGCGATTTCCCTATTTAAACTGAAATGATCAAGATGCCACTAGGAACCGTTTCAGGGAGCCATTAGGATACTAGAAACTCAAGAACAAGTGCCCCAGAGCAACTAACAGCCCCTCATCATAGCTACCTATATATTAAATATTATAATCAGCAAAGATCCCTTTCAACCCTAACCCAGCGGTGTAAATAAAGCAGGAATGTGCCAACATACAGAAATGGTTTCCTGGATTGGGGTAGTGGCGTCCTTTGAAGGCTGACATCAGTCCTGGGTTGATACCAATCTGGGGAGAGATTTGAAATAAATCAATTAAAAAAATAATAATAAAGAAAATGGAAAATTAAGTGTTTATGGTTTTCCTGCTATTAATCAGGGATGTAAAACTCAAAAACACAGCGGGCATCAGTTTGCGATGACGTCCCAGGAAAACACCAATAAAATAATGATTCTTCAAAAAGCAATGTCCCTAAATAGTAAGATAATTGCAACTGCTTAGTAAAATGAGAAAGTAAATCAATTGGTTGCATTCATTTCTTATCGTGGTGTGTGCAATAACCAGTTGTAATTAAATATCATCCTGTGGGCCGATGATAATTCATCCATGAACCTGATTTGGCCGCCAGACCTTGAATTTGACATGATTTGTCATTTATTCATTTATTTTACTCTTTCTTCAGTTCTATGTGAATCAACAAATTAATTTTATTAGCATGTGCGTCTGCAAAGTGCAAACAGTGTTGCAAGCCCACCATGCAACGCCCCCCTAAAACAAACGTCTTGATTAGTTTGATTTACCGTTGCACCTATAGAATCAATTACCAGTGAAACACCCCAACACCCACACGCACACGTGTGCACAAATGGAACTCACAAAACACCGCCAATTCACGCTCACGCTATTCAGCGTTTGGAAATGCCCCCCACCACCCTCCCGGGAAATACACACAAGACGGCCCACTGGCCGATAATGGTCTCCCATTACATAACTCACAATCAAAATGTCAAGATTGTAGGTTATAATGTCTGGCAGGGTTTTGGCCATAACTTCGTCCACTGACATGCCGTTGAAGCGGTTCAGTGTTCTCTTGGCCTTCCTGGCCGCCGCCGCCTGCTCCTGCTCCTCGTCCTGGGCGCTCCGCTCCTCCTCGCACCCCTCCTCCCCGGCTTTCCGCTTCGGAGGGCGCCCTCTCTTCTTCTTGCCCGGCGTCACGGCTGGAAGGGCATATGGCATATGGTTAAATAAACATAGGTTAAATATTTTCGTGAACTATCCGACAGAACTACAAGGAGACATCAGCGTCGAATGCAAGCGGAAAGGTGTTTCGACCGCACTTTCTTTCGGTACCTTGAGACAGCTCCGCGGGCGGAGGAGGCTGCCCGTACGGAGACTGTTGAAAGCGTTCAACGGGCGGAGGAGGAGGCTGCCCGTAGGGGGACTGTTGTTGTTGGTGTCCCGCCGTGGGACCATAGTGGGGGTGGTGGTGCTGGTCCTCCTCGTAGGTGTGGTAGTCCAGAGTGTGGTGGTGGTGGTGGTGTTGGTGGGGTGGGGCCGAGGAGGAGGAGGAGGAGGAAGCGTAGCTCTGATGCGGCGAGGGGAAGTCGTGGTGTTGGAGCGCCGGCTCCAGCTCCGTCAGGTGCTGCTCGGCTCCGAACGCACCCTCCGCGGAGTACGGGTCCTGGTTGTGGTACTGGAGAACTCCCTCTGTCTGGTGACTGTTCTGATACCTGACATGGAGTCAAAAAACAAATCACGCCCGTGTTAAGTACTGAAAAAAAAAAAAAAAAGTGGTGCAACTCTGTGTGGCTGTCCGTGGGACTTTCTATAACCCACAAGTTACCCCAGGCCCTGCAGGTTTTCGTAGACCCCACAAGCTTCATGCTTAGACGGACAGACCCAGCCGGCCAGGGACGGACAGACACCCACAGCTCCGTAATGAAGTGGTTGCACTACGTAAAAACATGAGAGGGATGGGAATAGTGGTGGTGTGTATGTGTGTGTAGAGAGAGAGAGAAAGCAGGGAGAAGTGGAACAAAAAAGAAGGGAAGCGCAGACAAATAAGACACAAATGAAAGGCATAATATTCAGATGCTTCAGATGCTGTACTTCACTGTTTATATATACTGTATATCATTCATGACATGAAATATCACACACCTGTTTGTTTTCTGCCCAAGTTGTCAATGTTTATAACTGAGTTCTTATAATTTCCTTTTCATTGATTCCCAAAATCCCAGGTTTGCAGCCGGACTTATCTACTGTTCTGAACACCCATTCATTTTGAACATCGGCCGGATAACAACCATTTCCCTCTCTTATAAATGTCTTATTACTGAGCTGCACTGCACACTAGTAACAATGACAACACAAGGATGCATTGTAGTATCTGGAGGAACCCACATCATGTCACATTATGGTAGAATATTCACATTATGTATAATGAGTTTGTATTTGTGCACAAGTAATTACTTTCTGTGTGAGACCATTGAGAGATGTTAAGATTGATATGGGTGTTTCTGCAGTTACCTGTGCCACAGGGTAAATAACTCAGTGAGTCAACAGGAATTCCACTGGGTCAGAAAGTCATCTAGGACTAGGTCATCTAGGACTTCTAGGTTTGGGGTAATAAACCTCCTGTGTTAATTTGTGCTCGGAGGTAATTAAGTGTGCACATACAACATGCAGTGTGCATGTACATACACTCAATGGTTAGGTAAATTATAAGAGGGTCAGTCACTCTTGGTAGTAAGAGAGGGGCAGAAGGAGAGAGGATGCCTGCTCTAAACATGATTTGGTGTAACTACGCTGATGTCCTTAAATAAAATGACTGCAAAGAGGACATGCCTGGACTCTTCTTCACTCCCCACACACGGTCAAAAGTAGCCTACTCCTATAGACTACGATGAAAATACGACAGCATCACACTGAAAATGCTAAATGGTGCATTTATATATCGCCTTATCCAAAGCACTTTACATCAATGGAAGTGTACACCATGCAAAGCACATGAACCAGCACATCGGAAGAAATTGGGGGTTCAGTGTCTTGCCCAAGGATACTTCGACATGATATATAGAGACAGGAGGATCAAGCCAGGATTCGAACCGCCAAACCACAGTCACAATGACAACAACCTGATGCATTCTGGATACATATACATCAGGGGTTTTCAACAGGTGGTGAGAGGATTACAGGTGGTCCCCAGCTAAATTGTGGAAAGTTGGTTAACCAGATGTAACTCTTTGTAAACATGAAACCAAATGGACCCGCAAGGGTCCATTTGGTTCCATATTTACACTCTCAAGAGTTAAAATATTCATCATGTGAATTACCCCAAGTCTACTCAACTAGAGGATGTAGATTAATGGTCATCTTCATCTCTGTATGTTTGACTGTTTGACTTTGACTGTTAAATCCAGCCTGGAATTGTGGACAAAAGCAAAGGAAATCTATAGTTTTGGGGTCTGTGGGACTAAAATGTCATCAAATGGTGGCCCGTGGCTCAAATTCTGAATACATAGTGGGCCCTGGCATGAAAAAGGTTGAAAACCACTGATATTTGCATTTTTGTTGCATGACATCCAACTTGCATGTGCAATCTCCCAATTCCCCGTGCATGCAACGTGCAAAACCAAACAAAGCACAAACATCAATGCATGACAGTTGTTGCAATGGCATCGTTTTGTTCTCATGCATGAGGATGCAGGCTTGCACAGCACACACAAGAAGGTTTCCATGGAGAAACCAAACCACCTCCTCCAACACCACAGATCACTCACCATTGCTGGAGATATTCCGTGGAAGGAACCGTCAGAGACGTGTATTGCTTCTCCTCCATCGTTACCGTGGATTTTTCTTTTATACCAATAAACCGATCATATTCATGTTTGCTGTGATGACACTCGAGTACACGAAGGGCTTTGATTAAAGAAGGGACAGCCTAGTAGTATGGATGGAGAAGCTGCCTATCTGAAAATCCAACCAGCACAAAGACAGTTGGTGTTACTGGACACACACAACCATTTTTCACATTCCCATTATTTTTCCACACAAACGACAATCGACGTGCCTGCTACTGTAAACGTGCCAACCTAAATGGTTAGTGCCGCTGTCCCGAAACCTACCTGTGCGTGTCCATGATCGTTGATTGTTAAATGATGTCTATGAGATGGTGAAGGCAACGCAAAACAAAGACATTTAAATGTCTACGGTCTGCGGATCGTCTGCTTTAGATGATTTTTTTTTTCGCCAGGAAATAATAGTTTGTACTATCGCCTCCCGCTGGTCGGAGGAGGCTACTACCAGAGTTTAGGTGTACAGACGAAATTACGCAGACTCCGTTCAATTCATGGGGTCAGTCCAATGGCGGCTTTTCTACATAGACTTCTATTGAGAATGGGGACAACGAAGAAAATCCTGGACCCGGAAACTGGCAGAAATGCGTTGGACTCAGGCAACAGCCCAGCTTTGAAGATCTTAAATCCATTTATTTTTGTTCGTTTTGAAGTTATAGTACTGCAGCTTAAACATTACAGAGACTTTAGTCGTTATTGTACAGTAGTTTAAAACATGACATGTTGCACATGTGTCTAAATTATCTCTTATTTGCGCCACCCTCGTTGAAATCAATGCATTTCCAACTCCAGTTTGTCCCTATTCAGGCTGCAGCAATAGCACTCTAGCGCTCGGTTTCTGACCCCTCAATGGCGCAACTCTTTTACTCTGGCTCTGGTCGGTGTATTTAGATTTGGCGTAGAAGAAGAAGAGCGTTGTGGTCCGGTTGACGGTCCCATAGGCTGAAGAGACGGCCTGGTGGTTTGTCGTGCCGCGATTGGAGGACTGGTTGTCATGGGTAACTGGGTGCAGCGCGAGCCAATCACAGACCCGCCTCAAGCCAGTGCCCACTCTCCGAGCTATGGGATTTGGACTACCCTCTGTGTTTACCATGCGTGATGTGCATACTGGGATGCTTAGGTTAATATCTATGGTTTATGGTTTATTAACATGAATGTAGCATAGTGACACGGCTATGTGTTGTAACTAGTCAGTGACCCCCAGCCTCAAGACATTATTAAGTGACAACTGTCTATTTTCTGTCTCAGAGGGGAGAGCAGTGATGATCACACCAGCAGGACTGAAACAGAGCTCATTCTAGCATTCAAATAAATAGACGAGCAGGTGAGTTTCCATGCATTCCAGACAGAACTGTGTTGATGAAACAGGTTTCTGCTAACTATTAGGGTCGTTTGCACCAAGAAGGATTAAACCCTAAACTGGTTTAAATCAAGGATCATCT
Organism: Benthosema pterotum; assembly: GCA_039105355.1. Taxonomy (NCBI): domain Eukaryota; kingdom Metazoa; phylum Chordata; class Actinopteri; order Myctophiformes; family Myctophidae; genus Benthosema; species Benthosema pterotum. Next base: position 53,728,223 of record CM076969.1, on the reverse strand, counting down.
ATAATTTCAGTTGCACCAAACTTTAAACCTAGATTTCAATAATCTGGTTTAGTTTTAAACCATCCTTTTAATCTTGGCTTTTGTTTTTTAAGTGTGGATTTATTTTTCACAGTAAACCTGGATTAATGTCAAACCTGTTGCACCACAACTTTAAACTTTGATTTAAGTACCAATAAGGGCTTAATTCTAAACCTGCAGTAGAGGTGGTTTAAATGTAAACATGGCAGCATGTATCAGATGGATTCATGAAAATGAAAGAGAAAACAAAAGCGCAGCTCAAATAAACACAGGGGGCTGTTTGAATCCAGTTGAATTTTATGATAATGATGAATTTAAAAGGCACTGTGTCGCATGATTTGACTGAAAATAACACCACGTTCGTTAAAACCGTTTGTCCCTATTCAGGCGGCATGAACAGCCCTCTAGCGCTCAGTTTCTGACCCCCTCAATGTCGCAACTCTTCTACCTAATGGCTGCGCTGTGCCTGCTTTCCATTGGTATGCTAATGTGAAAACATTAGCGTACCATACGTGTTGACCTAGCTGTTGACTCGATCGTCCATAGAAATGTTAATGTACACATTATTGCTGCTGATAGCCTACTGTCATTGTCCTACTCCTTGTACTGAGCACCACAGAGTGAAGCGAACGTCTGTTGTCTCTTTAGCAAGCAAGCAGGCTTTTCTTTTTCTTTTGTTTTTTGCTGGGGCACAATATTTTATTTAATTAAACTCCTGTCCATGTTCTCAAATCTGAATGGAATAGTAACGCTAATGGATAAAGGCTCTAGGCTGCTTGTTTACATCGCAAAAACAAGATGGCGGACACAGAACAAACTTTAATCCATGAATTAATCAGAGTTTATAGTTTTAATCTCCGTTTAATGGGTTTTAATCAGAGGTTATGGATTTAATCACAGATCTGTTAAGCGATGCTTAAAATTAAGTGGTGCAACACAACTCGAATTAAAATTAATCTCTGATCAACAAATCTGTGATTAGCACTAAACTAAGCTTTATTTAAACTCTCTTGGTGCAAACGACCCTTAGACTATTAACTTTTCCGTAGCTTCTTATGTTCCTTGACTTGTGCCGCACTCATGCTCATCTGACTGCTGCCGAAAGGTTGACCTTGAGTGCACTGTTCTACTAGCAGAAATATGAATATTGAATATCATTCAATAAAAAATACTGGCTGAGATATGTCTATGTATAAACTGTACATATGTCTATGTACAAACTGTACATAGACATGTACAGTGGGCATGTATGGGAACTGTACACAGGGAGGTCTGGTCATACACGCTCATTAGGAAACACACATTAAATGACATGTTTTCTCCCAATTGCTTTTGTCAAGGAAGATCATTAAAGGGGAACTCCATCCGTTTTCAACATTGATGTACCTTCAAGGTGCAGGGACATGATAAAAAAGTTCCCCTATTCTGTGTTCCCAAGAAATGGAGGTCTGAAGAAAACCGCTTACATGCTTTGGAAACAATAAGATGGAAAAATCTTGATGACATCATCAAGGTGTATTTTCACCATGTTAATGGATTTCTTTAGACGCTTCTTTTTCCTGAGAGCGTACAAATGGAACCAAATGAACCCGTTAGGGTTCTCTATGTCATATTACAGATATAGAGACCCCCCGGGAAGTGTTCTAAATTATTACCCGTATTATTATACCCTTATTATCATTATTGGATTGTCCCGAATGTTATAAGACAACCCCCATTTTTCAAGGCTCATTTGTGTAAAAAGAACATTGAATGTCAAATAATATAGTCCCCAAATATTAGACGACTCCATTTCTTTAGAATACTTCGAATGGGGAAAAAACACTGCCTTATATTCAGGCCAATAGGGTATATATTTTTTATTTTAAGGTTACTCTTTAATGATAAATGTGGATGTTGAGGTGGGACTACAAAAAGATGAGATGCCTGCATATATGGATCAGGCTGAGATACCCAGATTTGAATCAGTCTGAGCAAAGCAATATACACCTTGTCTGGGCATATTGACCACATTAAGGTGGCCATAGTATGGTTAAGTAAGATTCTTCAGAGGGCCTCCAGACTATATACTTTACTGCCTACTATACTGACGATCGAGTCTTTGTGTGCCTCGATCTGAAATAGTTGAATTCCGTTACTTACATCGTAAGGTAAGTAACTAATGGAATTCAACTAAGGCTTACGAGAAGGTTCTGCAGCAGATGCATGTATTGCCAGAATGTCATGTACCCTTCTTTCAAACGGTTGTGACCTTTCATGTAGTTCGGTATCTAAAATACTTCTCCTACACTGAGAAGGCACACACTTCCGACACTTTCCCCACAAAAACGATGTAAAGTTTGTTTACACACGATACACACTACTTTTGTTCTCTTTTAGGCTGAGAGGAACCTGTTATTCCTCTGTGAAGATGCCAGCCGGTGTGTCTTGGCCTCGCTACCTGAGGATGCTTGGAGCTAGTGTCCTGTCCATGTTCGCGGGCGCACAGGTTGTCCATCAGTACTACTTACCTGATCTGGTGAGTGCTATCATGCGTTGCATTTATGTTTAGGCATGCAATCTAGTTCAAACTTATGCTTTATGCAGTTTATGTGTGCTTGTATTTTTTTCTCTTTGCAATATTTTATTTTGTGAAAAAAAGGGGGGACAGATTATGAAGGGACAGATCTCACGCAAAAACGTTTCACACTATCTGTGGTTGCTGTAACAATGCATATGACACTGCTGCTATGACAACGCTTTCAAACCTGACTGGACTATATCAGGGAATTCTCTACTGTACATTAATATTATTCATTGTGGGGTTTCAACCTCTGTAACTAGTAACTACTTCCACATACGTTGTTGTCTGGCTGTGGACTCCTTTTCATTGGCTAATGGACTCGGCTGTGACATCAACAGGCCGTCGAGAGTCGAGCCAACACTGTTTCTTCAGGAACAGTACAAAAAATGGCACCCAATATCTGCATGTTGTGATAAGTGCATGCATTTGTTGGCATGTGTATGTGTCAGTGCCTGTCTGAAAATGTGATGTCCTGTATACATAAGCAAACTGAATCAGTGTCAGGAATGGATGCCTGAAAACCTCTCACCATACACATACTGTATTCCTAATCTGCTCTGTCGTTTTCCTTTTGTTCATTAGAGTATCCCAGAGATCCCACCTAAGCCAGGGGAGTTGAAGACAGAGCTGCTGGGATACAAAGCCAGAGAACAGGCTGCCGCAGCAATAAAGCAGCTCAATGCTGAACAAAAAGCGGACTGACTGTTTTTTACTGCAAAGTTTATGTTTGTTTCAGTTTGTACAGAGTAAATAATATATTGATAAACATGCCGTCTGCATTGTCTTCATTTCCCCTCACAAATGATGTCACCCCTTCAAACAACTACTGTAGCGCTGTTTTACCTATCCCTATGACGCAGTAGACAGATACCTTTGAACTGGCTTTTTGAGCAACAACAATGCGGTAGCAGACCTTATATCAATTGGTAGAGTTCCAAAGAGTAGAAGCATAGTGAATAAAAACACCATAGCCAGATTTGGAGTTTATCCTTTTTTATAGTGAGGAGGGTAATGCATGTCAGAAATATAGGAAGGAAAACCACCGATGGATTTGAAAATAAAAAGCTTTCTAAAATAATGTATTTGTTTCACTGGGAGCCAGTGAAGAGATGATAAAGCTGGTGTAATAAAGATAGGAATCTGCTGGAAATAAAAGTCAGAATGAGACCATGCATATGTTCCTTTAAAAAAAGCAATCTTTGAGATTGATATAAAATGCTTTTGGAAATTAAGCTCATCTAAAATCACACCCAGGTTTTTCACATGTTGGATTTGCAGTCGGATTTTACTTTGGTCGTCATTTAACTTTAGTGCTTTAGGTGGCACAGCATTCAGGTAAGAGCACAAGCATCAAATACAGAGTCAAATAAGAATACTGAATTAAATAATATAACTAGAATGAATGATGTATAATATTTCAAAATACATGGATGGGCATGGACAGGATGTACTACAGTGAATATGATTATGATGTCAAAATGTCCTCAAGAGTGAGATGCACATCTTTGATGTTTGCACAAAAAACGGTACAGTATTTTGTTGAATAATTTGTACCCTCTCAGGAAAAAGGAGTCTGAAAGAAAAAAAACACTAACATGGTGAAATAGATCTTGATGATGTCATCAGATGTATTTCACCATTTTTTCCAGACCTCCATTTTTAGGAAATACAGAATTGGGGAAACTTTTTTTTTTTTATATATATATATATATATATATATCATGTCCACACAACATCTCTAAGGTATATTACAATGTTGAAAATGGGTGGAATTCCCTTTAAGTAAACATATTTCAATAGCTTATTAAATTGGCTTTTTAGAGTAGCCTAGAGACCATAGATGCTAGAAAAAATCCATTGTCTCTTATTTAGAATAGATGAGCCGGAAGTCCGACCGCATGCAAGTTGTAGTTGTATCCTAGCAACCACTCTAAACAACATTTCCAACATGGCTACGCCAAGAGAAAAAGGAGCTGCTGCGTATCTTGAACAACACAAAATTGTTGAACTAATGGACAATTTAACGAGCATGTTGTTCTTTTATAGACCAGGTCAGAGTTTCAGTTATTCTTTCCACATTTTTTACACATATTTTCTCACTTCACTAGCATAACTTAGTGTGTGTGTGTGTGTGTGTGTGTGTGTGTGTGCGTGTGTGTGTGTCTTCGTGCGTGCGTGCGTGAGAGAGAGAGTAGCAACACATTTTTATCATTGTGTGTTTTTCCCTTTTTTTCAGAAAATCCTACAGAGTTTCTCATTAATCAGTTGGAACAGATGGAAGCATCTAAACAGAAATCTGGAGATGCACCCTGTCTCTTCGATGAGTCCAACCTGGACTCTGTATTTGGCATCCTGGACCCTACAAAGCAAAACTGCATAACATATATCCAATACAAGGAGGGTAAGCAGATTTGCAAGATTTGCACTTGATACGATTGTGGGAAAAACTGCTCACATTTCAAATATAATTTTCCCTATCCTTATTAGGTCTATAGTGGTCATTTAAGTAGAATGGTCCATTTCACAACTACACAGTCTTATTGTATTGAAATGAGCTTGTTCAAATAAATTAGTAATGCATATGATTTTGTTCAACACTTTTAAATCTTGCAGCTAGTAAAAGGGGGTTGATTTCACTGGCTTCATGAGCTGCTGACTAGTTTACCCTAACACCTACCCCAAATGTATCAGTTGCATTGTGACATAGAGATTAACTGATGTTTGGTATTAATAACAACCTAAATCTGCAGTGTACCTGCCAAATATCTGCACTGATTAATAATTTCCTCTGAGTGGAAATATAATGAAATAAAAATATGTTTTTCAAATTGACTACTTTCCACCACTGACACTGTGTAATTTGCAGCATTAACCACACTGGGGATAGCAGATATAAACACTGAGAAATGTCCTGAAGGTGCAGACGAAGACAGGATATCCCGGGAGACATTCAAAAGAGAGGCGTAAGTATTCACTATACAGTGCATGCAGGGTGTCTTCCTTCTTCTTCTTATCTGATCACTTTTAAGTGTGAAGTTATAAGAAGTATGAGAAGATTTGTGTTAAATTATTATTCACACTTTCAAGATTTCTTAAATAGTTATCTGTGTGTACTGAAGCTTTGCAGTTGTTGGGTTTATATAGCCTATTTTTGTTTGTTTTTTGTGTGTGGTGGGGACTTTTTGTGAAATGGGTCAATACAGTAGGACGAGGAATGTCATGTTCTGTCTCTCTTTTTTCCTGCAGGAGAAAAGGCCTACAGAGAAGTTCGGCCACATATTTACAATCTTGAATTGTGTGTATGTATGTATGCTATGAAAAATAAATGTATATTGTCTTTATCACTATTTAGCCCATATCAGTACATAATTATGAACGTTTGGGCTCAAATATAAATGTTTATTTTACAGACTATACCCCCGGAGAGACAGAGAGAGAGAGAGAGAGAGAGAGAGAGAGAGAGAGAGAGAGAGAGAGAGAGAGAGAGAGAGAGAGAGAGAGAGAGAGAGAGATGCAAAAGATGCAAAGTAGCCTACAAGCAATAAATATTATGCTAAAATACAGTGAGAAAAGTATTGCATGTTATTTGTGATATGATATCCATGTATGTTGGTTGATTGATTGATTGATTGATTGATTGATTGATTGATTGATTGATTGATTGATTGATTGATTGAAAGAACATTTACAGTACATTTCAAGGACAACTCAATACAAGACTGATACAAACTGTGAGTGGACAACACCATAAAGAATTTGTACTTGTTAACATTAGGGGGCCACCAGATTCACAGTGTTTTCCCAAACGTTTTCATATAAAAAAATGTTTAATTTCATTCTCATCATATCTCATCAAAATGTCAGGCAGAGCAAATTATACGTCACCACAGCGGCCCCACCTGGTAAACAAATCAAACGCACTTTGCGGAGATTCACGAAAATGTCGTCACGTGATCAATGTTTACTTTTTTTCCTAACTTTTTTGGGTCTACTTTCGCGAACGGTCAGCCGCAAAATGGATTGATCCCTGAAAGAACCTGATTTCGTAATCCGCAATGATTTAAGCCGGAATTCGTCGCCAAATGGTTAAATAAGTGCCAGGTGAGGTTATTGTTATTATTGTTATCCATTCCTTTATTCGCCACCAAGCCTTGAATTTGGATCAGAATGAGACATTTCTACTCGTCTATAGTAGAGCCATCTAATAGAAGAGTTGCGACATTGAGGGGTCAGAAGCTGAGCGCTCGAGTGCTGTTGTTGCAGCCTGAAAGAGGGACAAACTGGAACTGGAAATACATTGTTTTCAACGAGTGCGGCGCAAATAAGAGCTATTATGATCATGTTGTACAACAGTATTGAGCAGTAATAACTAAAATCTATTTAATGCGTGTGTCGTGCTGTTACTACAAAACTAAAATAAAGGGATTTAAAAATCGTTCAAGCTGGGCTGCTGCCCGAGTCCTATGTATTTCCCTTCACTTCCGCTCCATGACCTGTTACTATTTGTTGTTCTCTATAGAAGTCTATGTAGAAGAGCCAGAAAAAAAGCTAAATATAGTGACAAATCCGCCAAGTTGGGAACACTGAGAACTAAGAGCCGCCATTGGACTGACCCCACGAAGTGAACGGAGTTGGCGTAACTCTGTCTGTACTCTGGCTCTGGCTAACGCTAGCCAGTAGGCTAATGCTAAATGTTATCGGCGTTACCTGCTGATTACGTTATTACATTGTTGATCATCATCACAAGAATGAATGTGTTTACATGTTTTCTGTTAACGTTCATCGGCACTGCGTTGGTAATTGTGGTAAACATAAACCTTAGCTTTACTGTAGCTTACTGCTATACAGTGGCTTTCATTTTCATTTCTCCCCTTTAGGCCAGATCGAATGTATAGTTTAGTTTCACTCTCAGTGTCGCTCGTGTTGTTTGCGACAACAAACTTTTTTTATATGGACCCCCAATCAGGGCCGGATTTAGCAGCCCTACTAGGGTGGTGGAAGAATGGCAGGGTGGGCAACTCCAAAGTTTTTATATGAAGCAGTGGTGTTCAACCTTTTTGACACCAGGGCCCACTATTTGAGGACATTTTAGCACCACAGACCCCAAAACTAAAGATTTATTTTTTCTTTTGTCCACAATTCCAGGTTGGGTTTGGGAAACAAAACAGTCAAACATACAGATGAAAATGACCATTAATCTTCTGCATTCTCTAGTTGTGTAGACTTGGGCTAATTCACATGATGAATATTCTAACTCTTGGGTCCATTTGGTTTCATTTTTACGCTCTCAAAGAGTTACATCTGGTTAACCAACCAATTTAGCTGGGGACCAACTGGAACCATTTGGTTTCTATGCTCTCAAAGAGATACATCTGGTTAACCAACCAATTTAGCTGGGGACCAACTGGAACCATTTGGTTTCTATGCTCTCAAAGAGATACATCTGGTTAACCAACCAATTTAGCTGGGAAGACCTAGAACTCCCTCAGGAATCACTGATATTATGAAAACCACTGATATTACCTTAAATTGGGTGGGCACGATGCACGTTTGCATGGGCTCTGCCCACCCTTGCCCCTCTCTAGACCCGGCCCAGACCCCCAATAGTTTTCATTTCATGTATCCCCAGTTTTGACAAGCATTAGATTAGAAGTATTATAGTTTACGAAGTGCCCATTGCCTAGGACCCTCAATTTATATTGATTAAAAATCAATGTTCATTCAAGGTGTACAAGCAGTGCACACTGAAAGGGTCCATTTTGTTCTTAACCAATCATTAAGCTGGGGACCCCCTGGAACTCCCTCCACAAGGACCACAGGAGATCCCCAGACCCCCACTAGTTTAGTCTTTTCTTTTTTTAACTAAAGGGGGATTTTCATTTTTTTTCCTGAGAAAGTCCTGAAAAGGGGTGCTTTTTATTATGTCCACACAACATCTCTTGACATAGTAAAATGTTGAAAATGGGTGGAATTCCCCCTTTTAAATGCCCTCCAAAAGTAATAATAAGTAATGAATTCAGCCACAACAAGCCACAGACCCACAGTGCTTTCTTCGGTTGTAAATCCTATTAGCAGATCTTGTACATTCTTGTTCTTTTTCTGGTAAACTGTAAATCAGGTTTATAATAGTGAACTAAAACTAACTAAAAAACAAAAACATTGCGGTTATCTGAAACTAATACAAAAAACGATAACTAAACTGAGACTGCATTGTATTGTATTGAGAACCATTTTAAACTAACTGAAATAATTTTTTTAATCAACATTTATATGCTTTTCAAATATGTATAATCTTCTAAACCTTGAATTCAACTTTTGGCTAGGTTGGTGACCAGCATGATGATGAGGAGGAGGATGTTATCTTCTTTGAGTTTTCTTTTATTAAATAGCACTTGTTCTGATCCTAACCTACCCTACTAAACAATAAAAGTAAATAAAACTATATCTAAAACTAAGCAGTTTGACCAAAATAAAAACTAAATAAAAACTAACAAACCAACTTTAAAAAAAAAACTAACTAAACAAAAATAAAATGTGAAAACTAACTAAAACTAAAGTATAATGAAAACCCCCCCCCAAAAAATCCAAAACTATTATAACACATTATAACACATGCTGTAAAGAAAAGTATTCATTGGACCAAAAGCTGCCAGAACACATCAGACCACCACAGTAACTCTTCTCTCTCTCTCTCCGTCTCGCTCTGTCTCTGTCTCTCTGTCTCTGTCTCATACACATACACACACACGCACATGCATACACTCATATGCACAACTCACACACAACCAGAACCTCTTTGCACATGTACGCAATACACCTACAGTAATACCCCTACACTGTCATAGTTGTCGTATCTTAGTTGTTAGTATAGTAGTGCTTAGTTGTAGTATGTTTAGTATGTTAGATGTATAGTTTTAGTTTTAGTTGTACTATTCCATAGTTGTAGTATATTATGTGTCCTTTAGCTGCTTAGTTGTAGTATGTTTAATCTTAGCCGTATAGTTTAGATGTCCTGTCTAGTTCCTGTCTAGCTGTCTGTTTAACTTTCACTACTTGCCACTTTATAATTATAATTATACCTGGTTGTAGCTTAGCACCTTCACCCACTTTATACTGTTACAGCTGCACTTTAAATACTCTAGTCTGTTGCACTACGTCACTTACTGTTTCTTGTATTGTTTGTATTTGTCTTTTTTCTTATTGCACTGTCTATTGTCTTATTGCACTGGGAACAATGGAAACGTTATTTCATCCCTGTATATGTCCTGACATACACTGGAGTGACAAATAAAGAACCTTGAACCTGTCTCTGTCTCTCTGTCTCTGTCTCTCTCTCTCTCTCTCTGTCTCTCTCTCTCAGTTAAAATGAGTGTCCTCGGTCAGAGAGCCAGAGAGCTGGTGACCAGCTACGATCTCAGCCTGGAGCAGCGCATCGCGCGGAGAGGGTCGAGCCTGGTGTGCAAGGACGAGGACCTGTGGAGGCAGACGGAGGCCGCGCTGGGCGCCGGCGACGCTCGGGACGCGCACTGCCTCGGCCTGTCGCCGCTGAGGGTGATGGAGGAGTCGCTCAAGGCCTCGAAAGCAGCAGCGGCGACGGCACCACCACCACTGGCAGCGGTGGGACGGACCAGGGCCGGCGCGGGGCTGCAGGGGTTGGAAAAGGCCTTCGAGGTCTTGGAACAGGCGGCACTGAACCTGTACCTCGGCCCTTGGAGGGAGGAGTACAAAGTGGTTAAGGTCAGTTTTATTTTAAGTTGACAAAACATCTTTGAGCTTGGTCTTTTTTTGTGAAGGGACTCGATTTAAAACAAGCCAGCAGGGGTTGACACTAAGGTCTCTGAGGCACTTGCCCATCGGGCAAGTGTATGTCAGGTTCTACTTGCCCTCAGGTCATGGTCACTTGCCCCCCAGGTTCCAGGTGGTCCCCAGTTAAGTTGGTTAACCAGATGTAACTCTTGAGAACGTAAAAATTTTTTACACTCTCAAGAGTTAAAATTCATCATCGTAATTAGCCCAGGTCTACACAACTAGAGAATGTAGAAGATTAATGGTCATTTTGATGTGTATGTTAATTTGCCTGTTTTGTTTCCCAAATCCAGCCTGGAATTGTGGACAGCTAGAAAGCAGGGAAAGACACAGAGGCAGAGTGCAATGACTGCCTTCAAGACAAATTTATCTTGTGTTGTGTTATAGTGCACTATGTTGCACACTTGCCCGATCGTGCAACCAGGTAGCAGTCTTCACTTGCCCCACCATTTTTTTTACTTGCCCCGGGCAAGCGGGCAAGTGTTAGTGTCAAGCCCTGAGCCATGGTCTTTTATATTTTAGATACTCCTAGTAGACCTTCTATTGAACTGTACTTTTTTGTACTTCCCCCCCCCTCCCTGTAAACTGTCAACACGCATTAAGCCAGTACAACACGGGCGCGGCTTTAGCGCCATCACCCGGCCAACGCCAGAGCCGCATATATGTGCATATATTGCACAGTGGTATCAAGTTATACACAGGATTTTACCAATGGAGAGAATGAGTGCTAGGTCTAAAAGCAATTAAGACATCTTAAAAATATGGAAGCCTCTACCCGACCACTTACCATCGGTTTCTCCTAGCTCAATTTAGGCCGTCTTTACACGGAAACGGGCTTCATTAAAAACATCATCATTTATAGCCGTTTGTGTCGGGGTCCAGTCAGACGAAGACGGCATTTTCTTGACCATACATTTAAATTACTGAATTAAATGACTGAATTTACTAAATCCATGGGAACTTGTTGTGGAGCCTTGTGTAGCTGATATATTGATCCAAAGAATTGGCATCCAAACAACCACTGATCCAGTTTTATTTTATTTTTTGTCTTTTCTGTCTGGTTTCTGTATTTCCTTCTATATGTAGGTGTTTAATGTCTGTCTGTCCAAAAATGAGGGAAAAAAAAGAGGGCACTTGCTTAAATTACTTGGGTGCAACGGTATATTGTATATCATTTGAAGTGCCCAAATAAATAAACTTAAAAAAGAAAACAAAAACTTTCCATGCTGTTTTCTCAAAATAATCATTCTTTTGAGAAGAGCACCATCCATTTAGCTCCTTTTTATAGTGATTTTTTTTTTTTACTGCATCGTGGGGCAAAATTCCGCCGATTCATTGTCAAGAGACAAATCACACAAATCAACGACGTAACTCCTGAAGCGTCAATGTTTACTTCCTGTGTCACTCTCAGTGGAAAAACACTGGACATTTCTGAAGGTAGTTTCTATTATGGCTTTGTGCAGTACCTCATAGGACCAACAGCGTAGCACCATGAGGGTTAAAAGTATTCAAGCGTACGACCTATTTCCTTTTTTCATGCCTCCGCGCCCCCTCTCTCTCCTCTCTCTCAGATGTACTCTGGTATGTTCACACACTACATCAAGCCAGTTCTACCCGGGCCATACATTCTGGAACTGTTTGGGCTGTTGGGGTACAAGCCCGCCCCGCCGCGTCTCGAGCAGCTCCATCGCCAGCCGTCCAGCTTCACCTCTCTGGAAGACCTCCTTTGCCTGTCGTGCGCCTTCTTCCTGGCACGCTGCGAGTGTTGCCTCCTGCTCTCGGCGTTGGGGAAGTGCGGCGGCGGGTTGGACTGGGAGCTGAGCCTGGTGCAGGAGAGGCAGAGAGGTCACAGCGTCCAGGTAGGTCCATCTTAGCTCTGGTTCATAGCTCCATACAAACAACGGCTCCAAACAACAGCTTGAGTGATTAGAATACCCTGGGAAGCCCCTCCACCACACACGTGAAATGGACCTTTTGGCCAGAACATGATTGTTTTTCACCAGAAAAACAACCAGGAAGACAGTGTTGTTTGTTTGAGAATATTTTGACTTAGTCTTAGTCTTAGTCTTTTGAGTAACACACATTTAGTCTTTTAGTCCCATTTAGTCTTCTGAAATTATTTTTTTTAGTCTAGTCTTAGTCGACGAAATATCAACATTGATTTAGTCTTAGTCTCAGTCTTAGTCTTTTTTAGTCTTAGTCTTTCAGTCTTAGTCTTGGTAGTTTAGTCTTACATACAAATGCATTGTAGGTTTACATATGTTATACAGATTTATAGTTTTTAGTATGAAAGATGTCTCATTTTATTTCTTTGTATAAAATTACTGCAATAGTAATAAGTTCCTTCCCTGAAAACGTATGCAATCTATACTGCAGATATGTTCACATACTTAAAAAGAACGGAAAAAAGAAGGTAAAACTGTTTCCTATTTCCATTAGTCTTAGGTTATGATTTAGTCTTCGTCTTAGTCTTAGTCTTTTAAAAACACACATCTTTTAGTCCCAATTAGTCTTCTGAAATTCATTTTTGTTAGTCTAGTCTTAGTCGACTAAATGTCAAAAACCTTAGTCGACTTAGTCTTTAGTCTTAGTCGACAAAAACAACACTGCAGGAAGAAAGCTTCATAGAGAATATTTTGTCCTCCGGTGGAAAAAACAACAACAACAACTTTCTACAGTAATCACACAAGCCATGTTTGTTTTGGTGAGTAGGTAAAACCAGTGTTGCCAACTTGGCGCATTTGTCGCTATATCTAGCTCTTTTCCAGACTCCCCTAGCGCCAAAATTAGTGGAAAAACTCCTGGTGGAAAATCTGGTGCTTTTTGCTGGTGAGTTGGGGCGAAATTGGCTGACAGGCACCAGAGATAAAAACCTTGTTTTTCACCATTTTTCCTTCTATGATAGTCCTCCTTTGGTAACCAAATGGACCCTTATAGATCTGTAACTCTTGAGATCGTAAAATAAAACCAAATGGACCCTTACGGGTCCATTTGGTTTCACATTTGGCCACCGAGTAGCGCAATATGAGCTTGCAGCTCTGATATTTTTTGAAAAATTGTGAAAATGTGATCTTTGAATATATTCTTTTGGAAGAAAATATTTTTGAACTAAGACTGTTGCTACTAGGGGATCCCTAGAACAACACGTTTTCAGATGTGGGTCCGCAGCCAAATATAGATAATTCCGGGGGTCCTTGGCATGAAATATGTTGAGCATCACTGACACAGGAACATAGAATTTTCAGAACAACTAGAATCTGTCAGAAACTAGCATCAGAAACTAGAATCTAGTGTCAGAAACTACAATCGGGTGTCAAATAGAATATATTCTTAGATTTGCGCATCATTTTCACATTTTTTTTAAATATCAGATCTACAAGCTCATATCGCGCCACTCGGTGGCGCGATATGAGCTTGTAGATCTGATATTTTTCAATAGCTAAAGTGTCACATAATGCGTTGAACACCAAAACGCGTTACAGCACACAAAGTTGTTAATCAGTTGAGCGTTCCCCTTCCCTTACAGGAGGCTCTCGACAACACCAAGAAGGTGCTGGAACTGCCGAAGGAAGGCCTCCTGGAGCTGTCCGGCGGGATGGACGGGGAACTGGACCTGTACACCGCCGAGGAGGTGAACTGTGCCCTGAGGGACATGGCGGTCGGCGACGACGACGAGAGTCCACGGTCGTGTTCACTGCTGCCTGCTGCTGCTGCACACAACGGAATCAACCCTCCTTCCTCCTCCTCCTCCTCCAATGCGTCACAGAGAGACCCCGTCTGCATCTCTACGTTCAACTGCCAGCTCCCCACGACGTCCTCTCTGGGACCGGCCGGCGCCGTCAGGAACGCGACGGCAGCCGGCGTACGAAGTGGATACGCCGCCAGCAGCAGGGAGTCGTCGTCGTCGTCTGTCGCCAGGCAAAGATTCGACGGCGCCGACTCGCAGTTGCACAGCCTCACCACCGCGTACGGGTTTCGCGACAGGGAGACCGCTTTGCGGGAGACCCAACTTTGCGATTGTATCCGTGCAGAGGGTTTGGTTCTGCTGTGCACGAGTTGCAACACCCTGCACGACACGGGCTGCGCCTCCCTGCGAAAGTGTCGGAGTCTGGGCCACAGGTTAGTAGACGACTTCGGAGAAATGGAAGACGCGAGAGAGACCGGCGGCGCGGTGTCGCCACAGAGTCTTAAAGAGGGAAGAATGACGAGCAGCACGTCGCCGGTCCGAGCGAAGAACAACCCAGCGGTGTCCTCCTCCTCCTCTTTAGTTTTGCACGACGGCCCCGTTTCAATCAGCCAAACGCCTACTCCTATCCCCTTCCATGACTGTTGTGACCTTTCCCGCCCAGACCCCCAGTTTACCTGCGACAGCTGCTGGGTCTTCCACTCGGGGACCTGCAGAGGGTTAGAATACTGCCGGAACCAGTGCCACGACATCCGCCCGCTGCAGGTCTGCCCGTGTGGAAAGCAGTGCTCCAGAAAGCCCCTCATCTTGTGCAGATACTGCGGCACGGAGTACTGCAACCTCTGTTGGTATAGGAATCCTGTTGAATGCACCTGCGGCCAAACATTTGACCAGTCATCAACATCAGTGTGAATCGCAACTAAAGTTGGAACAAATTGTACTTTGTAGGCACATATTTTGGTGCCTTAATTTAATCCACACAGAGAAGTCAAAATTCCATCCGACTGCGTGGGCAAAATGTTAACAAGAAACCACAAGTGTAAATGTTGCCTTGCATTTGAAAATACATTTAAATATCAAGTGCAGTCTTATTTTTCTATTTGAGACCCTCCATTTTGAGGCCTTCGGATATTTCTCTTAAGTTGCCATAATTACTGTGAACATCATTGTATAATTTTGGCATAATGCCATTGTGTTCACACTGTGAAATATTAGTTTTGGATCATTTAAATGTAACTGGATGTCAAGCACAAAAATGTTTTAACCATCACCTGAGAATAGGCTGTAATAAAATGAAAGCCTTAGGCGACAGTTTTTATTTCTTGTCATTTCAAAGACGTTGATACAAAAGATTGTCTCCACCGTAAGGTGGTGACTATGTTTCACCCCTTGTCCGTTTGTCCGTCCCCGTTCGCTGTTACATCATCCTGTGGGTGACGTATTTAGATCAGGGGTGCCCACACTTTTTTGACTTGAGAGATACTTTCAAAATGACCGGCTCAACAAGATCTACACATCAAAAAGGAAAAAAAAAAAACAATTTCAAGTCCAGCAAGAAAGTTTGACTTTGAAATAGTGGTGAAGGTGTTACTTGCCATAATAATGTTTCAGAATAATGCACTCATAATGAAAAATGGAGGGGGGAGAATTAGGTTTTCTTGTATATGCGACTACTAACGTTTGAAAACAGTATTTGGGGTTTGACTTGACAGTTTGTGATGTTTAATTTAGTCTCCTGCACCCAAAACTAAGACCTTTCACGTTTTTATCCACAATTGGGAGATATAACTGGCAAAAAGTTGGTCAAAATAACAATTATTCTCCATTTCCTAATTGTGTGGACTCTTGAAATTACGTAATTCAGATGTTTAAATATAATTTAACTCTTGAGTGTAAAATGGAACCAAATGGACCCGTAAGGGTCCATCTGGCCACTTAAAAAATCCCAATATACCCTTCTAATTCTTTGGGGTCCTGTTGTTTCATGTCCAGCTAAGCAAAGCATGTCCAAGGCATGTCCTTCACAACGTTGTCTGGGTGATGTTCAGCCAATGAAACCAATCAACATTGAAGAAAAGAAACTATCTGTTGACATGTAAAATAGGCTCAGGTCTGCAGAATCCTTCCTGATCTTGTACAAAGGCTGCCTTCTATTGAAAAGGGTTACACCAGGTTCATACAACCACATTTCTAAAACACAAGCCCCAACATGTTTTTTTTTTATGAACATCATCTCAAATTCACACAATATCACTGTTCAAAGCAGTGAATCGGACACACATATACATTTATTTATCCCGTCAACAGTCATCATTCACTTTACTTTTCATGTCATTCAGTGACTTGAATAGAACATTATTATACTCCATGAAAAACAAAGGCCAGTGATGCCACTGTAATTCAGTAATTATAAGTGAACTATCTGGAGTCATTCCGGAAGCAGCATTGCGTGTTAACCCTTAGTACTGAACGCGTTTTGGTGTTTATGTGCATTATGTTTTAACTATTGAAAAATAGCAGATCTACAAGCTCATAGCGTGCCACCGAGTGGCGCGCTATGAGCTTGTATCTCTGCTATTTTTGAAAAATCGTGAAAACGTGGTGCAAATCTTTGAATATTATGTTAGAAATCTAGACCGGACACAATGTGTTAAAGCGATTGTGTAACAGCTACTGATTGAGTAGATCCCAGTTGACGTTGATGAAGGTTTTGCTGTCCATGTGGTCAATATAGAGCACGCCGTCCAGGTGGTCCATCTCATGCTGGAGGATACGAGCAGGCCAGCCACTCGCCTGCCATTTGACCGCTTCACCCTTCTCATTCAAACCTGCAATAATGACAAGATTTGGACATAATATTCATTGGTCACTTCAGCAAACCACTTGATTTAAACCCTTTCTGTACTGAACGCGTTTTGGTGTTTTTTAGCTGTTGAAAAATAGCAGATCTACAAGCTCATCTCTTGAGCTTGTAGTTCTGCTATTTTTGAAAAATTGTGAAAATGTGGTGCAAATCTTTGAATACATTATTTCGGAAGCAAACATTTTTAACTCAAATCTTTGCTTCTGGGGGATCGCTAGAGCAACATGTTTTTAGATGAGGTTCTGCAGCTAAATAAATTAAATAATAGATGTTTCTGGGGGTCTTTCCTATGAAATATGTTAAGCATCACTGACACAAAAAGATTTTTTTCCATAAAAATTAGAGTCTCATGCCAGGGACTAGAATTTAGTGTCACAAAGTAGAATTTAAGGTCACGGACTAGATTTTTTTTTTTTTTTTTACTATTTTGGAAAACATTTTGGAATAGTTCAACGTGCCAACCTTGTGAGTTTGTAGACTGGCCATTTTAACTATTGAAAAAGTTAGGCAAAGAACTTAAGGGATAAGGGATTTAGCGGTTATGAAAATCTAAGCATAAATACCCTATATACTGTACTTTGACATAACCAGGTGTGGCTGGTCCTTTTGGCAGGGCCAGGTTAGTCACTTTATCGTAGAGACCAGGGCACACAGTGTAGCACCCCTGCGGTATTTTGGGGCACTTGCCCAAGATACCAAAAGGGTCACCATGCAACTCCTTTGCTTAACTTTGGACCCAAGACGTTGCATGTTGGCCCTTTGGTGTAGTTTAGGGCTTAACCATCCACCCTCCAGTCACCAGTTTACAGAATACTGGGGATTTCAAACCAAACAACCCTTCAGTAATGTATTTGTCAACTTTATGTCAAAGCCTGACTTTTTTTTTTTACTTGGGGGGCTACTTTCAAAATGACCAGCTCAACAAGATCTACACATCAAAAATGTGATTATTCCACTATTGCTGAAAATCCATTCCAAGGCCCCCTAGAAAGTTTGAGCTTTGAAATAGTGGTGATGGTGTTACTTACTGTTACAGTGTTTAAGAATAATGCGATTAAAATGAAAAATAGAGGGTGAGAATCGGAAGGTTTTCTTGTATATGCTACTAATGACGTTTGAAAACAGCATTTGAGGTTTGAGTTGACAGTTTGTAATGTTGAGTTTATTCTCACAGACCCAAAACTAAGAACTTTCACACTTTTGTCCACAATTGGGAAAGAGAACTGGCAAAACAATGGTCAAAATAACAATTATTCTCCATTTTCTAATTGCGTGGACTCTTGAGAGTGTAACTCTTGAGATTGTAAAACGAAACCAAATGGACCCGTAAAGGGTTCATTTGGTTTCGTTTTAACGCTCTCAAGAGTTACAGATCTATGGGGACTGTCGTGATCTACCTGCACGGTCTGTGTGATCTGGACTCTTGGACTTTGGATCTGGACTCTGCATGGTCTGTGATCTACAGGTAGGTCACGATCTACCTTTTGGGCACCACTGCCGTACACTAACTATGAACTGCATTGTGTCATTTCCCTAACAAAGTATTTTTTTTCCTTTGTTGGCAACTGTCAGTGTTCTAAGAGATGGATTTTAGTACCCGAGACTTCCACAGCTAGGTAGCGTGGCACCGCGGCCGAGAACCCCGAGAGGCTCTCGCAGGCCTCCTGGAAGACCACTTTCCGCCCGTCCAGCACCCTCAGCTGCGGGTTGACGAAGACGCGCAGCGGCTGCACGGAGAGGCCGCTGGCCTCCCGGAGCGCCGGCGAACTGTCCTCCAACATCTCCCGCGTGTACTCCATCGTCACGATGCGCAGCGGCACGCCGACCTGGGGCGCGCTCAGGCCCACGCAGTTCATCTTGCGCATCACGTGCACCATGTTCTTGATGACCAGCTGCACCTCGGGGCCGGTGACGGCGGCGGGGTCGACGGCCTCCGCCTTGGCCCGCAGCACGGGGTCCCCCACCTGACAGACGTGGCAGTAAGGCGGGCTAGGCGGCGGTTTGATCTTGCGTTTCATGTATTCGAAGTACGAGCGCACCTTGATGTTGGAGGAGTAGTGGCATCTGGAGTCTGAAGATGAATAGGGCGGAGGAGGTGGAGCGGCGCGGAGGCCAGGGGGTTTTGGTTTGCACAGTCTCAGGGCCCCCCTGGACAGCAACATTACAGAGGAACTTAATGTCCTGTTCATAGCTGAAGCAGCCGAGCAGGGGAGAGGTACTGTGTCTCTACCCAAGTTGACTCAATGAGCTGTAGGAGGTGCAATAAAAAAACGTGCATAATTTTAATTTTAACAGCATTCATTGATTTGATTGTACATTTCAAGCACAACTCCCCTCGCAAAAGAAATCCTGTTGGATCCTAATCGTAAAATCAAACAAATCCAAAAATCCTAAAAGATTTTTCGAACAAATCCTATTGGATATTTTCTTATAGGACCAAGAAAATCCAATAAGATTTTCAAATTAACAAATTAAAACGTTATAAATGTTACATAACATTAGCAAAACTATAACTTAATGCATATGTAGTCAGTGCAGACATAAAACGTTACATTTCTGTATTTCAATTAAAACATGGCAAAAATGTTAACTACGAGGTGATATGAAATGTGGTCCTCTGGTGTGATTATGGAAATATAGTGGCCCAATCCATCGTCAAAGTTGCCCAACCCTGATAGACATTACATAAAGTACATTCGTACACTCAGAAAAGGGTCCTAAAAGAAAAATCCTAATCCATTAGCATGGTGAAACACAACAATCAGATTGTGTTTCAGCATGTTAATT
Source organism: Benthosema pterotum (assembly GCA_039105355.1). Classification (NCBI taxonomy): domain Eukaryota; kingdom Metazoa; phylum Chordata; class Actinopteri; order Myctophiformes; family Myctophidae; genus Benthosema; species Benthosema pterotum. The sequence goes on along the minus strand of CM076969.1, from coordinate 53,708,501 downwards.
TTTCCAGACCTCCATTTCTAGGAAACACACAATGGAGGAACTTTCTTTTGCATGTCCACACAGTCACACAACATCTCTAAGGTATATTAATGATATAGTAAAATGTTGAAGATGGGGGGAATTCGTAAATAATGAAGCCTATTTACTTCAATACGATTCCAATACATGACATGTGCATGGTAGCACAGTCTATTTAGGCTTAGATTTAGGATATAAAATGTGTTGAGAATCTGTGTCGTTTAGGGTAAAATGCTGAATGTCACACACATCTCCGTTACCTGCAAAGAGAATAAACACCGTAATGTCCATCGGCAGTTTTTCTTTAATTAAGAATAACTTGCTGGATGAAATAGAGGTGAAAATCTATTTGCACAAATCCGACCATGGTCGTCCTGTCAAAGTTGTATAAGTTCCGGGTTGAACCGAGTATAGACTTCACAATAAAAGCGCCTTCGCGTTATCTGCAAATCAACTATTTCACCAGAGCCCTTATTTTGACAAATACCAGTTGAATGTGAACCGAAAGTACTTTGCAACCTTTTCAACGACATCAACAACAGCCACACGGAACGTTCAAGATCACTACCGAACTATGCCTGGACATGCCGGCAATCTGGATCTCCCTCCTCCTCCCCCATAAAACAGACGCTCTGTATGGGCACCATAGCAACACTGTGACGGTCGCTGCTGGAGCCGATGGTTGGACCAGGGAGGCTGCATGTCTGCAGATGATGGACTGGAACAACACTGAACGCTTCAAGCTGCTGCAGTGCATCCAGAAGCTCCCTTTATGGACCATAGTAGAATATGCCTGGGCTCACAAGATGATAGATCTACTGGACGCAGTGGCTGCTGGTGAGTTTACCAAGTTCACACTCTTCAGAGTTTGATTGTATTTATTTTGTATTTTGCAGCGTTTCAAGCATAACTCATTACAAAAACTGTTAGCTGTGTGCGGATGCGACACCATTTAATAAAGGGGAAATCCACCCATTTTGACCATACCAATACTGTACCTTAGAGATGTTGTGTGGACATGATGAGAAAAAAAAGTTCCCTTCTGTGTTTCCTAGAAATGGAAAGTTGTGTTTCACCTCTAAAGTATTCTCTATGTAAGCTATTCTATACCCCCACCCCCCCACCCCTACATGTAGGTCTTGGATGAGAAGACAGTGTTAGACACAACTCATTCAAATAGTAGGCAAGCACAATTAGAAAGGAATTCATTCAAGATCGAATTCACATTGAAAGACATAATATGGCTCCAATTAAAAAAATAATGGAGGCTCAAATCAAATGAAATGATGACATAGGGTTAGGAGCCGTATCGACTAGCCTTAATACAAATGTATCCAGTTAACTAATGCAAGTACTGTATAGGGAGATGTAGACTATGGAGGCTATTTTAAGCTGGAAAGTGGGCTTTTGTTTAAATATTATCAGAATAACGTCACTTTTATTTAATTCAACATAATGCCAAAGCAACCTTAAAAATATTGACTGGTAGTGTAGGTAAAATACTGTATATCCCACTTTTTGAAAATGAATAACATGTTTTGCCAATTCACATCATCTTTTCAGACGAGGAACTTTCCCTTTGGCCAGAGGTGGACGTATCACAGACGCTGACCCTTGAAGAGTCATGGAGACTGCGGGTTGCATCTGCTCAGGCCTATTCCATCGTGAGGCAAAGGGACGTCGGACAGTTTGAGAAGGTGCTGGCACTTCTGGACGCCGCGCACAGCCTTGTGCCCAGACTAGTGTCCTCCATCAAACACATGAAGATCATGTTTGGCCTCAAGACCATGGTAAGGAAACGTGTCCTGCTGTGTCAGGGCGGCTGTGGCTCAGGAGGTAGAGCAGGTCGTCCAATGACCCGTGGGTCGGCGCCGGCGGTTCGAATCCCGGCTCCTCCTGTCTATGTGTCGAAGTGTCCTTGGGCAAGACACTGAACCCCAAATTGCCTCCAATGAGTTGGTCAGTGTGAGCTGGCCACCATTGGTGTGTGAATGTGGGAAGTGGGGACGCTGGCGTCGACTGTTCGCCGCTCTACTTCCCAATGTATGAATGAATGGACCATTGTAAAGCGCTTTGAGCACTTGGAAAAGCGCTATAAAAATGCAATTCATTATTATTATTCTGACCGCGAACATGGACAGAAGGCTGAAATGTTATGCAATTCAAGGGGTGTTTCACTTTCAGAAAAACTTTTGGTCATTTCATGGTGTGTACTCAGTCTCATGTGAACACGCCAGACATTTTATATGTTACTCCATTCAGTATTTAGATAGTTGATGTTCATTTTAGCATATCAGCCTCCTTCCTATACAAACCCATTATAACTTAAAACTCCATTTTAACCATGGCATATTATTCAAAAACAACCCATCTTTTTTCTGTTGACTGAGATCGTCCTCCTTTAAAATATTGTTTTTGAAAATGTAGCAGCCTCTATATTTGGGTATGCCCACCCTGGTTACGGACAAATGAATAAAACAATATTTTAAAAAATAAATGAAAACTGTAAATGAAATTCCACAGCCCTCTCACCTATTAGGAGGACAATATCAGTCACCAGAAAAAAAAAAAGATTGTTTGTTTTCGATTAATCTGTCCTAGTTAAAATGAGTTTTAAGTTATAATGGGTTTGTACTGTATATGAAGGAGGTGGATACACTAAAATGAATATCAAATATCTAAATACAGTAACAGTTTAAAGTTTAAACTTATAAACTGCCTGGTGTGTTGATCACATCAGACTGAGTAGACCATAAAAGGACCAAAAATCCTTTTTGAAAGTGGAATACCCTTTTAAGAAAAGTGCTTTATATGGAGCTCACCATTAGATCTGGGTGTGTATTTACTTTTTAATTTGGTTCTCTCCCTCTTCTCACCTTCAGATAGTGATGTGGATGCTGAAGAGCGACAAAGGCATCGTTGACACTGTGGTTAAAATCATCCAGTACTTTCCCAGTAAACTGCCTCAATACCGCGATCAGTGTGTGAGTGTTCTAACCATTTCAATCTATTCATTATGCACATTAATACAGTATGCTTTTAAATGGTTTACAAAGTTCCACCTTCAGTGCACTTCTCCTCCTTGTGGCCTCCACACCTTGCTTGTGTACTGCCCAGGTTTTCGACCAAGCTGTGACGTCACGTCCTGCTTTTATGAATGGGTTTCAGTGGACACTTTCAGCTTGTTCTGGCTTGTATTTTCAGTGACAGGAGGCTTTTCCTGTAACCTTTTCCTGTCGCCGAAAATACAAGTCGGAACAAGCTGGAAGTGCCCCCAGCTTCATGACACCATGAACATCCATTCATAACTAAAATATCATATATATTAAACACATTGAAAACCCCAAGAAAGTGTTGCAAAAAGGATCAAGTGGCCCTTCAAGCGGTCGGTTTGCCGTCACTAGAGTATCTGTATCATGCACAAACATCGCAACATGCAAGTTTGCGCTCTACTGAGTGCTGATCTATTTAAATTGACAGTTGCCTGCAGGGGTGAAACATAGTCACCGCCAGTGACTGTTACGCCACCCGCAGGGTGATGTAACAGTCTTCACCCTGACCCAAGATGGTGGAGACCTGTGCCCCGAAGGCACAGGTCTAGTTATTATTATTATGTTTATTATGTCGCAATACATGTCAGCCAAAAACGTTGAGAAGCCCTGAGCCAGATAACATGAAAGCCTTCATAACAGAACTGTTGTTTTCCCTCTTTTTTTTAACTTTTCAGAGCTGCCATGACATGTACTTGATGAGAAAGAACCATCAGGACTTCAAGACCTTGGCCCAAACCCTTGTAATGGACAAGAACAAGCTGCAAAGTTATGCCACGGTTAGTTTCATTCTTATGTACTCATTTATTTATTTCCAAGTAAATAATGGAATTACTAGTTAAAGTTTAAATTCATTAGCCTCTATACACTGGTGGTCCCAGATCACTGGTTGAAAACCCACTGCTCTATAGATTTTTTTTTAATTGTCATATGTTTATATATTATTAGTAGTACAGTATTGTACTGTCAGTGAGTCTAGTGAGCCAAGAGGAGGTTTTCTTTCAAGGTTAGACAGCAGCTACATTTCTGACCAGCAGAGTGTGCTGTTGGCCCAGACTTTAGCCTGACTTTAGCAGTAATAAATATCTGTTCATGAACACACGTCTTTGCCTCAAAGAGGCAATCTAATGAAGAGTAGGCTAATGCTGGCTTCGTGTTGTTGTCTTTACTCTAAAGAGTTTAAACCTCATGGGGGCAAATGCAATCGTGTGTAGACATTTAAAGGACCACTTCACCACTTTTCAACTTACGTACGGTATCTTCATATAATAGGTCCTCACTAATGTACATGAAAAAATACCACTATATTTTTTTTCTACTCAGTCTGTGTCTCACAGGAGGGCTACGGGCAGTTCAGAAACCTGTCCTCCAATGATTGATCATGATCATGATTCGGCAGATTTTTTTTTAAAACAATATGTTTTGAAAAAATATGTACATTTTTTATTATTGGGAGAACGATGGCTGCCATTTTTGTGGACAGTGAATTACGGTAACTAAAAAATAAAACGCATGATTAAAAATAATGCCTGTTGTATGCAGGAGAAAATGGAGGAGCAGTACGGTGAACGTTATGCACTGAAACTGCAGGAGCGGCTGCTGCGCTACCTTCAGGACCTGGAAGCTGTACTGCCAAGGCAGACCTACATCGACCAGGTGTGTGTGTGTGTGTGTGTGTGTGTGTGTGTGTGTGTGTGTGTGCGTGCCTGTGTGCTCTGTACTAGCAGGGGCGGATTGGCCATCTGGAGTACAGGGAGTTTTCCCGGTGGCCTGCGCCACCTAGTGGCCTGGACAAGATCCAAAATGCACTAGTGGCACTTCCAAAATGCACTAGAATGCGTTAGATGCTCGCCTGGAACATACAGATCAAAATGACCATTAATCTTCTACATTCTCTAGCTGTGTAGACTAAGTTGGGCTAATTCACATGATGAATATTTTAACTCTTGAGGGTGTAAAAATGAAACCAAATGGACCCGCAAGGGTCCATTTGGTTTCATTTTTACGCTCTCAAAGAGTTACTTCTGGTTAACCAACTGCCCCCACCAGGGTGGCCTGGCAAAGGCAAAATTGTCCCGGTGGGAATATATGTGCCAATCCGCCCCTGTGTACTAGGATCACTTTTTTCCCCACAAAATGGGCATGGGGGGGGGCAATGTCCCCCTAAATGCCCAGACTGCCCCACCACCAAACATGACGGCATGCAAAAGAACCCCAAGATATTTCATTGCTTATATTTGAAACACTACTACTGCTACTAAGTAACTACAGCTGTGTCACCACTAAACCAACAGCATTTCATCATTGAAAACAGAAAACTCTCTGAGTCAGACCTTTAGCTTTATGCATGCTGCGTGTCTGTTGCAACTTCAACAACAACTGATGTTATTATTGATGCTTTACTTGACTAATAAAAGTCCTGTAAATGTCCCGAAAATGTTATGGGTGCGACTTCATTGCCCGTGGCGCGAAGTGACACAGGCGATGAAGCCGCACCCATGCCATTTTCTCCTACCCCCCCCCCCCCCCCCCCCCCCCCATTTTGATTATTGCAATATTGTTGTTAAAAAAAAATAATAGTTTTGTATTATTAATTTCCAAACCTTGCCATGCTTCAATTTTTTTGCAAGACGTATGCTGCTAAACTTGTGCAGCCTCGGCTGAGATAGAGTATTGCAAAAAATAGATAAATAAAAACAATACGTATGAAGTATGTAAAATAAATAATACATAATGTGTTGTAGCTGTTGAAAGAAGAGCGTTCCAGGACAGTAGAGGAACGCCTGTTGATGGAGGCGATCACCTTTGATTCATCAACATCATTGAAGAGGCTGTTGCGCTGTGGTAAGTTTACTTATTTGCAAGGTCATTAGGCAATGTGCTCCGCAGATTAAACGTTACAATTAAAGAATAAAAATGATAGACATGATGACATGACAAGGAGAAAGAAGCAGAAAAAAATAAGGACATGTGGAACATTACAACGGAAAGCCAGGGTAAGCTTGGCTTTTGGTACTTTACAAGGCTGGTCGGTCCAAAGCCTCCCTTTAGGCATGGACAGAAAAGCTTGCCTGAGTTTTTCTAGGCTACTGGAAGCCTCCTGTGTTTTTATAAGCTCTAGACTAGAGTGGAGCTAGCAGCTAAAACTAGAATATACCATAAGGTCTGTGGTTTTACTAAGAACTTTGCCGTTTTAACCAAGACACAAAATTAAGGCTGTCAGCATTAACTAGTTAATCGCGAGTTAACTCAACCGTGAGTTAACTCGTTTAATTTTTTTAGTGCGAGATTAACTCAAAGTAAAACCAAAGGCCAAGTGGGTCCATTTGCTTCAATTTCGACAAATGCAGGTGAATATTTTTTAAATATCTGCATCAGTTAAGTTACTTTAAAATAAGTCTACACAATTAGAGAATGTAGAGAACTTTCAGCAAAATGTGCATGTTCGCTCCTAATGATATTGTTGACAAATTCTTTAATTTAGGTCTGGAAGTCTAAATAAATGTCATCAAATGGTGGTCTGTGGCTCAAATGCAGAATAAATAATTGACATTGATATGAATATTCTTGAAAAACACTCATTTAAGGTATATTTAGAACTCATAAAAATATGCGATTAAATTGCGATTAATCAAAGATTAACTATGGGCAATCATGCGATTAATTGTGATTAAATTTTTTAATCGATTGACAGCTCTACACAAAATACAATCATTTACCATATGACCAGGGCTCAGTGTGAAGGTTGGACCTTTACAATGCCCCTGAGTTTAGATAAACTATTATTTGTGCCAATGGACCTTTTGCTAAGTCAAACTGCGATTGTCCAATAGACTTTTAGATAACCCCCTCCCCAAACTACTATGGTCCAATCACAGCTAAGCATAACGTGATAGACAAACCTCTCCACCAATAGCTTTCCTGTATGATAAAACATTGTTTTAAAAAAACAATAAATGTCACACACACATTTTTTCCACTGCATAGGGCATGCCTTGTTGATGATACTGGTTCCAGTATTTATTGTGTAAAGTCCATGATATGTACATTGGAACGAATGAGCCCGGAAAGCGTCCTAGGGTGGACAAGAGGGCGCTGTTGTTAGCTAAAGTTTCGTTGTACTGATCAAAGAGTACTGGTTTATTTGTGAATTGTGATGTCATTGTCTCACATGTATACATTTACAAATCAAGGACATACTGTATCTGTGTATTGTTCTCAATACACCATGTCTAAACATTTTTAGATTCTCAATTGGCTCTCTGTATCCTTTCAGTTCTTGCGTCCGGCTCTCCAGGGCGGCCGTCCCAGAAAGCAGCTACACATCAGGTATCAGGAACGCGAAACGACTCCTCCGCTAACGCTGCTGCTGCTCAGCAGGCCAGTTCCTCCGAGGTGACATCTCTGCCTGTAGAAGGGAGGACTCTTGTAGAGGTAAAGCCGTGCGAGTTGAGGACCGCAACGGACGACGACGGCGGCGTTGCCAGTCGCCACTTGCCAGAAGACAGCCTACTCCTGCTGGAGGATGAGGAGGAAGAAGAAGATTCCATCAAGGAGGGCAGAAGTCGACAAAGAACAGCAGACGAGAAGGTAGGGGTTGTCATTACGACATAAACGCCCAATTGCAATTATTTAATCAGCTTTTTTTTTTTTTCGCCATAATCGTGTCCATGTCCAATCTTTCATACGTAAATACAAGCTGAGATGTCAGATCTAGAAGTGTGTGTAAGCGTGTAAGATGTAGGGCAGCTATAATTCCACTTTACTTTATGAAAAAATAATAATTCCACTATACTTTATGGAAGAATAATATTTATTCTTTAGTTATTTGTCATATCTGCCCCCCTGCACTTCTTTGTTCTAAACACAAAACCCAAACTGCTCAGTCAAAAGATATAACCGACATTTATTTAAGTGTGCATACATATAATATTTTACATTGGCGTTCGGCTCTGCTACATTTTTCTCCCTGCTCAGCACAATAATACACCATCATTAAAGAGCTTAAAGGAAGGGGAAGTGATTTCACTTTTGTCAGATATCACCCAAAAAATATTTTTTTTCTGTTAAAATGCTCTATTATAAGGTGTGGAAACCATATATGGAGTTTCCCCCTCCCCCACGTTAGCAGAGGAGCTAATAAAAGTTCCCCAGGTGGTGGCGAATTCTCCTCCAATCAGGATCGAGCAGCAGGCTCACATAGTATAGCTACTGTTTGGCGCCCCTAGTGCACCAGGCTGGAACTACAGGATGAATTTCAAATCACTTACCCTACCTTTAAATACCCTGCCCAATTGGACAGCTGACTGCCACATCAGCCAATGACATTGGGTCACATACTGAATACACCCACATGAGGTGCAGCATATTAAACACTTTAGTAGGTGCCCAGAGCACAGCATGAAACCTTGAGTATGACTGAACTGACTGAACTAACTCCGCAAGCTACCTCTCATTACTTCCTATTCAAAATGTTCTACTTTGTTAATTAAATTGTTAATCGCAGTTATTAGTTTGACTAACTAATCGCCAACCTAAATGTGTAATCGTGACAGCCTACCGAGGAGGCTGAAAGACGGGCGACGGAGACGGCCGCAAGCGAAACTTCCTCTGGCGCGTCGGACGAGAGAGCTGGTGGGAAAGAGAGGAGAAGCGCGGCCGGGACGTGGGGAGGCGAGGAGGAGGAGGAGGACGGCGACGACGGCGGAGAAAGGGAGACGTCGCACGTCGTAGAGGAGGAGGAGGACGACGTGGGGGACAATAATAAAGAAAACGAGGGAAGAAGCGATGGTTCCGCCGCGCCTGAGAACATCCCTTCCTCCCCTCGGTTCTGGTGTAAACGCCACCGATGGGTGAGAAGCATTCTGCACGAGTGCTCCGATGAGCGGCCGCGGGTCCGGCGGCGCGACGTCGCCACGTCTGCCGCGACAAACTTCAGGTTGACGTCTTCCGCCTCTCCGACGCAACCGGACCTCACTCCCCCCTCTCCCGTCTTCTCCTCCCGCCCTCCTCCTCCTCCGGTCCTACGCACCTCTTCCTCCTCCTCCACCTCGTCGGGGGACCTCACACCCTCTCTCACACTCTCCTCCTCCTGCCCTCTCGTCCGGAGCCGTCCAGAGGAGGCGTCCCGGACTTCCTCCACTCCTACGTCCGAGGAGAAATCTGGCGGCTCGGGGATAGCAGTCGGACCGACACAGCCCCCCGCTCTCATCCCCCGGATGCAACCTCCTACGGTCCGGCTGTCCTCCTGCAGTGACGACGGCGATGCGGTTGTTCCGACGCTACCGGTGGCGTTTCGTCCACTGAAATACTCCAATGCCAGGAATATTACAGAAGTCCCTCCTGGCTTTTCAACCTCAAGTCAATCTTCAGCTATACCGTCCAGGCAGCACCACATGCTCTCATGTCTCCCTGAGCCGGTAGCATCTCATCATCCGCTGTCCCAGAGTTCTCCTTCTACATCCTCCTCCGCCGGCTGGCCAACGGCGCCAGCGCGACGACCTCTCTCCAGGAATCAACTCAGTACATCCAGACAGCAGCATTTGCTCTCGAATCCCCCGGAGCGAGCAACGTTTCCTCACAGCTATACCGCAAACTTCAGAGATTCTGAAATGTCTCGGGACGACTCTGCTACCTCAACCGGCCGCGTGATGTCGCAACCGCCACCACGGCGACCTCTCTCCAGGCTCTCGAGAAGGTTCTGGCGGAATTGGAGCGTCCTCTGTCGCTCACAACCTTCTTCTTCTTCTTCTTCTAGCTCGTTCGACCCCGCCCCCGAGCGGTCCGGAACACACGGACGGACGACTTCTCCTTTGTTTTTCGTGGAGTCAGAGTCTGACGTCCCCGTGTGGTCTTCCACACCGGCATCTGCTCCCAACCTTCAATCGAGGACTCACTCCGATCGGTCTTCTGAGCCCTCGTCCGAGCAGCAAGCGATCCGTTTGCAACCGGATGCTGCTCCTCAAACTTCCGTCCTCCCCTCCTCGCCGCCCCGCCTGCAGCCAGACCTCAGTGCCGCTCGTCCGGCACAGACTCCACCTTGCCCTTCTGTCGTCTCGCAACCTCGCGTTACCTCCCAAATCGCTGGCCTGGCCCAGGCTGACAGAACCCACCCCTCAGCGCGGATGTCGCCGCAGTGCCAGTCTGTCCTGCTGCAGTCGACGCTGCTGCAGCCACTCGTGAGACTCACTAGGCTGAGCCGGCAGGAATGCATCAGAACGGTGACACATTTTGGGAGATCGCCGACTGATCGGATTGGAGAGGACGGCAGCAACGAGGACGCGGGAGACGGACAACAGGGTGCGAGCGACGGCTCTTTTAACATCAACTGTCTGTACTCCAGCGACGAATCTTTTCACGAGGACGATTCAGACCCCGACTACATGCCGAGCAAAAAACAAAGAGTGCGGTTGAGAGAATATGAGGGTTGGTGGCACTGAATGGTGATTTTGAATCGAAGTGAAGGAATACATTGACTGTTTGGTGTTTCTAATAGTGTAAATACATGTCACATATAAATACATGTTATAATACATGTTACATGTCACAATACAGTACGCACAGTCAAATGATCAAACAAATGACACAAGTGCTCACGTTTCTTGAGGGAGAATATTTGAGTCATTCCATGAAAACGGTACGATTTGAAGTCCCTCTGACCGCTTTAGCTGTATTTTAGTGATTGAGTCACTGAAAAATATTTTTAAAAGATTGTTTAATTAATTGAAATGTTCCCTTTAATATTGTGTAAACATTACATGGATTTTATTTTCATATCAGAAATTATCTTGTTTTCTTTCAGTAGACACCCCCTATTTTGTCCATTTTTCCATGTCCCCAGTGGCCTTCAATGAAAGTAGACTTGACATATTAGTAGTAGACTTGACTATTAAACATCAACAAAAATCCAAAAATTATGACATGACCATATCTATCTATCTGTACTTTATTGCTGGACATATTTAGTTTTTGAATAAATAGATGATTAATCATTTAAATGGCATTTTAGCTGTGTCACTCAGTTGCACTCAACACAAGTCATTCTTCCCTCCATAACAACAATTAACTGGCCCTTTAGTGACATCAACAATAGGAAGTAGTATTTTACAACTCTTAAAGATGGCCTTAATATTGTGGGCTATTCAGAAAAGTCTAACCTTTCGGGCAAAATTTCAGGAAAAAAAAAAGTCCAAATCGTACCGGTTTCATGGAATGACTCATGTATTTTTTTACATTCAGGTCTCTTTGAGACCATTAAAGCAAAGTTGGCATTCTTCTTATTTTATTTCATTATTTATTAACTCCAGCAGGCTGAAACCCAGGGGGAGCTTAGCAGTATGTTCTCGCTCCACATACTGTGCGGTCTGTCTATGTTTACATTGTGTGTGTGTCTGTCTAGAGGCAAACTCAAAAACCTACTGGATGGATCAGGGCCAAACATGCATTTGCATGACACGTAATCAATCAATCAATCAATGCCTGCCTGGCTCTAATGTGGACTTCCATCCGGACTGACAGAGAAAGGGATGCACCATAGTTGAATTCTGGGTATCCATGGTTTTACACTGTTTTCAGACTTGTCATTTCATTGATCGAATGCTTTATTATGGTAGATTATTGGTCATTTGGGCTAGAGATCCCCCTTGGGGAATCGTTTCAATTGTGGACACTATTTATTCAATTACATAACAATAACATCAACAAATATAGGACATTATGCTTAGAAGAAATGTGTTGAATGTTGCATTACAGTGACTTCCTTCCCTGCCCAAAGATACTGTAGCTATAAAGGTGAACTATGAAACTATAACTCTTCAGACATGTGCAATATACCTGTAAAAATAAACAAAAGTCATGTTTGTACAACTTACCTGTAAAAATAAACAAAAGTCAAACTTATTGAAACTGAGTACTTTTCCATTTGCCTATAGACTTTCTACATAATTGTTGCAAAGCATTTAATGTTTCAGTGTTTACCGTAAGTCCGTAAAACATGAACAAGAATTTCAAGTACGATTTTACTCCTCTTAAATCGACTCCACGGTTGATCTTTACTCTTTTAAAAATATCTATAATAGCTGAAATTAATTATCTACAATCTTACGGAGCTTTTTTATACCACACAAAGTAAGGCATAGGACGCATTCGTCGCATTCGTAGAAATGTATTCTGCACTTGTCAGATATTATCCATTGAGGAAAATATATGACTGTAGCTATCTAAAGCTGCACAGATGCTTGCTGTCAATAGATGGCGCCAGAACCAAAGTAGTGATAATCCCTAACTACAGGTCAGAGTTGCATACTCGTTTTGTTGTTATTAGATATTAGTCACCTTCTGTTGCTCCCATACCCAAGTAATGATTGCCTGCCTCACAGTGCCTGTCGGTTGGACTGACTGACTGACTGACTGACTGACTGTGTGAATCACATTCGGCTCCATGAGAAACAGACCTGTACTCTTTAGGGACTATTTTTCCTGAACTGACCAGCTCAATGCAATCCATCACATTTTCAAGGGCAGTGTGGTAGAACAGGGGTTTTCAACCTTTTTGACACCAGGGACCACCATTTATTCAGCATTTGAGCCACGGACCACCATTTGAGGACATTTTAGCCCCAAAGACCCCAAAACTAAAGATTTCTTTCATCTTCTAGTTGTGTAGACTTGGGCTAATTCAGATGATGAATATTTAAACTCTTGAGAGTGTAAAAATGAAACCAAATGGACCCACAAGGGTCCATTTGGTTTCATTTTTACGTTCTCAAGAGTTACATCTGGTTAAACAACTTATAGCTGGGGACCACCTGGAACCCTCTCAGGGACCACTGGTGGTCCCCGGACCACCTGTTGAAAACCACTGTGGTAGAACATGACAAGTTTACTGTGTTTGACCTTTATCGGAAGCATGATGACATGTTTTTTTTTCCTTTTCACCCTGATGCAAGCAAGATGACCATCTCTTATCTTTCTCTCCAAAATGCCTTTCTTCTCCTTGCGATTCCAAGACAGTGAAGCTGTAGCCTATACCTCCTGAGTCACTGTCTGTCATGCACTCGATTGTGACATACAGTAAACTTAACTTTGCTATAGTACAGTGCATTGGTTCTCAACATTTCAAGGCCATGCAGTATTTGAACTGCCGGGTTGCCAATGTTTGTTTTTTATCAACGTCTCTTGATTACATTTGATGAAGTATGATTGGTCGGCCTTTCTTTCGTTTGCTATTTTGTTTGTTTAATCTTTCTTTTTTCTTTTCTTTTATATTTTCACTTCACTGTCATCTGCAGGAGATGCCCCCTCCAAAAAAAATAAATAAATGTGTGGACCCCCCACTGCATGGGCTCTTTGCCCCCGGGCCAGATCTAGAGGGGGCAGGGGTGGGCAGAGTCCACCCAAATGTGCATCCTGCCCACCCAATGAAAGGTAATAGTGGTCCCCAGCTAAATGGTGGAAGGTTGGTTGACCAGAAGTAACTCATTGAGAGTGTAAAAATGAAACAAAATGGACCCTTGCAGGTTCATTTGGTTTCATTTTTACACGCTCAAGAGTTAAAATATTCATCGTCTGAATTAGCCCAAGTCTACACAACTAGAGAATGTAGAAGATTAATGGTCATTTTGTCTGTTTTGTTTCCCAAATCCAGCCTGGAAGTGTGGCCAAAAGCAAAATAAATCTTTAGTTTTGTGTCTGTGGGTCTTAAATATCCTCACATGGTGGTGATCTGTGGCTCAAATGCCAAATAACTAGTGGGCCCTGGTGTCAAAAAATTAAAAACCACTGCTTCTTGTGAAAAACTTTGGAGTTGCCCATACACCCTGCCATTCTTCCAGCCCACCCTAGTAGGGCTAGCTAAATCCAGCCCTGCTTGCCCCACAGATAGAGAACTCCTGCATGTACAAGTGTGCCAAGTAACTAAAGTTCATTGGGGGGGAAAAAACGTAAAATGTAGCCCCTCCCTCTACATAGAGCAGAACATCTGTATGAGAGCCTATGGGAGCCTCTGCTGCTCTCTATTTGGTCATTTACATCCAGACGGTACCCCCTTCTCCAGCCAATCACGTGCCTCTCTCAGGTCGGGCCCAGTGACAGAGGGAGAATGACCCGGAGGTCAACGGCTCACATAAGAGACGGTGATGTATGGTGTGAGACGTACGTCATGGCATGATGCTGCAACATCTGCCTATAGGCCTACTACCAGTGCTGGGAATGACTCAAATAGATACCTTACCTAATTAGCAAACGTTTTGTGGGGCACAAGAGCTTCTCATAATGTAAACATGAATATTAACATTAACTCTCACAGGAGGCAACAATATGGTGACCAGATCTGCTCACAATGTGGGGCAGGACAGCTCAACTTGTGGGACACCTGTAGCTCTGGTCCAGAGCTCCACTGCTTCTGAGTCTGACTTGCATTGGAGCTCTGCTCTTCTCTGTGCAATCGGCCATTACTGCACCCGACCAGCCTCTCTTCTGGAGTGGATATACATAAAGAACATTTTACCTATACTCACCAAAATAAACACGTCTTGTGCCATTAGAAAGCCTACTTACCTTAGTGTTGGCACTGTGAGCCCCCCACCACAAAGATAAAATGGACTTTTTGGCCAGACATGTGGTCACCCTAGGCAGCAGGTCTGTGTACAGTAGAGCAACCCTAGACTCCCAAGAGAACTGGTTTCACATGTTTGAAGTCCTATAAGTACTATCAATGAGCAGTTTGGGGCCTTGCATGATTTCCTCCCTTTTCCCCTCTTTGTGTTTTTCTCTTTTCCCTTTTACCTGCAGGCAAGAGTGAATATTTGTACGTCTCTGAATGTCTTGATGAAATGAACATTGTGGCCACTGCAATTGTAAACAAGTGTAGTACTTCACGAGTTCTGCTGTCCACTCACAGTTACCAGTTTTGCTGTTGCCGTTGTACTTGAATCCATTCGTACTGTAAAATTGAAACACAACAACAAATTCCATTCATGCATTCATTCAATATAAAATGCCATTGTTGGATGAAGGGAGCTATATAATTATAAATGCATTCCACTAAGAATGAAGAAAGCATGTTATGTCACCCTCATGTTTGCAACTCCCTCCCTCTACCAAAACTGACAAAGCATCTAATGCCAAGCATATGTTGCAACACAATCATTTACATCACAGTGTTCCATACAAAAATAAACACACACTGCCAGTGTTTTGTCCGCCATCGTTTTGAAAACACCATTGGTTAAAGTCCTGTTTTTTGATAGTTGGTACAAAGTTCCATCATGTGTGCATGTGTGTGTACACTGATCATTGCAACACCTGCCTGTTGTTTTTATTTTTAATATCCGTTTGTTTAGATGATCACTGCTTCTGGCAGTGTCCTTTACATGTATTATTCATATTCATAGAATATACTACTCATGGAACTGTCAACACATTGTGGCCAAATATTGCATTTGTGTTTTGTCACTTATTAGCAGTAGAAGGGAAAATATAAAAACTGATTTATGTGCATGGCATATAGGCAGGATGCTGGGTCCAATAAATAAATAAATAAATAGATAAATAAAATAGGCATACAAAAGCATACACAGGGGAATTGTACACTCTCAGAAAAACAGGTCCTAAAAGAAAAATCGTGAAACCCAACTTGTCATCATGTCGTCAAGTTGTGTTTCTCAATGTTATGGGTTTTCTTTTCTTTTTTTTCCCCAGTCCTCCAGGCTCCATTTCTAGGAAACACAGATGGGGGTTTATTTTGTCCAAATGTACAAAAAGTAAAATGTTGAAAATGGGTGGAATTTCCCTTTTAATGAGAAAGGGAAACAGACAGCCACTCCTGTATTAGCTTAAAGGGGAATTCCACCCATTTTCATTTTTTTCCTGAGTGTGTACAAATGCAACCAAATGAACCCTATAATGGGTTCATTTGGTTCCATGTGTACACTCCCGGAAAAAAAGAAGCGTCTAAAGAAATCCATTACCATGGTGAATGAAAATACATCTTGATGATGTCATCAAGATGTTTCACCATGTTAGTGGTTTTCTTCAGACCTCCATTTCTTGGAAACACACAATGGGAAACTTTCTTTTTATCATGTCCACACAACACCTTGAAGGTACATCAATGACATTAGTAAAATATTGAAAATGGGTGGAGTTTCCCTTTAATGATTCGCACCTATTTTAATTGGGCTTGTCCATGCAAATGAGCAGGCCATCCGTGTAAACTGGCTCTTCTCCATGTGGCAAAGCTGACCGACAGGAAACGGCCTCTATGCAGTTACTAGTCAGAACATGTGTTTGGGAAAGCATTATTGTCGAATGTCGAGAATGTCCCAGAATCTGGAGACGAGTTGGAGAGCGTCTGTGTGGATTTTGAACTTTGGATTTGTCATTTCAATTTGTCTTTGAAGATCATCAGCAAATATAATGTAGGCCTACATTTAGTCTATGATCTATGCGGGAATTCGGGGGGAGAATACTGCAATTGCCAAGCACAAAAAAAAACATCGATTTGACACCTGAGTCCTCACAACAGTTTAGGACAGGGCCGGATCTAGAGGGGGCAGGGGTGGGCAGAGCCCACCCAAATGAAAGGTAATATCCGTGGTTTTCATCAGTGGTTAAGTTCCAGGTGGTCACCATCTAAATGGTGTAAAGTTGGTTAACCAGATGTAACTCATTGAGAGTGTAAAAATGAAAATATTCATCATCTGAATTAGTCCAAGTCTACACAACTAGAGAATGTTTTGTTTTCCAAATCCAGCCTGGAATTGTTTACAAAAGCAAAAGAAGTCTTTAATTTTGGGTCTGTGTGGCTAAAATGTCCTCAGATGGTGGTCCGTGGCTGAAATGCTGAATAAATAGTGGGCCCTGGAGTCAAAAAGATTGAAAACCACTGCTTCATATGAAAAACTTTGGAGTTGCCCACCCTGCCATTCTTCCAGCCCACCCTAGTAGGGCTGGCTAAATCCGGCCCTGGTTTAGGACACTGAAAACAGCAGAATACCGGTAACATGTTTCCACGTGTTCTACGTTGCAGGCGGCGCTGCAAAGTCAATTTTTAGAACGTATGCGCAACGCGCGTCCTTCGTACATTACGCACATTACGCACGAAGACGTCGCGGATCCCAAACAAGTTCCCGATTGACACACTCGCTGTTTACTGCTTAAAACTGCATGCAATGTACCGTCGGGTCGAAAAGCAGGAGGAGATAAGTGATGCCATACCCCAAACCCATGCTTGTTATACGTTTTTGGGGATAGTGATGTAACAGGGGTGTATGGCACAGCCCATGTTTTCCACCAATGGAAATATTGGCCTGGTTCAACACCCATTTTTGGGGAGACTGTTATAAATCCAGCTCATAAGGTCACTCCTGTTCATTTTACTGTCCAGTGTCGTGTTTTACCTGCAATCTGTATACTATCTTTTGTAATTTGGATTTAGTTTTAAAGGTATTTGCAATATTTTATGTATACTATTTATATATATGTATTTTTTTCGTCATACAGTGTTGTTGCAGACATGCTACTTTTATATACTTGAGGCATTTCAAAAAGAATAATTTGGATATTAGGTGACAAGTGCAGGATGAAAATAGCAGGGTTTTGTGCTGAAGTATTTTCACTCAGTTTAAAGTTGCATGCCTAAAGGAGTTATTTTAATGCATTCTTCTTGGTGCATAGGCTATTGTACTGCAGAGATAGTATGTTGTTGCTTAGGTTAATTATGATTTCTACAATTCACTGTAGCCTGTACCTGTGGACCACTGGTGATCCTGCCTGCTTTTGTATTTATATATATATATATATATATATATATACTGCAGATTATTGTATAGCCTATGTGGAGATAAATATATTCAATTATTTAATTTGTCTTGTTATTTAATGATCTTTCTTTGACTTACTATTAGTCTGCATGGACGCTTTTTTTTTTTTTTTTTTTTTTTTTGCTTTACAACAAACTTTTATACATTTGGGAAGAAGTTATGGTTAAAGCTTAAAGGTAATTGATGTTAAGTCTTTGCTCATCCTGCCCAAATAGTTTCTCATTCATTGTATTAACACGTGCTTTTCTTTCCTCCATGACCATCACCAGCCTCATCGATCCCAAGATGGACAGCAACAAGCCTTACCTGGTCCAGATAAAGAAGGGCAACGGAGTCTATGGAAACAGTAATGCTGCGGTCAACACCAAAAACCTGAACGGCACTGCGGGAGTCAATGGGAAAAGCGTGAACGGGAACGGTGTCCTCCACCACGTCCACCTGAACGGCGGCGGCACGTGTCCGGCCAAGGCAGCCAAGAGCCGCAGGCTGGCGTGGGACGTCAAACCGTCGGAGATGGCCAACAACACCCTGAACCCCATCAGAGCCATCGTGGACGGCATGAAGCTCACCCCGCACCCGGATAAACCCATGATCGCACTCTCCATAGGTGAGAAGAATTTTTGTGCACGTATATGTCAAAATAATCATAATAATTAGGGACGTCCCGATACTGTATCGAATCGGGAAAAGTATCGGATCGGCCCTTTTTTGTGATATCGGTTCATATCGGTATCGCAAATATTGTCTGGGTATCAGAAAAGTATCAGTATTGGCCCTAATTTGTCATCATCAGACCATTCTGTATTGGTAAATATACCAGTATAACCAGTGATCCGACCCAGGGGTAAGGGGTTGACAGTGACACTATGGTAAATATACCAGTATAACCAGTGATCAGACACAGTGGCAAGGGATTGACACTATGGTAAATATACCAGTATAACCTGTGATCAGACACGGTATTAAGGGTTTGACACTATGGCAGGTACCGTAAATAAATGTTGAAAGTGATCGGATCAGGAAATATCAGGATCGGCAGATACTCAAACTCAAATGATCGGGAGCAAAAAATCGGGACAACACTAATAATAATACATTTTATTTATAAGGCGCCTTTCAGGGCACTCAAGGTTGTCACTTGCCAAACTACAAGTAAATACAATTAATAGAAAACATAGTTAAATGCAAAGCAAAGAAAACAAAAGAGAACTATAGCTTGCAGCACAAAACACGGGTGGCATCCATACAGTAAGTCTGCTTAAACAGGTGTGTTTGAAAAGTTGGTGATTGTGTCCAAGTTTCTCATGTCAGGGGGCAGAGAGTGCCATAGTTGAGGCACAGAGCGGCTGAATGCTCGCAGTGACTCCGCATTGTAGACAACAGACGGGCTTGGAGGACTTGTAGTGTGAAGCAGAGCTGAGAGACCGGGTGGGGATGTTGATATGTATGAGATCAGGTATGGCCAGTGGAGTTGGTGGAGGGCAGGGGGTGATGTGACTGATAACAGGGACATGTGAGTGAACCGGTTGTTGCAGCACTGTGGGGGTGAGAGGAGAGAGGCGCGGAGTGGTTGATGTTTCGGAGGTGGAAATTGGCAGCTGATGTGGGTTTTGGAATGATAGTGTGCTGTCAAGGACGACACCCAGACTTTTAACCTGAGCGGAGCGGGAGAAACCCAGGAGTTGTCTAAAACACTCAGATTTTTTCACTTTTTGAACTTACAATTGGAAATACTACAGGGAAGTAAAAGTACCTAAAAATTCAGTACATGTAGCCTAAATAGTTACTTTCCACCACTGATTTTTGGAATATACTGTATTACTAAGCAGTAGCGTCCTTTTAGAATCTCTTCCGTGGCTTCCTAAGTTATCATATTTCGTGAAGATGCCTCTCCATCTTCACTTCAATGGCTTTACTTCAATTTGTACAGCAATAAAACATTTTATTGTGACCTAAAGCGATCTGAATTATGCTGCATTACCAGATTGACAGTGGTTAAAGTTGGTTCACTAGGTGTAACACTTTGAGAGTGTAAAAATGTACATTTTTACGCGCTCAAAAAGTGAAAATATTCATCATCTGAATTAGCCCTAAGTTTATTTACAATTAGAGAATGTAGAAGAATGGTCATTTTGATCTTTATCTTTGCCTTTTTTGTTTGTGAAATCTAGACTGGAATTGTGAACAAAAAAACAAAAGAAATTTGGGGTCTGTGGGGCTAAAATGCCATCAAATGGTAGCTCAATTGCGGAATAAATGGTGGGCGCTGGTATCAAAATGTCTGAAAAGCACTGGTCTAGAACCCCATAGAATAGGAGAAAGGGTTGGCACACAGCATGAACTAATTTTCTAAAGATGGATATAACTTAACAGCTTTGTCCAGTTGCTCCAGCTGTCTTAGTTCATTTTCCCAGCTTGTTTTAACTGCTGATAGGCAGCACACTGTATAATAACATTATGACTGACCCTGGCCTTACTGTTGCATATATCCTTCTCCTGGTGCGTTGCAGGGGACCCCACTGTGTTTGGAAACCTGCCCACTGACGACGCCGTGCTCCAAGCCATGAAAGACGCCATCGACTCCCACAAATACAACGGATATGCTCCTTCTGTCGGTCAGTCCCCCCATAGTACAGTAGCAAAACTGCTGTTGGCATTTTTGTGTACAATACGCAAGAACAGCACAAGATTTTTGTACACCAAATGCATTGAAATCTTTGTCCAGCAGGTTTTGCTGTTTGCCGTCTACACTGCTTGCATAATGCCATGTGAATGCAGCGTTAGTTGTTTGTAAGCTCCGGTTGCTGTAGTTCAATTCATACTGATTTTAAATCACCACCTTTTGTGAGTATAGGTATGCATTGATTTAAATGCCCTTGAAATGTCAGGTGAGTTGTAGCTTGAGCCTCTAGTGTGGTAAAGCAGTAGATGGCATCACATGCATGGATCTACATGAATAAAAGTAATTTATTTTATTTATGCGTACTTGTGTCTTGAAATCTTTTCTCTGCGTCACACAAATCGACCCGATGTTTGGGAACATTGACCCGGCGTTTGGGAACCAGACAGGACCATACACAGTCTAAAGTCTAAATTGTTATATAACCCACGTAAAAGTGCTGTCTTGTTTACTCTCCCCCGCCCTGTCAACCGATCTCTCAACCCCCTCTCTTCCTCTCAGTTCATCTTTGACACATTCTCTTAACCCTTTACTGAACGCGTTTTGGTGTTTTTAGCTGTTGAAAAATATCGCGCCACTTGGTGGCGCGATATGAAGTTCTGCTATTTGTAGTTCTGCTATTTTTGAAAAATTGTGAGAATGTGGTGCAAATCTTTGAATACATTAATTCGGAAGCAAACATTTTTAACTCAACTCTTTGTCGTTTGGTCCTTCCTATGAAATATGTTAAGCATCACTGACACAGAAAGAGATTTTTCCAGAAAAACTAGAATCTCACGCCAGGGACTAGAATGTAGTGTCACAAACTGGAATCTAGGGTCATGGACTAGATATCTAGTGTCAGAAACTGCAATCTAACTTCAGAAACTACAATCTACTGAGAGGAACTAGAATCTACCGTGGGGGACTAGAATCTAGCATGAGGAACTCGAATCTAGCATCAGATAAGACATTATTACGTTGTAGATGGATTAACCTGGATTGACCGCTGTCTCGTTTACCAGGTTATCAGAAAAGCAGAGAGGCGGTGGCAAACTTCTACAGCTGCCCCGAGGCCCCTCTGGAGGCTGAGGTAAGGCCCCCCGTCTCCCATTGAATGAATGATGAATTAGTTTTAACCTAGTTTGGCGTCAAACCATGCTAAAATCACCCATCATCACACATTGGAACAGTGTTGCCAACTGCCAAAATCCAAAATGCACTAGTGGCACTTCCAAAATGGACTACAATGCGCTAGAGTACTGGTTTTCAACCTTTTTCGTACCAGTGCCCACTATTTATTCTGCATTTTAGCCACGGAGGACCACCATTTGATGTTGAGTTTAGTCTCTCTGACTAATTTAGGAGAGATAACTGGCAAAATGTTGGTCAAAATGGCAATTCTTCTACATTTTGAAAATGTGTAGATTCTTGGAAATTAGGTAATTCAGATGTTTGAATATAATTTAACTCTTGAGAGCGTAAAATGAAACCAAACGGACCCGAAAGGGTCCGTGGGTAATTTAGACGTTTGAATATAATTTAACTCTTGAGAGTGTAAAATGAACCAAATGGACCTTACGGGTCCATTTGGGGTTTTATCTCTGGTGCCTGTCAACCAATTTCGCTCCAACTCACCAGCTAAAAAGCACCAGATTTTCCGCCAGGAGTTTTTCACTCATTTTCACGCTAGAGGGGTCTGGAAAAAAAGCTAAATATAGTGACAAATGCGCCAAGTTGGCAACACTGCATTGGAATAAATATCACACGATCTTCTTAATTTACAACGTTAAACACTGCAGATGTTCCTGTTTTATGTACGTCAGAGAAATGTTGCCAACTCTTTCTCCGCTCATGGTAGTACATTGGTAACTCATGTTTACTTGAGGATTTCTGATTTCAAATATGTTTACTTCTACTCACCACGCAGCACATTGCGAGCTTGTAGATCTGCTATTTTGAGAAGATTCTTCATTCTTTGAATGAAGACTTTTCGACACGATGACTACTACGGCTCGTGCAGCCTTACTAAACCACATATTTGATTCCAAACTTTCACTTGTAACAGAGCATTTTCTGAATTGCATTATTGATACTTTTGCTTAAAGGAGAATTCCACCCATTTTCAATTTTTTCCTGAGAGGATACAAATGTGAACCAAATGGACGGTCCATTTGGTTCCATTTGTACCTCAAGTAAACATGAGGTAGTACAAAGACGGCGAAACCGATTATACTGTATTTTACGGTAATTAAGTAAAGTAAATGCAAAAGTTAACATGTACTACCATGAGCAGAGAAAGAGTTGGCAGAGGATACAAATGGACCCTAGCAGGTCCATTTGGTTCCATTTGTACCCTCTCAGGAAAAAGGGGTCTGAAAGAAAAAAAAAATAACATCGTGAAATACATCTTGATGATGTCATCAGATGTATTTCACCATGTTGATGATTTTTTCAGACCTCCATTTTTAGGAATTAAGGAATTGGGGGAACTTTTTTTTTATCATGACCACACATCTCTAAGGTATATTAATGACATATTAAAATGTTGAAAATGGGTGGAGTTCCCCTTTAAGTAGTAAAACGTGCAAGCACTTTCTCTACCAGTAAAAAAAACTGCTCCAGCCTTTTGATCTTCTTTGTCAGGATTCTGTCTCTTAAAGTTGGAATTCCACCCATCTTCTTTTTTCTGAGAGCGTACAAATGGAACCAAATGAACCCGTTAGGGTTCATTTGGTTGCATTTGTACGCTCTCAAAAAAAAGAAGCGTCTAAAGAAATCCATTAACATGGTGAAAATACATCTTGATGATGTCATCAAGATTTTTCACCATGTTAATGGTTTTCTTCAGACCTCCATTTCTTGGGAACACAGAATGGGGGAAACGTTTTAGGGCATACCTCTAGGGTATACTAATGACATATTAGAATGTTGAAAATGGGTGGTGTTCCCCTTTAAGCCCTTGTCTCCCTGTCCCTACTGTCCCCCTGATAGGATGTGATTCTGACCAGTGGGTGCAGTCAGGCTATTGATCTGGCCATCAGTGTCCTCTGTAACCCTGGGGACAACATCCTGGTCCCCTGCCCAGGCTTCTCCCTGTACAAGACCCTCGCCGTGTCCATGGGCATCAAGGTCAAACTCTACGACCTGCTGGTGAGTTATCATGGTGTTAGAGCAGTGCTTCCCCAACCTGTGTGTGTTTGTGTTTGCACACTCAGAGTTACAGACCTATGAGGGTCCGTTTGGTTCCCCAACTCCCATTTACATTAGCTGGGGACTGTAGTACGGAGCCCCTTAGGGGACATGAATTTGTATTTTGTTTTTCTTATGCATTTTTTTGTGTTTTTCATCTGCGTTTTGTTTTTTCCACGGTACACTTTCGTTATTTTCTTCTGCGTTTTGTTTTTTTCCATGGTACGTTTTCGTTATTTTCTTCTGCGTTTTGTTTTTTCAATGGTACGTTTTCCTTATTTTGTAAAACCTTTGTTCTTTTTTTAATTTTTTAACACTTTGTGTTTATTTTCAAAGTCGTACCACGAGTTTGAAACTTGCAGTTCAACTTTGAAAGTCGAACTGCTTGTTTCAAACTCGCAGTTCGACTTTCAAAGTTGAACTGCGAGTTTCAAACTCGCAGTGCCGTTATATTGCCCCTACACTATTATTAACAATTGTACAAATAACTGCCAAGCTAGCAAAAAAATCATAGGTACTGTATACTATAGAAAGAAATCCACTGACTTAGTTGATTCTACTTTTTTGATTCTTAAGTGAGCAATAAATGTTTGCAATAAATGTTTTTCCAACTACCATTTCACAAGGCAGGTTGTTTTCTGACCCCTCAATATCCCAACGCTGTCTCTGTCTCTGCTTTCGGCTCGGTATTGAACAAGAAGTAGACGGTCTGAGGCCCCTTTTACACGGAGAGAGAGAGAGAAAGAGATCTACACATAAAAAAATCCATTTCCCTCTCCTCAACACAGCAGTTCTCCTAGCATCCGGCGTAACAGTCACCTGAGCCCGACCACGAGCATCATCATGTTCGACCAATTCATAAGCCCCACACTCCTAGGTATTCCCCTAATTGCACTCGCCTTAACACTCCCTTGACTATTATTCCCTGTAGCAACTGGCCGATGACTAAACAGCCGATCCCTAACCCTTCAGGGCTGATTCATAAACCGTTTTACTCAACAGCTCCTTCTCCCCCTTAACCTCGGGGGTCATAAATGAGCCGCACTATTCACCTCTTTAATAATCTTTCTTATCTCCCTAAATATATTAGGGCTCTTACCATATACATTCACCCCAACCACTCAACTGTCCTTAAATCTAGGGCTTGCCGTCCCCCTGTGACTAGCGACTGTAATTATTGGTATGCGAAACCAACCAACACATGCCCTCGGTCACCTTCTCCCCGAAGGAACACCTACCCCGCTAATCCCGGTGCTCATTATTATCGAAACTATTAGCCTCTTCATCCGTCCAATAGCCCTAGGGGTCCGACTTACAGCCAACCTTACGGCCGGCCATCTACTGATCCTCCTAATTGCTAAAGGCGCCTTTGTTCTCCTTTCCTCCATACCAGCAGTCGCAGCCCTTACTTCAATTGTCCTTCTCTTACTCACCCTTCTAGAAGTAGCAGTTGCAATGATTCAAGCATACGTCTTTGTTCTTCTTTTAAGCCTCTACCTACAAGAAAACGTCTAACCCCTCCCCCAATGGCCCACCAAGTTCATGCCTTCCATATAGTCGACCCAAGCCCCTGGCCCCTAACAGGAGCAATCGCCGCCCTTCTCCTCACATCTGGACTAGCTATCTGATTCCACTTCAACTCAATAACCCTAATAACACTAGGCTTAATCCTCACCTCCCTAACAATGTACCAATGATGACGAGACATCGTCCGTGAAGGAACATTCCAGGGCCACCACACACCACCTGTTCAAAAAGGTCTCCGGTACGGTATAATTCTATTTATTACCTCGGAAGTATTCTTCTTCGCAGGCTTCTTCTGAGCCTTCTACCACTCGAGCCTCAACCCCACCCCAGAATTAGGAGGCTGCTGACCCCCCTCCGGTATCACCACCCTTGACCCCTTCGAAGTCCCTCTCCTCAATACAGCAGTTCTCCTAGCATCCGGCGTGACAGTTACCTGAGCCCACCACAGCATCATAGCTGGTGAACGAAAACAAGCCCTCCAATCACTTACCCTAACTATCCTCCTAGGCTTCTACTTCACCTTCCTCCAAGGCCTCGAATACTACGAAGCCCCCTTCACCATCGCCGACGGCGTTTACGGCTCCACCTTCTTCGTAGCAACAGGCTTCCACGGCCTCCATGTTATTATCGGCTCAACATTCCTCGCCGTCTGCCTCCTTCGACAAGCTCAACACCACTTTACGTCCGAACACCACTTCGGCTTCGAAGCTGCGGCATGATACTGACACTTTGTAGACGTTGTCTGATTATTCCTTTACATCTCCATCTACTGATGAGGCTCATGGTTCTCCTAAATACTGGCTATCAATCGCCTATCGGTTAAGAGGGCCGGTAAAACTCGTGCCAGCCACCGCGGCCATACGAGTGTGCCCAAGCGAGCATGGTCTTGTGTATAATGGCTCGGGAAAATAACAGATCTCCAAGCTCACATGGCCTCTCAGCCAGAGAATCCAGCGATTTCTAACCTTTATAAGACAACGTTCACAACACAGCCTTGGTTAATGCCTGGATTCTGGATTCTTGTATCAAACGAGGCTTGAAACCGCTCTGCCCCTTTTTGCAGCCAGAGAAGACTTGGGAGATCGACCTTCAGCAAATGGAGAGCCTGATTGACGAGAGGACGTCCTGCATCATCGTCACCAACCCCTCCAACCCCTGTGGCTCCGTCTTCAGCAAAGAACACCTGCGGGACATACTCAGAGGTCGGCATTTCAACTGCATTATCTGATCCCGTAAACTCATTACTTGTTTTGTACTTGTTTATTGTGCTCAGTTAAAAGGAACCCTGCATAATGAGATAAATATGGATAATACATTATACTTGCTCTCTATAACTAGAATTGAACATTTAAAACACATAGAATAAGCTCTTTATTTTAAAAATAGTTAATGTTTTTATCCCATGGGGGCCGCCATTTTACTGTGCCTGTCACATGGCCTGTCATTGGGATGGCGTCACAGGAGATCGCTCCAGCAGTAGAACTAATGTAATGCATTAAACAACTGCATATTTTCTCCTCCTATGGTCCATCCCGTCTGTTTTACAGTCCTTCATTTCACCAGCGGGGGTCGCCATTGTCATTACAAACAGAACAGTGTATTTACACCGATGTTTTATGTTAAAATAATGGCTAATCATGTTACGTTCCATACTATGTTCTATACAAGAGATCTACTGTGACGTCATCACTATGATGAGACCATGTGACAGGCACAGTAAAATGGCGCCCCCCATGGGATAAAAACATTAACTATTTTTAATCTAAAGAGCTTATTCTATGTGTTTAAAATGTTCAATTCTAGTTATAGAGGGCAAGTATAATGTATTATCCATATTTATCTCATTAGGCAGGGTTCCTTTTAACACTTTGAACCAAAGTCATACAATGCAGAGATTAATTCAGTTCTCTGTCTTTAATCCATTAATAACTGGGCCCACCAGTCTTATCGCACGATAGCATTGTGTTGTGCAGTTCACAGCAGGTCTGTCGTCGCGTCCGGCTCCAATTTAACCTATGAACGTGAATAACTCCCGATCTAATCAAAACAATAGTTTTTTTTGACGGCCCATTGCAGGCCCGCCGTTAGTCGCGGTAGGGGTGATATTACCTCCCGTCGTTTACGGATCGTTGGTTCTTCGTGTTTGCTTCTTCTATCTACAGTACAATGACTATTTAATAAGGACAGGAAGCCAAGACACCTATGGGGGAGTCCACATTGGTTCATGGGAGGAAACAGACATGCGCAGTACAGACCAGGAAGTTTGACGCTTGCAAACCATGCATGCCATTGGTCTCTCGCGATCGTCAAACTTCCTGGTCTCCTCACATGAACCAATGTGGACTCCCCCATAGGTGTCTTGGCTTCTTGTCCGTATTAGATAGTCATTGCTACAGTACTTAAATGGGCTTCAAGATGGTGCCTGGTGAAACCTGAAAATAGGCCCTGAAGACAAAATAAATGTGTCTTTTTTTTTTTTTTTTTTTTTTGTCTTTTTCCCAGTGGCCTCCCGGCACTGTGTTCCTATTCTGGCAGATGAGATCTACGGTGATATGGTAAGTGCATACACACACAGGCACACGCAAATACACACATTTTGGAAAAGATTGATTGAAATCATTTATTAACAAATTGCTTTGGACAAGCACATCAAAGTATGGTACAGCAGCACGTGTTTTGCCATAAAAAAAAAGGATGACTCGGAGAAAGCCTTTCGGGCCGTTTCTATCAGGGGTCCTCCTCGGGGGGGTTGGAAGGAATCACACCACGTTAAAGGTTGGCTCGATCGGCCCTGTCTGTCTACAATAATCGAAACCTCTCCCGTAATACCAGCGCGGCACATTCTTTCCCCCCTAAAAACTGGCAGGGGAGGAGGTCGGGTCGGGGCTTGGTTGGTTTGGTGCTGTTTTTTTTTCCTGGCTCAGCTTGGGCATACGACCCAGAGAGGAG
Source organism: Benthosema pterotum (assembly GCA_039105355.1). NCBI lineage: Eukaryota > Metazoa > Chordata > Actinopteri > Myctophiformes > Myctophidae > Benthosema > Benthosema pterotum. The sequence goes on along the minus strand of CM076969.1, from coordinate 53,680,284 downwards.
GGTCAGCACAGGGGGGATTAGTGGGGGGTCAACCGGTACATGTGGCTCAGGGGTAATAGAGAGAGCGAGAGAGAACGTCCGGTAGATCATCAGCCAGATTGTGGAACCACCGTCGGTGAGGTTCCCAGTTCGGTGTCCAAGATTGAGACTCTGCACTCGATGTGCAGGGCCGGATCTAGGCATGGGCATGGGGGGGGGTCTGGGGCAATTCCCCCCTAAATGCCCTGACTGCCCCACCAAACATGATGTCATGCAAACAACCCACATTTCCAATTAAAGTGCTTATATTTAAAATGATTTGAAACACTACCACTGCTACTAACTACAGTAACTACGGTTGTGTCACGACTAAACCAACAGCATTGCATCATTGAAAACAGAAAACTCTCTGAGTCAGACCTTTAGCTTTAGCTCTCGTGTCCTTTAGCTGCGTGTCTGTTGCAACTTCAACTGATGTTATTATAGATGCTTTACTTGCCTAATAAAAGTCCTGTAACCGAAAATGCGTATGGGTACCATACCATTTTCTCTTGCCCCCCCCCCCCCCCCTCCCCCCCAATTGGGAAATGTTACATCCGCCCCTGCTCGACGTGCAGGTTGCCTTGCATGGTTTCCTCCACCACAGTCGGTGTATGGATGCGTGTGTGAATGAGTGAATGTAATGCTTTCACTTGGGATGAAAGAGCTACAGTATGTGAAATGCACCATTTACCATTTGCGTGCAGTGGTGAAAGGTAGGAATAGGATGAACATCATGCACCATTTTACACAATTGTACAAACACACAAAACCTACAGTATAGTCTTACAGAATGTGGCTGCACAGACTTTAGACTTCTGATATAGCTTTTTATAAGGTTGGTTTATGTGCTGTAGTATAGCATAGGCCTTTTCCGATTTCTGACTGTGCATGTACAGTATACCAATACCATAATAGACCTTTTTGTAATCCTCGCCCTCTCCTGCCATTAATATGCCTTATAGCTGTTGTGTGGACATAATGCAAAAGTCCCCCCATTCTAAGTTTCCTTCGATTCTAGGAAAGTACAACTCGATGGTGTCGTTAAGATGTGATTCGCCATGTTAACGCTTTTTATCCTAACCTCCAGTTCTAGTAGTTCTAGGAAAGAACTGAATGGGGGCAGCTATTTTTTATTACGTACACACAATAACTCCAAAGTATAATGTGTTAATGACATGGTAAAACATAGGTGTAATTCGCCTTAAAATAAAGCTAGGCAGTAGTAGTATAAAGGAGGTACGTAAATTAGCTAGACTGGTAAAAACAAATGAAAATAGTTACAAAGAATGTCTGCAATAAATTATCCGTCAAATTAGCGTTGAATAGTTTTTACTTCAGTAATTGGAAAAGTCCAGAGGTGTTGGTAAGTGCACACGCAGGGTTTTGGTCTACAACTCTGCATTCTATCCCACCTCCTCCTGACCCCCCCAACCCCACAATATATTTGCCCATAAAACACACACATGCACCAGCATGACTAGGCACTTTTTCCCCTTACTGCTCGCATGTGTTTGCAATTAACGCAGACGTGACCAGTCTGTCTGTCTGACGCTACAGAAGGGAGGCGGGGAAGGGGGTGCATTTTGAGGGGAGGCGGCCACATGGAGAGGCCACGATGGCTCTGGGTTGCATTAAGAACCCTAGTTGAGACGGTAACAGAAAGGCTCGGCCCAAATAATACTCGGCCCTGAGTATTGACAGAGTTACGCTGTCGCAAACTCTGTTCACGTCCAGTGGCGGCTCTACCATCAAGTTGTGTTTCACCGTGTTGATGGTTTTCCTTTTAGCACTTTTTTTTCTGAGAGTGCACAAATGGAACCAAATGGACCCGCTAGGGTCCATTTGGTTCACATTTGTACACTCTCAAGAAAAAAAAAAGTAAATGTCCCTCTTTGGCCCTCTTTCAGCTCAATTTTCTGACCCCTCAATGTCGCAACCTTTTGGTTGGTCTGAGTATTATCTGGGGCCGAGCCTTCATGTATTCGTTGAGACTTGAGTTTAGCATCCCCTATTCTAGCTATCCACCCCCCCTTTAGAAGGCCCTCTGGTTTCTGGGAGGAACTCAACATCAGGCCATGTGCGTGTTTGACCACCGACCAGAAGCAAAAATTGCTCCGTTTGTAGATTTTTTTTTTCTTTTTTGCAGTGTCACTCAAGTCAGCCAATAGGAGGTGGGGCGGTGCTGGACTTAATTGAAGCCATACTGTAGTTATGGCATCAGCTCTCTCTCTCTCTCTCTCTCTCTCTCTCTCTCTCTCTCTCTCTCTCTGTCTCTCTCTCTCTCTCTCTCTCTCTCTCTCTCTCTCTCTCTCTCTCTCTCTCTCTCTCCCTACTTTTCCACTGTCCGCTATTGTTTTCATAGATGTATCATACCATTTTATGTTTTTTTTTTTTTTTTTTTTTTTTTTTTTTTTTTTTTTTAATAATGTATTGAGTTAAATAGCTGTATTATATTTATAATTTTACTGTATTCAATTCAATTCAAAGGAGCTTTATTGGCATGAATAAACAAACGTTTACATTGCCAAAAGAATAAAAACATAAAACCATAACCATTATGGTATAACAGGGTATATAGAGCTTGTAGGGAAACAAATAGCAGTTATTCGCAGTCTCTTTGAGACAAAAAACAGAAAAGAGAACACCTCAGTCACTTGTACTTGCAATAAAAAGTAAAAGTCATTGCGTGACAACTGCATAATCCACATATGTAACTGTTTTTGACTGAGGTGAAGTCATTATTTTTTATTTTTGAGTTGTGCAACCACTCCATGGCCCAGCTCTGTCGGTGCGTACTGTACCCATCCCTGTCACTATGTGTACGGACCAACAGGGGCGCTGTTGTACCACTCACTTCAGACTTGTTTGTTTTTATCTTGTCAAAGCTGAGCAGAGCTTCAAATCGACATATTGGTTGGTTTAGTTTTACCCCCCATGTGTCTTATGGAGTATTGTCAGCGAGTTGAGAAAATAAGCTTGAAAGAGTCGCCTCTGTTGACTCTAACATTACACCTAGCTACAACTTTAAGAATGTATTTCAAATTTACATGTCAATTTCAGCTGTGACTTAACATTTATTTCAGACATGCTCTAGGTCAATTATTTTCAACCAGTGGTCCGGCGACCACCAGTGTTCCTTGAGAGGGTTCCAGGTGGTCCCCAGGCTAAATGATGGAGAGTTGGTTCAACCAGATGTAACTCTTTGAGATCGTAAACGTGAAACCAAATGGACCCTTGCGGGTCCATTTGGTTTCACGTTTACGCTCTCAAGAGTTAAAATATTCATCATGTGATCTGTATGTTTGACTGTTTCATTTCCCAAATCCAGCCTGGAATTGTGGAAATTAAAGCAAAATAAATCTTTCGTTTTCGTTCTCAAATTCCGAATAAGTAGTGGGCCCTGGTTTCAAAAATGTTGAAAACCACTGCTCTAGTTATGCGAAGATTCAGGCTCTTCTCCTCCTGAACAGTTAGGACTCCATTTTCGTTACCGCTAAACCCCTTATCCCTTAACTGCCTTTTTAAACTATTTAAAAAAAAAAAAAAAAAACATTTTTCAGTAGTTCAAATGGCCAGTCTACAAGCTCACAACGTGTTAATAGATTGACATGTTGAAATATTCCAAAAAGTTTTTTTCAAAATAGTAAAAACAAAATAAGGGATTAGGGATAAGGGGTTTAGCATGTAACGAAAATGGAGCCCATAGTCTCTGTATGAAAAAAAAAACAATGGTCAAAAACATATCCTGACTCCGTTGGTCTTCTCCTTCTCATTCCAGGTCTTCCCAGGCTGTAACTCTCATTCCATGGCAGCCCTCAGCACTGACGTTCCCATCCTTTCCTGCGGCGGATTGGCCAAACGCTGGCTGGTCCCAGGCTGGCGGATGGGTTGGGTTCTCATTCACGACAGGAACGGAGTGTTCGGCTCGGAGGTACGTACAGCACAGTACAGTATGCCCTTCTCAGGCCTTTTAACAAACGTAGTCTTAGTGAAACCAACTTGAGACGTTGCACTTGCAAGGTTAATTTGCACCTGTACTTGGACCAGCGTCATTCTGCCATACAGACGGACGCATAGACACGGACACAGAAACATTGTGACTCACTCTTCTATGTTCCTGGAACTCTTCGTCGCCAAATTACACCAATTATGTTAACACTTTGACTGCAAAACTGAGTTACCCAAGTTTTCTTTGCTGTTGTTGGTGTCAGAGCATTCAAAGTGTTCAAAAAATAATTTGAGAATAAATAAATAATATTACAGGTAAACAATTCATTGTAGATTCTCGCCCCCACAAGGGTGAAAGGAGAAAGTTTTATTGGCCAAGTATTTCCAACATACATTAAACCCCTCCTAACTGAGTAGTGCAGACAGTTAGCTCTTCAGTTTATTTATCACAATTATGTCAACAGGAGTCAGGATAAAACTACGATCCTTCAAAATACCTCCTGAAACACTTCCACCAAAACAATAGCTTGTAATTCATGCGGTTCTACTGTACGTCGCCGTTTCTCCTTTCCAGATCCGACAGGGTCTCGTGAAACTGAGCCAGCGGATTCTAGGAGCCTGTACCATCGTCCAGGGGGCGCTAGAGAGCATCTTAAACAACACGCCCAGCAGTTTCTACAACAGCACCATCAGCTTTCTCAAGGTCAGTACTGTATAGGACAAGTAAAGGCAAGTAAAGTCAAGTCGGTAACCCTTACCTGGTAATAATCAGTAATTGCCTGAAATTACATGGTAACAACCAGGTAGTTACTATAGTAATTACTAAGTAATTACCAAGTACTTTCCCTGACAACTACCATGTAACTACTGGGTAATTTCCAGCTAGCTTTAAGTATTTACCCATTCATTACCTGGTAGTTACAAGGTAACTTGCAGATACATTACTCAGTAATTGCCATATAATTACCAAGTAGTTTTCCTGAAAACTACCAGGTATTACCTGGCAACTGTATTCTCTGACTTTGCATAGGTATTATTAAGGCATTGATTGATCCTTCACGATTACCCATCAGCCCATGATTTGAACTCTGAACTTTGAACTGGTAAAACTGTTAATTACCAAGTATTTACACAGTAATTACACATTATGTTTCCAGGTAAAACCTTGGTAGTTAACATGTAAGAAAGGTGGAACTGTACTGTAAAGTAAAGTGTGCTCTGTTTCCATTATATTACATGGTACTTTCACTGTAACTGTATATTTTAAACATCCACCACTATTGGCTGTAATAGGGAAGGATTATAATTTATAATTATCAGCTAGGTAGATGGTAATTCTATGGTACTACTCATGTAATTACCTGATAGGTACCCCGTAAGGAACGAGGAACTGTACTGTAAAAGGAAGTGTACTCTATTTCCATGACATTACCATGTATCTACCTGATAATTATAAATTATAATCCTTCCCTATTACAGCCAATGGTGGTGGCTGTATCTACAGTTACAGTGAAAGTACCATGTAATATAATGGAAACAGAGCACACTTTACTTTACAGTACAGTTCCACCTTTCTTACATGTTAACTACCAAGGTTTTACCTGGAAACATAATGTGTAATTACTGTGTAAATACTTGGTAATTAACAGTTTTACCAGTTCAAAGTTCAGAGTTCAAATCATGGGCTGATGGGTAATCGTGAAGGATCATAATCTACAATTATCAGGTAAGTACATGGAAACAGAACACACTTTACTTTACAGTACAGTTCCACCTTTCTTACATGGTAACTACCGAGGTTTTACCTGGTGACATAATGTGTAATTACCGGGTAAATACTTGGTTATTAACAGTTTTTACCAGTTCAAAGTTCAGAGTTCAAAACATGGGCTGATGGGTAATCGTGAAGGATCATAATCTACAATTATCAGGTAAGTACATGGAAACATCATGGAAACAGAGCACACTTTACTTTACAGTACAGTTCCACCTTTCTTACATGTTAACTACCAAGGTTTTACCTGGAAACATAATGTGTAATTACTGTGTAAATACTTGGTAATTAACAGTTTTACCAGTTCAAAGTTCAGAGTTCAAATCATGGGCTGATGGGTAATCGTGAAGGATCAATCAATGCCTTAATAATACCTATGCAAAGTCAGAGAATACAGTTGCCAGGTAATACCTGGTAGTTTTCAGGAAAACTACTTGGTAATTATATGGCAATTACTGAGTAATGTATCTGCAAGTTACCTTCTAACTACCAGGTAATTAATGGGTAAATACTTAAAGCTAGCTGGAAATTACCCAGTAGTTACATGGTAGTTGTCAGGGAAAGTACTTGGTAATTACTCAGTAATTACTATAGTAACTACCTGGTTGTTACCATGTAATTTCACGCAATTACTGATTATTACCAGGTAATTACCTGGTAGTTACCTGGTAATTCTTCTACTAGATGGCTCTCCTCGGTGCGCCATCAGCTGCACCTTTGTTGTATGGTTACCATGACAACCCGTATTACTCCCCTAAATACTAAAATCACGGCGACAACGGCTCCAATGCGCGCTCCGATCCAAAAACTTGAGATTACAAAATGTGCCATCCTCACTCAGTTTTCAAGCGATTGTTTTAATTCTAACTTGTCAATACAGTGTATAATTTATATATTTTATATTTTCATTGGGTATAGGTATAGGCCATGTTTTTTCATCAGATAATGTTGTTCTTTTTATCCACGCAGCTTAGAGACACGTGCGCTGGCAGTCAATCATGCCAGTCTGAATCTGGGCCAGATCTATAAAGCAACGCTGCCTATAATATTAAATGAAAAAGTCAATAACTTTGCCTGCTATGTACTGTATGTTTGTCATACCTTTTAATTTTGCACTAAACAAATGCGGCCCTTTGGCTGACTCTGCCCGGCCCGTGAAAGGGTTTTAAACCAGTGGTCCGGGGACCACCAGTGGTAGAGAGTTCCAGTTAAATATGGAATTTGAGAGCATAAAAATGAAACCAAATGGGCATGGGCATTTTTACGCTCTCAAGAGTCAAAATATACATCATGTGAATTAGCCCAAGTCTACACAACTAGAGACTGTAGAATATTAATGGTCATTTTGATCTGTATGTTTGACTGTTTTGTCCAATCCAGCCTACAATTGTGGACAAAAAGAAAAATAATTCTTTAGTTCTGGGGTCGGGTCTCCTCAATATTTTATGTATCTCATTTGGCCCCTTGGGAAAAATAATTGCCCACCCCTGGTATAGGACAAGTAAAGTAAAGTCTGCATGTACAGAGTCTATAATAACAAAGCATCTGTTCATTTCGATGATCTTCTTTCCTCCTCAGTCCAACTCGGAGATCTGTTTCAACGAACTGTCCACCGTACCCGGCCTCACTCCAGTGATGCCATCTGGAGCCATGTACCTCATGGTCAGTACATCAGAAGACTAGGCTCACCTAATGGGCACTTTTCAAAAAGAAATGGCGTTTACAAAGTGTGTGTGTGTGTGTGTGTTCTTACTTCTTCCAGGTTGGGATTGATATGAGCCGCTTTCCAGAATTTAAAAACGACGTGGATTTCACAGAGCGCCTGGTGACGGAGCAGTCTGTCTTTTGTCTGCCTGCTTCGGTAGGATGGCAATCTTATGCATCCATCCATCCATCCAACCATCCATCCATCCATCCATCCATCCATCCATTTTTGATATTCAGACCGCCAGCAATGACTAAAGCACTCAAAATGTAACGCACGTTTGCCTTTTTAAACTATTAAAAAGAACATTTTCAATAGTTTAAATGGCCAGTCTACAAGCTCACAATGTGTCAATAGATTGGCACGTTGAACTATTCCAAAAAGTTTTTCAAAATAGTAAAAAAAAATGATAAGGGGTTTAGGATTTAGAGAGGGGTTTAGATGGTAACGAAAATGGAGCCCTAAATCTTAATGGCAGCCTTTTTAGACATTGCTGGGTGTCTAAATACAAGAAAAGGTCATTCACTGATTTGACATATTATTACTTATACTAACTTTCAGTGTCCCCGTGTTTCCAGTGTTGGGACTTTTAGAGGTGGGGGGACGCCTCTCCAAGGGGAATTTCACTCATTTTCTTTTTCTTTTTTTCTGAGAGTGTACAAATGTGAACCAAATGGACCCGCTAGGGTCCATTTGTACACTCTCAGAAAAAAGGAAACTCATTAACATGGTGAAACACATCTTGATGATGTCATCAAGATGTCAAGTATTTCACCATGCTAATGATTTTTTTCAGACCTCCATTTCTAGGAAACACTGAATGGGGGGAACTGGAACTACCATGTCCAAACAACATCTCTAAGGTATATTAATGACATAGTAAAATATTGAAAATGAGTGGAATTCCCCTTCAAGACACGTGAATGCACGCTTGCATTTGCATGCGCATTTGAGTGCACCTGTGCAACACACACAGACACGCTATTAAAACAAGTATAGCATGTTGAGAAAGATTGTTTACAATGCCTAATTGTATCCATAAAAGTAAATGACAAGACAAGAAATATATACGGTAGGCCTACATTTTGCCCCAAGAGAATATCTTAGATGTGAGAAGTGCCCCGTACACCCCTCCACTACACCCCTGCCCGTGTTCCCAGTGTAACAATCGCTTTCACCGTTTCTCTATGCCAGGCTTTCGAATATCCAAACTACTTCCGCATCGTGGTGACAGTGCCAGAGGAGATGATGGTGGAGGCGTGCGCACGCATCAGAGAGTTCTGCCAGCATCACTACCAACCCTGCACTTTAGACAGCAATGAGCTGGACCAATAATGGATGGCCGGCCGGCGCAGGATGGCAGGAGCAATAATGACATAACTGGACCAAAAGTAAGAAGACCTATGGATGTACTTAGACAGAGACAGACTCAGAGGGACAGAGAGCTAATGAGAAAGAGAGATAGAGAGTTGTAGGGAACAGCTTCAGAATGAAGATATTGCATATTGACGTTGTTTTGGAATCGGTTCTAAATAATAATACCGATAATAATGAAAAACAGGTTTTTCATCTCGGAGGAAAGCATGTAGTAGTCATGTTTTGTAGTCATCAGGCCAAAAACCTCATTTGGAAATTGCCTTCGCTCAAAACCCGAAGAAGAACGATAAAAGATCTTGTCTCATGCAGCTTTTATTTAGAGAAAAGAATCGGTATGAGGTTAAAGGACGCTCCAAATTGATGGTCCCTACATGATGAATAACAAAACAATAACTACAACATGACGTAGCAACAAGATCCACTCCCAAAACGGATCATAAAACTTTAAAAAGAATGCTGTGCATGCAGGCTAGTGCCTGCTGTGCACCATATGGAAAATGTTATATACTGTATGCAAACTCTTGAAAGTGGCACCTTTCATCCAATCCTCATATACTGTAAGAGTATAAAGATGATAGAGATCCATAGTATTTTTAAACATATATAAAACACATAATTTTGTAATTTATAAGAATTATATATGACATTCCAAACAGATATAAGATCCATAGAATTTTTTTGTAAAGTGGCTTGTATGAAAGGTATCACTTTCAAGAGTTTGCATACTGTACAGGTGCCCACACTTTTTTTTTAACTTGAGAGCTACTTTCAAAATGAGCGGCTCAACAAGATCTACACATCAAAAATGTCATTGTTCCATTACTGGAAATCCATTCCAAGCCCCCCTAGAAGTTTGAGCTTTGAAATAGTGGTGATGGTGTTACTGTACTGTTATAGTGTTTAAGAATAATGCAATGAAAAATAGACGGGGAGAATTGGAAGGTTTACTTGTATATGCTACTACTGACGTTTGAAACGTCAGTAGTATTTGACAGTGTGTGATGTTGAGTTTAGTTCCTTGCACCCAAAGCTAATAACTTTATTAGAGCGTTAAAATGATTAGAAACCAAATGGACCCTTACGGGTCCATTTGTTTTCATTTTAACGCTCTCAAGAGTTACAGATCTATACATCTTAGGAGACTGTCATGTGATCTACCTGCATGGCCTGTGTGATCTACTGGTAGATCACAATCTAGCTTTTAGGCAGCCCTGCCGTATGATATATATTTATATAAAATCTTCCATATGGGCACAAGCTCTCTCTTGAGTTTACGGATATGTGAGGGGTTGCGAGGAAGAGGAAAATATGTTAACGTGTTGAACACTGAAGAAACAAGGCCTATCATGATGTGTATATGGTTGGTCCATCTATGTCACTGTAAATGTATTATTATTATTATTATTATTATGTTATACAAAGCTTATATTTATATTTTGTACGGCCAACTTATGATAACCTTTGTTTTAATTTTTTTTGTTTTGTGGATGTGTGACCATTTATAGTCCAAATAATGCGAACAGAACCATCATCGACCATGCATGCAATAACAAGTAGTCTTTTTTTTGGTTTTCTAGACAACGAATGAATACATTCTACAAACGGATGCATACTGTATCTTTACATCTGCTCGATGAAATATATTTTTGCTTGATGAAATATATTTTTGCATGAAACATATTTACGGGGGAATCAGTGAACGTAGCTGTTTGTGTTAGTGTACTTTGAGTTATCGAAGGTGTGTTAGCCATCTTTACGTACACTTTTACACTCTTTTTATGTAATATACTTTGTAATTCAATAAATGTTTAAATGCATGTTATGATGATAGCTTGTCATGTTGAACTTTTTTTTTTTTTTTTTTTTTTTCGACATTTGTGTAAAAAGGTATTTAAGCCAATCAAATTGTACGGTGATGAGCTCTAGATCTGTGTTCGGAAATAAATGTACAAAGCTGAGAATTTTGGGTTTATTCATGATTTGAAAAGCATTACAATCCCACATGGCAGAATGTTAAAGAGAGGGTGCCGTGATTTTTGCATTTTTTCCAATTATGTTTAAGAGGTGACAGTATGTAAATAGACCCCTTGGGGTGTTTTTTATGTGCAATGATGTCTTCCCTTTGTATTTAGGGTTTCTTCCTGGGGGCTGAACCTTTCAAGTCAAACGTGCCAATGAAAAAAACTTCAATAGAGTGACATCATGTGCTCAGCCCCTCCCCTAACTCCTCCTCCTTTACCATGCAACTAAAGCTGTGGGCGTGGCTTCAGTTCAGGTGGATCTCCACCCATCACCACCCAACAGGGAAACCAGGCATACTTAATGAACTGGTTCAGTGGAATCATAAAAATGACAGTTTAACAAACACTGTACACTTTTTGGGGGAAAAAAATCTTACCTTTCATTAACATTAATACCTGATGATCATGTTTTAGGGTAGAAAAAAATCATGGCACTCCATCTTTAAGGATTAAAACATGTTCAGGGCCTTCTATCCCTTGCCAAATGAAGATTGACCTGTGTCATGTACTAAGTACCAGTAGCTCAGCTCAGTAAGGCTGGTTGCATATGCAGGCAAAATAAACTGGAGGTTGTGAGTTCAAACCCCTCTCAAATATTTACTTTTAGGAATTATATAAACTGACTGACTCCATCATACATAATACATTTATTGAATTTGGAAGCACTATATTTGTAAAACGTAATATTTCAAAGATTCCTTTTCAGGCAACCATGTCCACTGTAAGATGAACTTCCTAAATAGTCTTAAAAGGGATTTCTAGATGTAAGAATGTAGCAGTAGTAGCATGATAAAGTTTGTGCTATTGCCATTGAGAATGCATTGGGCGTTTAAAAGGACATTTCACTTTCTTCACAAAAATATATCTGTTATTGAATAACAATATATGGGCCTCAATGGCTCAGCCGGGCCTCCTGACATCATGGCCTGGCAAGGCTACTTACTTACAAAAATATATCTGTTACAAAAATATATCTGTTATTGAATAACAATTAGAAGATTTAGAACACTTTCCTGCTGGTCTTCATGTGTGTAATTTGTGGTTTTAGATGTTAGCAGTGAGCCCAGTGTCTCTGATGTTATGGACACTACTTCCTGGACAACTATTCCCACAGTTCTTTGGTGTGGTTCACCACCTTATGGCTAATGGGAGGGGCTGTTTTACTGACACAACATGTAGTCCAGGGAGAATAAAATGGAAGGAAAGGAAAGCAACGTCATTTTCTCTAGCTGGCAAATCGAATTGGCAGATTCGTCACGCTGGGTGGCAAGCTGCTGCTTGAAACCGCGGGGAATACATTGAAATCAATGGAGCATTGGAGTGGACAGGAACAAACAAAACATATTTCTGAACGACTGATACCATTGTAAATGAAACACTTCTGGAAAATAACATAATACACATAAGACATTGTTGTCTGTTGTGTTGCTTTTCGATGTGTACACTGTAATGTTATATAGCTATCTAAAGAGCATAAAGTATGCTTCTGAACATTCTGATTGTGACGTCACTGTCTGCGAGACTGCAGCTGGGTGCTATTGCAAAGAAGGGCAGTTCTCGCGATGAGAGGCTAAACAGCCCAGGCAGACTCATTCTGGGCTCTTTAGAAAGCTTAATAAAATGAAATAGTTTGCATTTCCAAAAACACCCACTCAGACAACATTCTGTGACCTGTTTTCTTTTATATTCCTGAACCGGTTACATGACAATGGTCCGCCACAATCGTTCATAAAAATATGTTTGTTTACAAGATACCCAGCCTGCTGCCATCCACTGCCATGTATTTGTCCTAGCTTCTGGTAGGAGTTTTGCCACCCGACGTGTCATGGTGCAGCCCCGGCAGACTTAATGCAATTACTTGATGTCTATACAGTATATACGGTATATATATATTTTTTTCTCGAAATTTCGACATTTTTTCGAAAATCCTCAAAAATGATGAAAACGATGAAAAACGGCCTGCTGTGCAAGACCGTGAGGCTATAGCCTTGCGTTTTTGCCAGTTTTGTCATTTTTCGAAAATCCTCAAAACGATGAAAAAACGTAAGGCTATAGCCTTACGTTTTTTTTCTCGAAATTTCGCCATTTTTTCAAAAATCCTCAAAAATGATCAAAACGATGAAAAACAGCCTGCTGTGCAAGACCGTGAGGCCTTGCGTTATTGCCAGTTTTGTCATTTTTCGTCATTTTTCAAAAATCCGCAAAACGAAGAAAAAACGTGAGGCTATAACCTTACGTTTTTTTTCCGACATTTCGACATTTTTTCGAAAATCCTCAAAAATCCTCAAAACGATGAAAAACGGCATGCTGTGCAAGACCGTAAGGTTATAGCCTTGCGTTTTTGCCAGTTTTGTCATTTTTTGTCATTTTTCGAAAATCCTCAAAACGATGAAAACAACGTAAGGCTATAGCCTTACATTTTTTTTCTCGAAATTTCGCCATTTTTTCAAAAATCCTCAAAAATGATCAAAACGATGAAAAACGGCCTGCTGTGCAAGACCGTGAGGCTATAGCCTTGCGTTTTTGCCAGTTTTGTCATTTTTTTGTCATTTTTCAAAAATCCGCAAAACGAAGAAAAAACGTGAGGCTATAGCCTTACGTTTTTTTTCTCGACATTTCGCATTTTTTTTCGAAAACTCAAAACGATGAAAAACGGCATGCTGTGCAAGACCGTAAGGTTATAGCCTTGCGTTTTTGCCAGTTTTGTCATTTTTTGTTATTTTTTGAAAATCCTCAAAACGATGAAAAAACGTAAGGCTATAGCCTTGCGCTTTTGCTAGATTTTGTCATTTTTCGAAAAACCTCAAAACGATGAAAAACCGTAAGGCTAAAGCCTTTGCGTTTTTTAAAAATCTCGTCATTTTTCGAAAATGCTCAAAAATGCCCAAAATGATGAAAAACGGCATGCTGTGAAAGACCGTACGGCTATAGCCTTGCGCTTTTGCTAGATTTTGTCATTTTTTGTCATTTTTCGAAAAACCTCAAAACGATGAAAAACCGTAAGGCTATAGCCTTTGCGTTTTTTCAAAATTTCGACATTTTTCAAAAATGCTCAAAATGATGAAAAACGGCATGCTGTGCAAGACGGTAAGACTATAGTCTTGCGTTTTTGCCAGATTTTGTCATTTTTCGAAAAACGTCAAAACGATGAAAAACCGTAAGGCTAAAGCCTTTGCGTTTTTTCAAAATCTCGTCATTTTTCGAAAATGCTCAAAAATGCTCAAAATGATGAAAAACGGCATGCTGTGCAAGACCGTAAGGCTATAGCCTTGCGTTTTTGCCATATTTTGTCATTTTTCGAAAAACCTCAAAACGATGAAAAACCGTAAGGCTATAGCCTTTGCGTTTTTTCAAAATTTCGACATTTTTCGAAAATGCGCTCTAAAATGGCCCAAAATGTTGAAAAACGGCATGCCGTGAAAGACCGTAACGCTAAGCCTTGCACTTTTGCTAGATTTTGTCATTTTTTCTCATTTTTCGAAAAACCTCAAACGATGAAAAACCGAAAGCTATAGCCTTTGCGTTTTTTCAAAATTTCGCCATTTTCGAAAATGCTCAAAAATGCGCAAAATGATGAATAAACCATGATGGCAAGACTGTAAGAATATAGCCTTGCGTTTTTTGCCATATTTTTGTCATTTTTGTCATTTTTCGAAAAACCTCAAAACGATGAAAAACGGTAAGGCTAGAGCCTTTGCGTTTTTTCTCTCCAATTTCGACATTTTTCGAAAATGCTCAAAAATGCCCAAAATGATGAAAAACGGCATGCTGTGAAAAGACCATAAGGCTATAGCCTTGCGCTTTTCTTTTGCTAGATTTTGTCATTTTTCGAAAAAACCTCAAAACGATGAAAAACCGTAAGGCTAAAGCCTTTGCGTTTTTTTTTCAAAATCTCGAGATTTTTTCGAAAATGCACAAAAATGCCCAAAATGATGAAAAACGGCATCGTGGCAAGACCGTAAGGCTATAGCCTTGCGCTTTTGCCAGATTTTGTCATTTTTTTGTCATTTTTCGAAAAACCTCAAAACGATGAAAAACCGTAAGGCTATAGCCTTGCGCTTTTGCTAGATTTTGTCATTTTTCGAAAAACCTCAAAACGATGAAAAACCGTAAGGCTATAGCCTTTGCGTTTTTTCAAAATTTCGACATTTTTCGAAAATGCTTAAAAAATGCTCAACATGATGAAAATTGGCACGCTGTGCATGAACGTAAGGCTATAGCCTTGCGATTTTGCCATATTTTGTCATTTTTTGTCATTTTTTGAAAAACCTCAAAACGATGAAAAACCGTAAGGCTATAGCCTTTGCGTTTTTTCAAAATTTCGACATTTTTCGAAAATGCTCAAAAATGCCCAAAATGATGAAAAACGGCATGCTGTGCAAGACCGTAAGGCTATAGCCTTGCGCTTTTGCCAGATTTTGTCATTTTTTGTCATTTTTCGAAAAACCGAAAAACGATGAAAAACCGTAAGGATATAGCCTTGCGCTTTTGCTAGATTTTGTCATTTTTTTGTCATTTTTCGAAAAACCTCAAAACGATGAAAAACCGTAAGGCTATAGCCTTTGCGTTTTTTCAAAATTTCGACATTTTTCGAAAATGCTCAAAAATGCTCAAAATGATGAAAAACGGCATGCTGTGCAAGACCGTAAGACTATAGTATTGCGTTTTTGCCAGATTTTGTCATTTTTCGAAAAACCTCAAAACGATGAAAAACGGTAAGGCTATAGCCTTTGCGTTTTTTAAAAATTTCGACATTTTTCGAAAATGCTCAAAAATGCTCAAAATGATGAAAAACGGCATGCTGTGCAAGACCGTAAAGCTATAGCCTTGCGCTTTTGCCAGATTTGGTCATTTTTTGTCATTTTTCGAAAAACCTCAAAACGATGAAAAACGGTAAGGCTATAGCCTTTGCGTTTTTTCCAAATTTCGACATTTTTCGAAAATGCTCAAAAATGCTCAAAATGATGAAAAACGGCATGCTGTGCAAGACCGTAAGGCTATAGCCTTGCGCTTTTGCCAGATTTTGTCATTTTTTGTCATTTTTCGAAAAACCTCAAAACGATGAAAAACCGTAAGGCTATAGCCTTTGCGTTTTTTTTTAAATTTTGTCATTTTTTTGTCATTTTTCGAAAAACCTCAAAACGATGAAAAACCGTAAGGCTATAGCCTTTGCGTTTTTTCAAAATTTCGACATTTTTCGAAAATGCTCAAAAATGCCCAAAATGATGAAAAACGGCATGCCGTGAAAGACCGTAAGGCTATAGCCTTGCACTTTTGCTAGATTTTGTCATTTTTTGTCATTTTTCGAAAAACCTCAAAACGATGAAAAACCGTAAGGCTATAGCCTTTGCGTTTTTTCAAAATTTCGCCATTTTTCGAAAATGCTCAAAAATGCTCAAAATGATGAAAAACGGCATGATGTGCAAGACTGTAAGAATATAGCCTTGCGTTTTTGCCAGATTTTGTCATTTTTCGAAAAACCTCAAAACGATGAAAAACCGTAAGGCTATAGCCTTTGCGTTTTTTCAAAATTTCGACATTTTTCGAAAATGCTCAAAAATGCTCAAAATTATGAAAAACGGCATGCTGTGCAAGACCGTAAGGCTATAGCCTTGCGATTTTGCCAGATTTTGTCATTTTTTTGTCATTTTTCGAAAAACCTCAAAACGATGAAAAACCGTAAGGCTATAGCCTTTGCGTTTTTTCCAAATTTCGACATTTTTCGAAAATGCTCAAAAATGCCCAAAATGATGAAAAACGGCATGCTGTGAAAGACCGTAAGGCTATAGCCTTGCGCTTTTGCTAGTTTGTCATTTTTTTCCGAAAAACCTCAAAACGATGAAAAACCGTAAGGCTAAAGCCTTTTGCGTTTTTTCAAATCTCGAGATTTTTCGAAAATGCTCAAAAATGCCCAAAATGATGAAAAACGGCATGCTGTGCAAGACCGTAAGGCTATAGCCTTGCGCTTTTGCCAGATTTTGTCATTTTTTGTCATTTTTCGAAAAACCTCAAAACGATGAAAAACCGTAAGGCTATAGCCTTGCGCTTTTGCCAGATTTTGTCATTTTTTGTCATTTTTCGAAAAACCTCAAAACGATGAAAAACCGTAAGGCTATAGCCTTTGCGTTTTTTCAAAAATTTCGACATTTTTCGAAAATGCATAAAAAAAAATGCTCAAAATGATGAAAAACGGCACGCTGTGCATGAACGTAAGGCTATAGCCTTGCGATTTTGCCATATTTTGTCATTTTTTGTCATTTTTTGAAAAACCTCAAAACGATGAAAAACCGTAAGGCTATAGCCTTTGCGTTTTTTCAAAATTTCAACATTTTTCGAAAATGCTCAAAAATGCCCAGAATGATGAAAAACGGCATGCTGTGCAAGACCGTAAGGCTATAGCCTTGCGCTTTTGCCAGATTTTGTCATTTTTTGTCATTTTTCGAAAAACCCGAAAAAACGATGAAAAACCGTAAGATATAGCCTTGCGCTTTTGCTAGATTTTGTCATTTTTTGTCATTTTTCGAAAAACCTCAAAACGATGAAAAACCGTAAGGCTATAGCCTTTGCGTTTTTTCAAAATTTCGACATTTTTCGAAAATGCTCAAAAATGCTCAAAATGATGAGAAACGGCATGCTGTGCAAGACCGTAAGCTATAGCCTTGCGCTTTTGCCAGATTTTGTCATTTTTTGTCATTTTTCGAAAAACCTCAAAACGATGAAAACCGTAAGGCTATAGCCTTTGCGTTTTTTCCAATTTCGACATTTTTCGGAAAATGGCTCAAAAATGCCCAAATGATGAAAACGGAATGCTGGTGCAAGACCGTAAGGCTATAGCCTTGCGCTTTTGCCAGATTTTGTCATTTTTTGTCATTTTTCGAAAAACCTCAAAACGATGAAAAACCGTAAGGCTATAGCCTTTGCGTTTTTTCAAAATTTCGACATTTTTCGAAAATGCTCAAAAATGCTCAAAATGATGAGAAACGGCATGCTGTGCAAGACCGTAAGGCTATAGCCTTGCGCTTTTGCCAGATTTTGTCATTTTTTGTCATTTTTCGAAAAACCTCAAAACGATGAAAAACCGTAAGGCTATAGCCTTTGCGTTTTTTCAAAATTTCGTCATTTTTTCGAAAATGCGCAAAATGATGAAAAACGGCATGCTGTGCAAGACCGTAAGGCTATAGCCTGGCGCTTTTGCCAGATTTTGTCATTTTTGTCATTTTTCGAAAAACCTCAAAACGATGAAAAACCGTAAGGCTATAGCCTTTGCGTTTTTTCAAAATTTCGACATTTTTCGAAAATGCTCAAAAATGCTCAAAATGATGAAAAACGGCATGCTGTGCAAGACCGTAAGGCTATAGCCTTGCGCTTTTGCCAGATTTTGTCATTTTTTGTCATTTTTCGAAAAACCTCAAAACGATGAAAAACCGTAAGGCTATAGCCTTTGCGTTTTTTCAAAATTTCGACATTTTTCGAAAATGCTCAAAATGATGAAAAACGGCATGCTGTGCAAGACCGTAAGGCTATAGCCTTGCGCTTTTGCCAGATTTTGTCATTTTTTGTCATTTTCGAAAAAACCTCAAAACGATGAAAAAACCGTAAGCTATAGCCTTTGCGTTTTTTC
>CM076969.1:53635611-53661317 GCA_039105355.1 Benthosema pterotum | reverse complement strand
CCCCCCCCCCAAACACGGTGCCATGCAAAACAACCCAAGATATTTCAAATTAAAGCGTTTATATTTAAAATGATTTGAAACACTACTACTATACTGCTACTAACTACAGCTGTGTCACCACTAAACCAACAGCATTTCATCATTGAAAACAGAAAACTCTCTGAGTCAGACCTTTATAGCTTTATGCATGCTGCGTGTCTGTTGCAACTTCAACAACAACTGATGTTATTATTGATGCTTTACTTGACTAATAAAAGTCCTGTAACCGAAAATGGTATGGGTGCGGCTTCAATCGCCCGTGGCACGGGCGATGAAGCCGCCCCCATACCATTTTCTCTTGCCCCTCCAACATTTTCTCCCCCCCCCCCCACAAATGGAACATGTTAAATCCGCCCCTGGTTGTGATGTTGATGTGCTTATGTCCCCTGACCAAAGACTTGTTTTATGTTCGACATTAGGACGCCTAATCTAATTTCACGGAAGGTAAAACGTTCACCAGTAAAATACCACACCTCGATGGAGAGTTTAGACGATTTATGGACATGGGGAGGGTAGAGAGACTACAGTATGGGCTTGAATGATTGTCCTCGTGCTTTTCGGCTTCGCTGTGCATTCCTAGAAATCGGAATATAAGACTATTCGATTTAGTTCATTTAAAAGAAAAAGAAAAAAAGACTTCTCAATGTGGTTATTTGGATTTGATGAAAGGGTTGGCTGGAATTCACACAATTAAAACAATCTGTGGACTTAGTGAAAATTTAACCTTTGACCTTTAAACTAAACTAACACTAATAAAAGTAAAATGCCTGCAATAAATATATATATATATATATATATATATATATATATATATATATATATATATATATATATATTATATATATATATATATATATATATATATTATATATATATATATATATATATACATGCATTAGCATGTCTGGAACATGTGCATTCGTTATTTTATAAGATATCCCAGTTATATATATATATATATATATATATATATTATATATATATATATATATAATATATATATATATATATATATATATATATATATATATATATATATATATAATTATTTTTTTTATTCATTATAATCCATTTTTAACCCATACTGCAAGATCACAAAGATCAAGATCTGCAAGATCTCACGAGGCGTCACAAAGTCATGTACTGGTGTTGTTGTTGTTGTTGTTGTTGACTGGTGGTGTTTTTTCTTACTCACTCAGCGTTTCATTGTAATTTGTCGCCTCCACCCTCAGGCTCACGACGACGATCATGATGACGGAGCATCCGGAGCAGGGTGATGACATCATCAGTGTGGCCCCGCCTCCGACGCCGCCCCAGGAACAGGTGGAGCCGTCGCCCACGAGGGACGATGACGGACACTTCCCTCCGTACTTCAGGTGAGAGCTACTTTCAAAATGACCACAGGGCTTGACACTAACACTTGCCCGCTTGCCCGGGGCAAGTAAAAAATGGTGGGGCAAGTAAAGACTGCTACCTGGTTGCCCGATCGGGCAAGTGTGCAACTTAGTGCACTATAACACAACACAAGATGAATTTGTCTTGAAGGCAGTCATTGCACTCTGCCTCTGTGTCTTTCCCTGCTTTCTAGCTATCCACAATTCCAGGCTGGATTTGGGAACCAAAACAGGCAAATTAACACATCAAAATGAATTATTAATCTTCCACAGTGTAGACCTGGGCTAATTAAGATGATGAATTTTAACTCTTGAGAGTGTAAAAATGAAACCAAATGGACCCGCAAGGGTCCATTTGGTTTCATTTTTACGTTCTCAAGAGTTACATCTGGTTAACCAACTTAACTGGGGACCACCTGGAACCTGGGGGGCAAGTGACCATGACCTGAGGGCAAGTAGAACCTGACTTGCACTTCCCCGATGGGCAAGTGCCTCGGGGACCTTAGTGTCAACCCCTGGTTACCAGCTCAACAAGATCTATTTCAAGGTTTCTAGAAAGTTTGAGCTGAAAAGTAGAGAGGGAGAGTTGGAAGGTTTTCTCGTATATGCTATCACTGACGTTTGAAAACAATACTTGAGGTTTGAGTTGACAGTTGAGTTTAGTTTCTTGCACCCAAAACTAAAGAACTTCCAGGTTTCTGTCCACAATTGGGAAGGAGAACTGTCAAAACGTTGGTGAAAATAATTATTCTCCATTTTCTAATTGTGTGGACTCTTGAAAATTACATAATTCAGATCATGTTTAAATATAATTTAACTCTTGAGAGCGGTAAAACGAAACCAAATGGACCCGTAAGGGTCCATTTGGTTTCATTTTAACCAAATGGACCCTTACGGGTCTTGTGGACCCTTATAGATCTCAAGATCTATAAGGGTCCACAAGTGCTGGCGGGACTGTCATGTGATCTACCTGCATGGTCTGTGTGATTACTGGTAGATCACAATCTACCTTTTGGGGAGCCCTAGCCTTATTGTCTGCCAATGTTGAAGAATAGACCTTGCATCAAGCCACACCCTCCCCCTAGTGTCCAACCATGGGTTGGACGTTTGGCACTTTTCAGTCGAGGCTCATTCATTCCAATGTTAATATAATGGACATTACACATCCGTCAACGTGCGTGTGTGTGTGTGTGTGTGTGTGTGTGTGTGTGCGTGCGTGTGCGTGTGCGTGTGCGCGTGCGTGCGTGTGTGTGTGTGTGTAAAATGTCTGTGTGTTTTGTCATGTAGCAAAACTATTAGATCGAGAGGTTTGTCCATCACATGTTACGCATAGCTGTAATTTGATCCTAGCACATTGAGGCAGGGCTTATACTAACAGGTTTATTGTCACTCTGATCAACGTTTGCCTCTCATCATACCATGGGATGGGCGTTGTCAAAGTCTTCAGTGATTGGTTCATAGCAAGAATAGTAGCAGATGACATCGTCAATCATGTGGCTAATGGGCTATCCCATTTGTTAACAAAACAAACACAGCCGACGGGTGCTACTTGCATGTGAACAAAAGCAGATGTTGGATGATGATGTTTATAAAACCCGATGCTTCTTTTTTGACACTGTTCAGTGACATGGCTGTTGGCCAATGGGCTGCCCTAGTCAGATTTTCAGCCGGTACTGACGACACTCAGGGACGGATGTAACATTTCCCAATTGGGGGGGGGGGGGGGGGCAGGAGAAAATGGTATGGGTGCGGCTTCATCGCCCGTGACGCGAAGCGTCACGGGCGATGAAGCCGCACCCATACCATTTTCAGTTACAGGGCTTTTATTAGGCAATTAAAGCATGCAAGAAGCCAAGCAAGAAGATACCACATCAATCAGGGGCGGATCTAGGCAAAGGCATGGGGGGGCAATGCCCCCCTAAATGCCCTTACTGCCCCACCAAACATGATGGCAACCAAAACAACCCAAGACACCCAAGAAATCAAAGCGCTTATATTTAAAATGATTTGAAACACTACTACTGCTACTAACTAACTACAGCTGTGGCACCACTAAACCAACAGCATTTCATCATTGAAAACAGAAAACTCTCTGAGTCAGACCTTTAGCTTCATGCATGCTGCGTGTCTGTTGCAACTTCAATGACAACTGATGTTATTATTCATGCTTATACTTGTCTAATAAAAGTCCTGTAACTGAAAATGGCACCCATACCATTTTCTCTTGCCCCTCCAACATGTTCTCTTGCCCTAGTCCCAAATGGGCCATGCTACATCCGCCCCTGACATCAATACATACTCAAATGCCAAATACAATGGTTCTTGGAGTGAAACAACGTGAAAAATGCTCTGCAGTATGCCTAATATGTCTGTCTGTCTGTCTGTCTGTCTGTCTGTCTGTCTGGGGCAGGTGTGGACAGGCCTGCTATTAAACCAGCTCCAAACACCAGATTATAATTCACAGGGAGAGGCTGATGATAACTCAACTGTGAAACAGCACAGCTGTAACCCTGAGGTCCTCCTCCCTCCAATGCAGTCTGCATTTGTTTTAATATTTACCTATCTTAGTGGCTCCAAACCTATTTTTTCCACACATCACATCAAACCGTACGCTAAAAGATAATTGGGCCACTACATGATTTAAAAATGGCAGATAAGATGGCACCCATGTGGCAGGAGTTTCAACCTGAGTGATTGGAGAGGAGAGTGACTGAAGGTAGAGGACGAGAAGGATGAGGAATAGATTATCTCTGGGATTACATGTAAAGTCTGCCCAGAGTGAGTATCAGTAAACTACTAAAATATGTAAGAATTAATAAATGAATAAAAATAAAATACAAAATACATTTGGGGAAATGTAGATGTAGAAATGTAGGGGGGCATCTATGAAAAAAATCTATTGCACTGGTAGATGGATAGCCGATGTGTTTTGGTGTGGAATTCTCCTTTAACAGGAGAGGAGGCAGTTGCCATGTTTTTAACCCTATACAACACCAACGTTGGGTGAAGTTCCCCAAATGATTGATATATAGATATAGATATTTTATATTATGTAAAATGTAGCCTACCAAATATTGGCAATTCTGTGACAATTTTCAAGATGGGTGCTCCAGCATCCTTTTTAGGGTTGTTGTGTAGGCAGGATATTGTGTTTGTTCTAGACAGGTACATACTGTAGGTATCTGTATGGTGGTAACGGTGCACTGAAACGGAAATGGGGGCATTTTACTTTGAAGCTTCAGCCTGAATTCCCCTGAAATGCTGGTTCTGAAGTTTCTGAACCAATCAGAACCCAGAAATATACAGCCTTGGTTCCAGAATGGGATTAAAAACTGAGTATGTCTGACTGTAATCAAGCAAGTTTGTGGAGTAAGATTCAGGAATGTTGAAAATACACAAAAGTAAAAATGTTCCCGTTTTTGGGCATGCATTGTTGAGTATGGGCATATAAATGACCCCAGATGTGGTCTAAACGTGTGGAAAAACATATTTTTTATTCACTGGGACTTTAAGTATCTTGTAGACCATGGAGAGTTGGCAAGTCGGTCTTCTATCTTGTTTCACTTTCACTTTTTTCACAGAAAAGATTAGGCTCTAAAGTACAACCCAGGCAGGTAATTTCCTCTTTTTCTTGCACTCAACCCACTTTTTATGGCGAAAACCCCATCGCCTGGCTGGAGGTTTATTTATTCAAATGAGTAATAGTACCGGTAATATTGTGTAATAAATAAAAGTGATGTATAGCAAGGGCCAATGTGGTTCAATAGCCTACCGCTGGCGGTCAAAGTATTAACAATTCTTGAAGGAAAAATGTTGTTGATTGCCTGCAGGGACGTCCTCCTATAGCCTAACCAGTGCCTTTGTGTTGAAACACAGCCTATAAAGGCCCCAGCCCTCATCTTGAGCCAATGTTACTATTTTGGCCCGCTGTGTATTTGAGTTTGACATCCCTGTGTTGATTGTAAGACGCTGAACCCCGACAGGTATAATTGCTCCCTGTGCAGCTTGCAGGTGGCTCTCTGGATAGGAGCGCCTGCTAAATGCCTGCTAAATGGTGCTGGGTTAGGTTTTCAATGTAATGAGTCCTGGGACTCACAGCAGGGGCAGATCTAGGCATGGGCATGAGGGGGGATGCCCCCCTAAATGCCCTGACTGCCCCACCTACCAAACATGATGGCATGCAAAACAACAACCCAAGGGTATTTCAAATTAAAGTGCTTCTATTTAAAATGATTTGAAACACTACTACTGCTACTAACTATAACTAGAGTTGTGTCACCATTAAACCAACAGCATTTCATCATTGAAAACAGAAAACTCTCTGAGTCAGACCTTTAGCTTTATTATTGATGCTTTACTTGCCTAATAAAAGTCCTGTAACCGAAAATGGTATGAGTGCGTATGGGTGCGAAGCGCCACGCGCGAAGAAGCCGCACCCATACCACCCCCCCATACCACCCCCCAGCCTATTGGCCTGAATATAAGACAGTGTTTTTTTTTTCAATGGGAATATCTTAAAAAAATGTAGTTATCTTAAATTTGGGGACTATTTTATTTGACATTCAATGTTCTTTTTACACAAACGAGTCTTTAAAAATGGGTGTCGTCTTATAACCGGGTCGTCTTATATTCGGGAAAATACAGGTATATTTTTTGACAAAGTACAGCATTTAACGCATGTTTGATCTTCACGTCTACAAACATAGTTTGAATGCCACCCCTAACATATTCCCTATGTTACAATAAACATTGCATCGAGGGCAGCATTTATGTCAGTCAGATGATGTATTATTATGTATCATTTGCTGCTGTAGACAAGCATTAGAGTTCTTAGACTTGGCTGGCGACCACACACACACACACACACACACACACACACACACACACACACACACACACACACACACACGCACACACACACACACACACGCATCCCTCTTTCTGCTCCATGTCCTGCTGTCTCGCTATTGTTAAAGACTGCACCCTCCTCTGTGACCTAGTGTGTGTGTGTGTGTGTGTGTGTGTGTGTGTGTGTGTGTGTGTGTGTGTGTGTGATGAGTCAATTGTGCTGTTTTGCCATAGATGAAAGCAGTGTACAGCATGAGAGACCGCACACACACACACACACACACACACACACACACACACACACACACACACACACACACACACACACACACACACACACACACACACACACACTGCGAGGAGTACAAAGCCATTGGCGATCACATTATGATTGCGTCATCCATAGCTGCAATCATAGCGTGCATCTCTCCATTCTCCACACAGTTATATGAACTGTCAGATCATTGGATGAATCACTTCTGGAACGAATCATTTGATGATCGGGAGCAACACTGAAACGACCGTTGGGATTCCTACAGCCAGCGACAAGCACCAGAGATGCTGCTAGAGCAGTGGTTTTCAACCTTTTTCATACCAGGGACTACTATTTATTCAGCATTTGGGCCACGGAGCACCATTTGAGGACATTTTAGCCGCGCAGACACCAAAACTAAAGATTTCTTTTGCTTTGTCCACAATTCCAGGCTGGATTTGGGAAACAAAATGAAACAAAACATACAGATAAAAATTACCATTAATCCTTTAGTTGTGTAGACTATGCGCTAATTAAGATCATGAATATTTTAACTCTTGAGAGTGTAAAAATGAAACCAAATGGACCCGCAAGGGTCCATTTGGTTTCATTTTTACGTTCTACGTAAAAATGAGAGTTACATCTGGAGAGTTACACCTGGAGAGTTACATCTGGTTGACCAACTTAGCTGGGGACCACCTGGAACCCTCTCAGGGACCACTGGTCACAGGATCCAACACTTTGTTTCGTTTTTTCATCTTAGAAATTCTTTGATTGTCCAAAAAGATTGTGTGTGTCATCATGATTCGTCACGACCCGAGTTGGCTTCGTCCACGGCGAAATCGTCTTTATATAAACTAGTCCTATACCCGTTGTGAAATATATGATCTAGAAATTATGGTGGTGTTCGGAAATGCGCCCTAAATGCACTGGTGTGCTCTGTTGTCGTTCGTTTATACCCGGTGTATTTGGGGCATTTGGTGCTCCTCGTTCGTTTATTCACACCGGTGTGTTTGGTGCACGCACTGAGCAACCCTACACTGGAGACGGGGTTGGCCGGTGTGGAAGGTGTGATTGCGTCACAGCTGTGTCTTGCGCGCTCCCGTTCAATGAAAAGCAATACAACTGATGTGAGCTAGGAAGCTAGGCTATGGCTAACGGCTAAGCACTGTACTGTGGTCCCCTAACTTTTCCGTGTAAAAGTTTGGAGAGAAGTGGATGCCGTGGCCGCCGCGCGTAATGAATCTCCAGACGTGTGGTAGTAGAAATAAGTCGTAGGTGACCATAGTAGCGCGTGTATCATCGCGCCGTGGCCGTGTGGCAGGCGGAACCTGTGTGATCCTGTGTTGGACGGCAAACTGTGACCACAAAAAAATGTGTGTCCGTGTCACGTGATCTGCGCGGTGATGGGCTTTTAATGCAAATAGATTAAATTAAAATGATTGGTATAATGTTGTTGTGGTGTTTGTAAGTAGCGCACATTGGTGCTGGATGACAGGGCTGTGCTACGCGAGGTTCATCGAGGCTATCCGTGCGCTGTGGCATGTGTGATTGATCCTCATTGCACAGTGCATCGCGCAGGTAACAGACAGACATTCCTAGAATTATATAGAGATTATATGAGAAAAAATGAACGGGGAATCCACTTCTGGAACAGGGCGGTGTGACGTCACTGCACAGCTCCATAGGATGAAGGATGGTAGCACTCGAATGGCAACACACACTCGCAGCACGCAAGCGCGTACCAGGCCATAAATGGACTTTTTTCCTCCTATACTGACTGACCTGGCTGCAAATGCTTAGCAGACCCCATAGCCCCCCCCCCCCCCCCGGCCCCTCAACTCTCCATCACACACACACATACACACGCACACCAGGGGCGGATCTAACATTTCCCAATTGGGGGGGGGGGGGGTTCGCCGCACCCATACCATTTTCACTTATAGGACTTTTATTAGGCAAGTAAAGCATCTATAACAACATCAGTTGTTGTTGAAGTTGCAACGGACACGCAGCGTGCATAAAGCTAAAGGTCTGACTCAGAGAGTTTTCTGTTTTCCATGATGAAATGCTGTTGGTTTAGTGGTGACACAGCTGTACAGTAGTTAGTTGGTAGCAGTATAGTAGTGTTTCAAATACTTTTAAATATAAGCACTGAAATATCTTGGGTTGTTTTGCATGCCATCATGTTTGGTGGGGCAGTCTGGGCATTTAGGGGGGCATTGCGCCCCCCCCAAGCCCATGCCTAGATCCGCCCCTGACACACACACCGTTCTCCCTGTTATTCCTCTCACGTAC
This sequence comes from Benthosema pterotum, assembly GCA_039105355.1. Taxonomy (NCBI): domain Eukaryota; kingdom Metazoa; phylum Chordata; class Actinopteri; order Myctophiformes; family Myctophidae; genus Benthosema; species Benthosema pterotum. Next base: position 53,652,485 of record CM076969.1, on the reverse strand, counting down.
TGACCAAACTACAGGAGGAAGAACATCGGAGGGGGGCTAGCTGCTGCCTGGATCCCACACAATGCATGAGTGTGCGCGCCTCCGTGCGCGCGCGCGTGCGTGCGAGCGAGAGTGCGCGCGCCGCCGCACATACGACACGTACAACACGTGCGGCTCGGCTCACGTTTGCAGCTAGCGACCTCGTTATGTAAGGAGAGCGGAGAGGAGGGGGGGGGGGGTCGGTCACCGCGGGGGGATGAAAGAGAGAGAGAGGGAGAATCAGTTTATTGGTGCTATTCATTAGTCTGAGCTGTTACGGTACTCTGGCCGGATCTAGACGGGGGGGCAGGGGTGGGCAGAGCCCACCCAAACGTGCATCCTGTACTTTATGCCCACCCAATGAAAGGTGATATCAACCAGTTTTCAACCTGTGGTCCTTGAGAGAGTTCCAGGTGGAACCCCTGCAGGTAAATGATGGAAAGTTGGTTAACCAGATGTTAACTCTTTGAGAGTTAAAGTATTCATCATCTTGATTAGCCCAAGTCTACACAACTAGAAAAGTGACACAACTAAAAAGTTTGTTTCCCCCAAAATCCAGTGCCGAATAAATAGTGGGCCTTGATGTCGACAGTGTTGTTTTTTGAAAATATTTTGATTTAGTCTTAGTCTTAGTCTTTTCAATCAGGCATATTTAGTCTTTTACTCCCATTTAGTCTTCTGAAATTCTTTTTTTTTTTTTTTTTTCAGTCTAGTCTTAGTCGACGAAATGTCAAAAAGGATTTAGTCTAGTCTTAGTCTTTCAGTCTTAGTCTTGGTAGTTTAGTCTAACATACAAATACATTGTAGGTTTGTATATGTTATACAGATTTATAGTTTTTAGTATGGAACATGTCTCATTTTATATTTCTTGTATAAAATCACTGCAATAGTAATAAGTTCCTTCGTAATAAGTTCCAGATATGTTCACATACCTAAAAAGAAAGAGAAAAAGAAGATAAAAATGTTTCCTATTTCCATTAGTCTTAGGTTATGATTTAGTCTTCGTCTTAGTCTTTTGAAAACACACATCTTTTAGTCCAGATTTAGTCTTTTGAAATTCATTTTAGTTAGTCTAGTCTTAGTCGACTAAAGAACCTTAGTCGACTTAGTCTTTAGTCTTACTCTTACAACACTGGGTGTCAAAAAGATTGAAAACCACTGCTTCATATGAAAAAACGTAAGAGTTGCCCACCCTGCCATTCTTCCAGCCCACCCTAGTAGGGCTGGCTAAATCCGGCCCTGGCTGTTACTCTGGGTCAAAGCATTAGCAGAGATGTGTGCTGGATCGTATCGGCCTGAATGTACAATTTAGACATTTGGCAGACACTCTTAATCCAGTGCGACTTAAATCAAAGGGACACTCGTTACTACTGTGATTTAGGATATTTAGAACAGGAAGAACACTTTCCCGGGGGGGACTTTGTGTGTGCAATGTGTGGATTTAGGTATTTTAGGTTGTAGCGGTGACCCTGGTGCAATGTCCCCCTAAATGCCCAGTCCGCCCCACCAACAAACACGATGGCATGCAAAACAGCCCACTTTTCAAAGATATTTCATTTCAATAAAGTGCTTATATTTAAAATGATTTGAAACACTACCGCTACTGCTGCAACTAACTAACTAACTACCATTGTGTCACCACTAAACCAACAGCATTTCATCATTGAAAACAGAAAAGTCTCTGGTCAGACCTGTGTCTGATCGTTTTTGGAAAATAACAGAAGACACAAGTATGTTTCTGTGCGCGCCAAATCTCGCAAGACCTCTGAGACAGAAAATATACCTGCTGCTGTTTAGATCCTGAAATAAAATCGTGTACCTCTTTGCTCTCTGTGCAAATCAAAGAGCAAGTGATTAGAACACTTATGATATGCATTCTTTTATAGTCCTGAACTGATTAGATGAGGTCTCATACATGTTCATGATCTGTTCCAGCTTGCTCCATTAGCGCTTGCTTGTTCATGTAACGTGTCCATGACATTTCCTTGTTAAAGGAGAATTCCACACCAAAACACATTGGGCCTCAATCTGCCTTGGCATGAATGCATGAATCCTGTGACATGAATGATACATAATGTCCTTGATTTTTGTCACAGATGCCCCGTTTTCTACATTTCACCATGAGGTCCCTGTCCCCACGACGACGTTGGGAACAGTTAACATGGCCGCAGGTTGTCTTTATTCTACTGCGGGTATTTCTGTAACTCCAAACTTTTTTTTTCACGCATACCCTGTTTCACCTTTTGACTTGACTTGAGATTTTTTTCAAGTCGACTTGTCAGACAGTCAAGTCGAAGTTGTATCGATTTATCGTTTTATGGGGGGGGGGGGCGGGTCCGTTGTGGTGGTTCTCCGAGGGGGTCGGGGATCAAATGTTGCCGCTATGATGCCGGCGCAGTGCTTATACAAAACATATCGCGAGCCTCCTCCTCCTCCTCTCACACCATATCGCGCCGCTTTTCTTTTTCTGATCCATTCAGTAAATTAATGAGAATGACCTTACTCCTTTCCCTCGGAGGAAGGGGAAAAACAACTTATCGACTCAGGCTTTTTGGAGTCGACACGTGTTATTCAAATCGATGCATCGAAGTATCGATTTTTTGGTTAAAGCCCTAGTAACCAGATGTAACTCTTTGAGAGCGTAAAAATGAAACCAAATGGACCCTTGTGGGTCCATTTGGTTTCATGTTTACACTCTGAAGAGTTAAAATATTCATCATCTGAATTACCTAAAATCTACACAATCCGATAACTTAGACTTTAGTTCAGCCTTAAGTCTTGGCCCCCCACAATATTTTATACATCTCATTTGGCTCCTTGGGAAAAATAATTGCCCACCCCTGCTCTTAGCGATCACGTGGGCACTCAAGCTCAGGGCCCCCCCAGCTCAGGGGCCCCTGGGCCTGGGCCCAACATGTCCGTTGGATAATCTTTCCCTGGTCAGCACATTCTATAGTAAGAAGAATTATCCCCCCAAAAATAGTAAAAATAGTGATATTTGAAATCACTAAATCTCTCTAAATCCCATTTAGAGAGACTTATAAGAAGGGCCCATTTAATAGTGCTGAGAGAACATGAGAGCCAGAGGCTGTTATGTTGAACATTAGTCGGTCGGAATGAAAAGATAATATTAAAAAATAGACAATTTAAAATGTAAGGCACAGTTCAAATCTGCAATAGAAACATAGGAAGTAAAACATTTACTGATCACATTTACTGATCAGGGTGCGGATGTAACATTTCCCAATTGAGGGGCAGGAGAAAATGGTATGGGGGCGACTTCATCGCCCGGCCATGACGCGAACCACCCATACCGCACCCATACCATTTTCTGTTACATGACTTTTATCAGGCAAGTAAAGCATCAATAATGACATCAGTTGTTGCTGAAGTTGCAACAGACACGCAGCATGCATAAAGCTAAAGGTCTGACTCAGAGAGTTTTCTGTTTTCAATGATGAAATGCTGTTGGTTTAGTGGTGACACAACTGTAGTTCGTTAGTAGCAGTAGTAGTGTTTCAAATCATTTTAGATATACGCACTTTAATTTGAAATATCATGGGTTGTTTTGCATGCCATCGTGTTTGGTAGTGTGGCAGACTGGGCATTTAGGGGGGCATTGCCCCCACATGCCCATGCCTATAGATCCGCCCCTGTTACTGATAACAGAGAATAAGGGGATGGTGACGGTGCAGCACAGAGCGACGTTGCCCAGACAGACAGCATGCCAGCATGTGGTTGTTGTGACTAAACAGCAGCACACAGTGCAGAGCAGATGGCACAGACAGCAGGTGTCCATAGAATGGAATCACTGCTGCCCTCTTAAGCCACTGTGTCCTGTCTAGATTTCTAGTTTCTGAATAATGTAATATTCAACCACGTTTTCACGATTTTTCAAAAATAGCAGAGATACAAGCTCATAGCGCGCCACTCGGTGGCGCGCTATGAGCTTGTAGATCTGCTATTTTTCAATAGTTAAAACATAATGCTTAGAACACCAAAACGCGTTCAGTACACTAAATCAAGCCACTGAGACCTGAGAATTGATTGTACAAAATGTCTTCTTCATCTGTTTTCTACTGTATGTCCGTTGTCCTCAATATTTCTTGTTCAAAGGCAGTGTTATAATAGTTTTGGATATTCTGCTTTAATTTAGTTTTAGTTTAGATTTTTACATTTTACTTTCTAATTCAGTTACTTATAGTTTTAGTTATTTAGTTTCAGTTTCAGTTTGACTTTGTATACAGGATATAGGTACAGGATTCAAAAAGAGTCAATAGTTAGGAAACCTAACTTTGGTCCATTATTTCTAACTTTAATATCTGACATGCATATACAGTATTGCTAAAAACTCAAACTAAGGACATTTTGACTATAATTTCAGATAGTTTTAGGTAGTTTTGTGAACACCCAATACATGTCCATGCCCACATATCTATTGTCAACCTATAATTTGCTTCATTTCCAAGATGTATTTATCCAATGAGAGTCGGAGTTGGGGTTGGTCTAACGACGAATCCGATCAGACAGTTACGGTGTCAAACAACAAACATGGCGGCCGCAACCGCAGTGAATCGCAACCGTATCAATCTGTCCATTAAACAGACCTAAAACGCACTTTTGTTCACATCCTAGTAGCGGTCGTTGTCTGTGTTTGTTTGGTTAGCAAATGGCTAGCTCATTAGCCACATGTTTGACGCCTTGAAATATAAAAAAAAACCTTGAAATCGTTCAGACAGCGGACAATGTCTGACTCAAGCTTCAGGAAGCTGAACTCAAGGCTGATGATCAGGCTTACTACTGCATATGAACACTATTGAGTGTGTTCAGGTTAGTGGATGACAACCATAGACCGACCATACGTCCGTATTTCCCGGGACATGTCCGTATTTCACGTCCTGTCCCGGGTGTCCCGGTTTATTTTTAGAAATTGAGGAAATGTCCCGGTTTTTGTAAAATTACTTTCATTCAGTTCCTTTCCGACACGCCTTTGCTTACATCGGACCAGTAAATCGACAGGCACTAGGGCACGTTCGGAAATTTCGCACTGAGTACACTGAGCAATGGAAACTAATAGGTGAGTGCGCTCCGGTGTGGTATTTCCGAACGTCCCCCTAGCGCTGCGCACATGACGTCAGCCCTAAGCAGTCAGAGCGAGCAGGAGCAGCAGCAGGCAGCCTTCGTAAGTAGACACTAGACAGCGTGGTTGTCAGTCTCCGCCACCATGCCCAAGCGCAAGTGCACGTTTACAGACGAGTTACAGAAAAAATTCCCTGTATTCAGACCGGGGCGAGACAAAAGTGAAGCACTGTGCACTGTTTGCAAAGCAGGCACATATGTTTCGCTCTGCAATGGTGGTGCAAGGGACCTAAAATTCCACATTGACACAGAAAAACACAAAAAAGCTGTTCGAGGCGATAGTAGCACCTGTTCGATATCTGAATATTTCGTGAAACCAGGGAAAGATAGGGTGACCATAATAAAAGTACAAAACCAGGACACCTTGGGGGGAAACAGAAATAATTACAAATTATTTCTGTTTTATAATGTCAATCAACTTCTCTCAGACATAACTCTGAACAGCAACACTGAAACTCAGCCTCAATTTCAGACATGAATGCAACAATGTCTGTTGTAGGCTATTGAAAAAGGTTAACAATTGTCTTCTGGAAAAATGAAAATAAAATATCTAACAAAAAATCCTCTTGTATATTAACAACTTAGAAAGTAACTGTAGTAAAATGTACAGAAAAACTAACCAAAATATAAATTTTGGTTAGTTTTTGTTGCATTCATGTGATGTCTGAAATTGAGGCTGAGTTTCAGTGTTGCTGTTCAGAGTTATGTCTGAGAGAAGTTGATTGACATTATTTCTTTCTTTGAAAAGCACATTGTAGGCTAAAGCACTTTTGACTTTTTGAATAAATGCATTTAAATAAAACAGAAATAATTTGTAATTGAAGTTATTTTTGTGTGTGTGGGACCCGTGGGGGACCCGTGGGGGACCCCCAGCCCCCCCCCCCCCCCCCCCCCCCCCCCCCCCCCCCCCCCCCCCGCTAAGGTGTCCTGGTTTTGTACTTTTAGAATATGGTCGCCCTAGACAACCATTGTTGGAGCACTGAACGACTTCTATGGGCTACTGTCAACTATAGCTGCTGACTGGCCTGTGATTAAAAACTGTTGGATACATGAATAGGATCACTGATGACTGACACACACACACACACACACACACACACACGCACACACACACTGTAGCTGTTAACAGCTACAACAGACGGCTCTGCCAGAAGACACGTGCACACATGCATACGCAAAGAAAACTGTAAGGCAAGCATGCGTGTTTGTATTTAGCCGTAAGCTTCCATGGTGTATAAACAAACGGGGCAGTGAGTGAGCGCAGTGTTGGACTAACACAGTGAATGGACCTACAGTCTACTGAGCAGGGCCTCCCGTGACCTACTGAATAGGAAAGGCTCCTAAATGAGGTGTGTGCGTTCATGCGTGTGTGTGTGTGTGTGTGTATGTGTGGCAGGGGCGGATTGGCCATCTGGAGTACAGGGAGTTTTCCCGGTGGCCTGCGCCACCTAGTGGCCTGGACAAGATCCAAAATGCACTAGTGGCACTCCCAAAATGCACTAGAATGCGCTAGATGCTCGCCTGGAACATACAGATCAAAATGACCATTAATCTTCTACATTCTCTAGTTGTGTAGACTAAGTTGGGCTAATTCACATGATGGATGTTTTAACTCTTGAGGGTGTAAAAATGAAACCAAATGGACCCGCAAGGGTCCATTTGGTTTCATTTTTACGCTCTCAAAGAGTTACATCTTGTTGCCCCCCTCCCCAGGGTGGCCTGGCAAAGGCAAAATTGTCCCGGTGGGAAAATATGTGCCAATCCGCCTCTGTGTGTGTGTGTGTGTGTGTGTGTGTGTGTGTGTGTGTGTGTGTGTGTGTGTGTGTGTGTGTGTGTGTGTGTGTGTGTGTGTGTGTGTGTGTGTGTGTGTGGGTTTGAAAAACATGCTAGCAAGCTTCAGCGACTCATGTGAACAAACTCACTTGTTCACAGGGTGACCAGATCCAAACTGTTCCTCTGAGGGGCAGAAGAATTGCACGTGTGGTACAAGTGCGGGGGAAACGTCATACGGGACGAAACGGGGGTCGGCGAATTATCAACGTGTTGTCATGTCATGATCAATCATTTTGGATTTCAATAAAAAAATAATAGTTGATCTACAAGCTCAAAACGCGTCATGCCTATTTCCACAAGTTCTAAACGTGGCACTTCTGGAGTGCCTGTCTGTGGAAATAATTCTGGGGATATTTTAACAGACTTACAAAACACATCTATAGGCAGGAAAGGAGATAACATATTAGAGCATTTGAACAACGATGCCTGTCAGTCACAATGTGGGACAGATAGGGGCTCGATTGTGGGGACACCGGACAAGCCTTGGAAACGAGGGGGACTGTCCCATGCAAAGAGGGACATCTGGGTCACCCTATTTGCCCACTAACTTCTCTTGTTAAACCGTTGCACGTTGCACAAGGCGCACTTCTGTTTTTGTGAAAGATGTTGTTGATGAGGCCAGTCCAATAAACAATGAAGACCCACAATAAAGCAACAAGTAACATTAGTTAGAACAGATGAAGGTAATAAAGTATGAGGTTTTTGTTATTGTTTTACTTTAGCAAAACATAATAGGTATTTTGCGTGTGTAAGGGGGAGATAGCATCAGTCTGTTACAGTACATGCATACTACTGTTTTCTTTTTCCTTCCTGTTTGTGAAAGAGGTATGGTGTTGTAAAGAGAGTGGGAAACATGCAAATATTTCATATTTGCTCTGAAACGGTGTATCATATACAGGTGTTATACCATGTTTACATGCACTTACTATGTTATACAATTCACTTGAGTATGAAATGCAAGTTGTTTACATGCAACCCACCTCTCTGGTTTGCAGAATCGCTGATACATTCATTCTTGCATTTTTTGGACCTACTAGGCTAAGCGAGACTGCTGGGCCAAATATCACGCAGGTTTCACCTCCAGATTTACGCAATCCATAAACCAGGACGGCAGGACCACAAATATACAAATATACCTTCCCAAATAGGTATGCCATCTCGGAGTAATTTTGGGACGGTGTACATCCATCCTTGGTGCTATTAACCCCTTAGACGCCAAGGATGATAAAATGAGTTGTAAACAAGGTAAACGAGGTTATTTATAGTGGCCATAAAAACAAGGTTATTTACAGTGGCCATAAAAGTAGAAAATGGACCCCGTTTACTCCATTGATTAGTCCACTTTAATGTGGATTAAAGGTACAGTCACACATCTACAGTATATTATGTAGGCTGAAAAAATGTATATGACTGCTGTTTGTGTGATTTTTTTTTTGTTTGTTTTGTTTTGGGATCAATCAATTAATTAATTAATGCATATAAATAGCACTCAAAAACTCTAACCAAAACAATTCAAAGTGAGTCTATGGAACCGAATCGTTCCACTTCAGACTGATGATTATTTACTCTCTCCGTTTGAAAAGTTTTGGGCATGTGACTCAACAGACTACATGTTCTCTATTCCTGCTGGCACTTACAACATAGCCATAGTGACACTGCATTATTGCAAAAGATGTTATTTCATTTTTGAAGACGAAGTCACACGAAAGGTGTCCTATCTGTAAAGGAAGTAGATTTGTGTGATTGTGTGCTCGAAAGAGAACACAGGAAATCCACTTTGAGATGAGACGAGATAAACATTATTACTCCGGAGGGACATTGGAACGTTAAAACAGCATTATGAGTCGCATAGAATCAAACGGGACAAACAGAAAAAGAAAAAGAAAAAAAAACACAGTGGACATTAGCACACACACGACCAGGACCACTGTAGGACCCATAACCCATACGGTGGAGGCAGTTCTATGCACTTGCATTATAGAACCTGAGGCACACATTCTGTGCTGCAGCAGTACATAGAAAGGGGTCAGGGGCTAAATGCCCAGACTGCCCCACCAAACATGATGGCATGCAAAACAACCCAAGATATTTCAAATTAAAGTGCTTATATTTACTTTTTTTTTAAACACTACTACTGCTACTAACTAACTACAGCTGTGGCACCACTAAACCAACAGCATTTCATCATTGAAAACAGAAAACTCTGTTTTCAATGATGAAAGTCAGTCCTTTAGCTTTATGCATGCTGCATGTCTGTTTGTCCCGTATTCTCCTCTTTCTCATCATTCGGAGGCCAACAACCTCAGTCTCCCTGGTCTCCCAAATGGCCTTCTCTTGGTGTGTCTGGGGAATTCAAATATTTGGGACACAATCTCTAGCTGAGGCGATCTCAGCGACATCGAGCCACATGACATGTTATGCCAAGACCAATGACCTTTTAGACCAGGGGTTTTCAACCTTTTTCAACTCCTCTAAAGGGAACGTATTCTGCAAAAGTGTAAAAGTGCCTGCACCGTTTCAGAGCATTATTAATGTCAGCCCATCTGTGGTCCTCTCTTGCAGAGTGACAAACAGGCAGCGGCTTAGAGTGGCATACAGCAGTGCCACGAGGTTACCTCTGTGTGCTTCCAAGTGGCAGAGTGCCAGTGGGTTGTTTACTTGCGTTGGTGTGCCAACCTGCCTGCCAGCCACTGTTGAAACAGCTGGCGTACAATATGTACTGTATGCAGCGCCACCTGAATGTGACTATTGCAGGGGTTTTCAACCTTTTTCATACTAGGGCCCACTGTTTATTCTGCATTCAAGCCATGGACCCAACTTGATTTTGAGTTTACGTAGTCCTTAACGTAAGGGTTTTCATTTTGTGACCACGATTTAAGAGGGACTAGTCCTATACCCGTTGTGTAATATATGATCTGGATGTATAGGCCTAGATGACATTGATTGGGACTTTTGATGTTGGAAAGCTGGATAGAACTTTATGTTATAGACACTATTTATTCAGGATTGTAGCCTCGGAGGACCACCATTTGATGTTGAGTTTAATCTGTCAGACCCACAATCAAGGATTTTCAGGTTTTTGTCCACAATTTAGGAGAGATGGCAAAATGTTGGTGATGTAAATAACAATTATTCTACATTTTATAATTGTTGAAAATGAATTATATAATGGACCCCATAAGGGTCCATTTGGTTTCATTTGAACTATTTGAAGAGTTACAAATCTATAAGGGTCCATTTGGTTATCAACTGACCATTTAGCATTTAGCTGTATGTGGACCACCTGGAATCATGTCAGGGACCACTGGTGGTCCCTGGACCACCTGTTGAAACCTCTCTGCTGAATGGAATTGCAATAAACCCTGAAGGTCATTACAATTAATATGAATATTAATTGTAAGGGATATGTTCCAGCACGCCTGCCGTGTTCCTGTGGGTTTGCAAGTTTGGGGGACCCCCCAGAGACCAAGTTGTAGACGACCCGGAGCGTTGCACGTACACAGACGCACAGGCGTAAATGTGGCGTTTGAATAATAACTTTGGAGAGGACTGGATGCCGTGGGCTGCCGCGCGTTAATATCCAGACGTTGCAGTGTAGTGGTAGTAGAAAGAAGTTGTAGGCGACCCGGACCGTAATAGCGCGTGTGTCACCGCGCCGTGCCGAGTATATATATTGCCTGTGTTGGTCAGTCGCCTAGCAGGCGGAACAGTGACAACACCGCTCCGTGGCGAGAGAACGTTGCCTGTGTGGATCAGTCGCCTGGAAGGCGAAACAGCGAGAGCAGAGAACACTGTACCCAGCGCCAATGGCTGTACCCGTAAGGGGAGGTGATACGGCAAACTGTGACCACAATAAATGTGTCTCCGTGACACGTGATGTTACACATGATGTTTTTTTTAATCTGTATCCGGTGACACGTCATATGCGCGAAGATTAGTTTTTGACACAAAAGTATTAAAAAATTAAATGATGGGTATAATATTTTGTGCTTCTAAGCCGCGCATATTGATGCTGGATGACAGGGCTGTGTGACTCGAGGTTCATTTAGGTTGGAGACAAATGACACAGTGCATTGCACAGGATGTAACAGACAGACACGCTTGCTTGAATTATATAGAGGGATAACTGCCCCAAACATTGGTCAAGATAACAATTCTTCTTCAATTTTTAAGCGTGTACATTCTTGAAAGTTATAAGTAATTTGGATGCTTAAATATGATGTAACTTTTGAGTTAAATGAGTCTTAACTTAAGTATTACAGATCTATAAGGGTCCATTTGGTTACCAACTGTCCATCATTTAGCTGGGGAGCATCTGGAATCCACTGGTGGTCCCCGGACCACTGGTTGAAAACCACTGGACTATAGTAACGGCATCATGGTGGCTCTAACAAAACTCACACACTTTTTTTTTTTTTTTTTTTTTTTTTTTTAACTTCAATACCGAGTACAAACATGCAATACAAAATACTGTTGCATGTCAAAGTCAGGTATAGTAATAGTAGTACTTGAGCAAAAGTCACTTCTACTTTGATGCTGCAGCTGTTGCCCTGCAGACAGACACTTGCTTTGCCCTTTTAGACGGTCCAGAACTTCTATTGTTGTCAACAAATCATTTTATGTCTGGCTCATGACAAGGCGGTGCTAGTGTGTGGGGGCTGTGGGGGGTGGCATTATAACCAATCACAGCACAATAGTTAATGTTTACAAACACAGGTTCATTTGTACGCTCTCAGAAAAAAAGAAGTGTCTAAAGAAATGGTGAAAATACATCTTGATGATGTCATCAAGATGTTTCACCATGTTAGTGGCTTTCTTCAGACCTCCATTTCTTGGGAACACAGAATGGATGTTGAAAATGGGTGTACTTCCCCTTTAAGTTTCCTATAATCGTGTGCGTGCTGCAGAACTCCCCATTTCAATTTTTCAAATGTACAAAAACATAACCTATTGTAAATTGTAAATCCAAATTGTACTTTTGAGTACAGTACTTGGTTACCTTTGACCACTGGCTCGACGGTGGGTTGGATGTAAATGCTGCTGAGCTTTCGCTGCCCACCATATTTCCTTCAGTTGGTGCTTTTACAAAATGGTTTTGCATAATTTTCATATTCCTGAAAGCATTTCCATCCATATACACACACTTCCCTGTGTGTGTGTGTGTGTGTGTGTGTGTGTGTGTGTGTGTGTGTGTGTGTGTGTGTGTGTGTGTGTGTGTGTGTGTGTGTGTGCGTGTGTGTGTGTGTGCGTGTGTGTGTGTGTGTGTGTGTGTGTGTGTGTGTGTGTGTGTGCGTGCGTGCGTGTGTCTCTGTGTGCGTGTGTGTGTGTGTGTGTGTGTGTGTGTGTGTGTGTGTGTGTGTGTGTGTGTGTGTGTGCTGTGCGCACGTGTGCAATTGAGCGAGTCAAATATAACCTAGGGCATGTCTCTTTATACTCCAAGTAATTCAGTTAATGACATTGTTTTTTAAATAAAAAATTGTGTGTGTGTGTGTGTGTGTGTGTGTGTGTGTGTGTGTGTGTGTGTGTGTGTGTGTGTGTGTGTGTGTGTGTGTGTGTGCGCGCGCGCGTGTGCATGTGCATGTGCGTGTGTGTGTGTGTGTGTGTGTGTGTGTGTGTGTGTGTGTGTGTGTGCACGCGCGTGCGCGTGTGTGTGTGTGCGTGCGTGCATGTCCTTCCCTTAGGCTCCAGCTGATAGATGACCTTTCTTATGAGGATGTTAAGAAGTGCTATCGAGGATCAGTGAGTACTGACACACACACACACACACACGCACGCACACACACACACACACACACACACACACACACACACACACACACACACACACACACACACACACACACACACACACACAACACGCACACACACACACGCACCCACGATAACTCATCAGAACTCATTAAACCGTGGCACCAGCGTCGCAGACAGGTGGAAAATAAGGATTCCAAATGGACTATGAGTGCATAAAGTTACTGGTTGTTCAGAAGAACACACACATCTGTCAAGCATCACTCCTGCAGTGTTACAAGTTCACAATGCTGATCGGACTGTTATTTGATTAACCATTTTAAAATCTGTAAAATCTGTACCTGCTGTGTTACTACACTGTATACGCTGTATACAGCACGCGCGCGCACACACACGCACGCACACGCGCGCACACACACGCACACGCACGGACGCACGCACGCACACACATATACATACACACACACACATGTACACCCATAATAATAATAAGGGTAATAATACTACTATTAATAATAATAACATTTTTTCTTCTCATGCATAATTTGCACCAGCAAGGAACCCCAGTCCACAAGCTCCTCCCCATCGCTATGAACTCGTAGCTCAGATGCCATGCTATGAGCTTGTATATCTGCAGTTTTTCAATAGATGGTTCGGGACCCATACGGTGTCGGTCCTCCAGAAACACGAGCGTACAGCAACGTGTTGAGCGACGTGTTGCCCCCCCTAAATGCCCTGACTGCCCCACCAAACATGACAACATGCCAAATAATGCGACTTCAAGTCGCATCATTTGTCACTACGTGTCTGTTTTTCACCAACAACTGACGTTGTTATTGATGCTTATCTTGTCTAAAATAAGTGCTGTAACCGAAAATGGTATGGGTTCGGCTTCGGTTGATCAGTTCAAAATATTGTGTTTGTTGTCTTGATTTGTCACGACCCGAGTCGGCTTTGTCCGTGGCGTAAGCGTCTTTATATGAATCATTTCTGAAAAGTCTCTTAGGAGAATGAACAGGGAATTCACTTCCGGAAACGGGTGCTCCGACGTCACTGCGGAGCTCTCTATATAGATATACTGTAATATGCAAGCAGCGTCACAGATGAGTCATTGTTCACAGCAAAGGGTTATTTTGGGCGTCGCATGCAACGACCTCGGGTGTGTTCTTCTCACAGAAAAGGGTTGTTTTCGTGTGCATGCAACCTCACGGTGTTTTCGAGCGATGTCTCTGAGGTGTTAGCTGTGAAGATGACTCAGCAGGCGTTAATGACAACCTGTGTGTGTGTGTGTGTGTGTGTGTGTGTGTGTGTGTGTGTGTGTGTGTGTGTGTGTGTGTGTGTGTGTGTGTGTGTGTGTGTGCGTGCGTGTGCGTGCGTGCGTGCGTGCGTGCGTGTGTGTGCCTCCCTAAATGGCCTGACTGCCCCATTTATTTTATTTATTGATTTATTTTGCAAAAACGGTGAAATGTTCCTTTAAACTACGTGCTGAGTAAATGGTGTGTTATTCAAACAGGCTGAAGGCTAAAATACTAATAAGGTGTTTATTTCTTTTTTTAATTGTACGACACACTCTAAAAAGGCCAATATAGGTGCAGAAATAGGGCCTTTCTGTCTGTGAGTATTATGCTTACAGTACACCAGTCCTATGATTATGTGTGGAGATGAGAAGGTTGTTGTCCTTCATGTTAGAGCGTAGTTTGCCATCGTCATTTAAATGGATTTGCATAGCGTGTGTGATAGCACTAATACTAATGATGACCCAGTGGGTTTGAATCTGGCACACACACACACACACACACATGCACGCACACACACGCACACACACACACACACACACACACACACACACACACACACACACACACACCCATCCATCCCAACCCCACCCAAGGGTCAGGGGCGGATGTAACATTTCCCCCTTGGGGGGGGCAGGAGAAAATGGTATGGGGCGGCTTCATCGCCCGTGGCGATTACAGGACTTTTATTAGGCAAGTGAAGTATCAATAATAACATCAGTTGTTGTTGAAGTTGCAGCAGACACGCAGCATGCATAAAGCTAAAGGTCTGACTCAGAGAGTTTTCTGCTTTCAATGATGAAATGCTGTTGGTTTAGTGGTGACACAGCTGTAGTTAGTTAGTAGCAGTAGTAGTGTTTCAAATCATTTTAAATATAAACATGTTAATTTGAAACATCTTGGGTTGTTTTGCATGGCATCATGTTTGGTGGGGCAGACTAGATCCGGCCCTGCCAAGGGTTCATAATAAAGTCATCAACACGTACACGCTTTTGTGCATGTGCAACAAATGCACGTGTTGTTTTTCATTGTTGGTGTATCTGTGCATAGTATACGCGTGCGTGCATGCGTGTATGCATGCTTGTGTTGTGTGTCCATGCATCGTCTGTACTGTGGAAGGTTCAGAGGCATTGAGGGTGTTGTCTGTTTAGTCTGGACAAGAAGGAAGCTGTTATTTGTTGTTTGTCTGGACTGGACCGACTGGGCCTTTATAACATTACATCAAGAGCTCTAGGACATTACATCAAGTCTTCATCAGGTCTGTTATGTGTTTTGTCTCGGGAGCAGACAGGAAGTGTCTGTCGGCTGTTCTGTGTCTCCCACAGTGGCAAGTCTGTTCGACTATAGAGCTGCTGGGTTTTCAAAAACCAAAGGTATCTGCGGGGACCACCAGTGGCCCTCGATGGGGTGCTTCCAGGGGCGTCAGTGACACTCCTTATAGATCATTGACTCTTGAAAAAGTGTCTGTGACTGGCACTTGAAAGTGTCTGACAGACATTTTTATATCGGACGATGACAACATTTTGACAATGTCAAACGTTTCGGTTCCTTGAGGCTAAATGTCGTTAAATGTTAGGGTGTGGCTCAGAGGCTGGATAAAAAAACGGGCCTTGACATCAGGGGCGGATGTAACATTTCCCATTTTTCCTTACAGGTCTTTTATTGGTCAAGTAAAGCATCAATAATAACATCAGTTGTTGTTGAAGTTGCAACAGACACGCAGCATGCGTAAAGCTAAAGGTCTGACTCAGAGAGTTTTCTGTTTTCAATGGTGAAATGCTGTTGGTTTAGTGGTGACACAGCTGTAGTTAGTTAGTGGCAGTAGTAGTGTTTCAAATCATTTTAAATATAAGCACTTTAATTTGAAATATCTTGGTGTGTTTTGCATCAATCAATCAAAGAAATGTCTGTAAACTAGAGAAACATATTTAAAGGTAGGGTAAGTGATTTGAAATTCATCGTGTAGTACCAGCCTGGTGCACTAGGGGCACGCAAGAGTAGCTACACTATGTGAACCTGCTGCTCGATCCTGATTGGAGGAGAATTCACCCTCCACCTGGGGAACTTTTATTAGCGCCTCTGCTAACGTGGTGGAGGTGGGATACTCCATATATGGTCTGCACACCTTATAATACAGCATTTTAACCGAAAACAATTTTTGGGAGGTGATATCTGACAAAAGTGAAATCACTTCCCCTACCTTTAAGGACTGAAAATAACCAGTGAAATATGTTCACTAGTTTGGGACAAAGAGCTAATTTGTTCTCCTCTCCTCTCCTCTCCTCTCCTCTCCTCTCCTCTCCTCTCCTCTCCTCTCCTCTCCTCTCCTCTCCTCTCCTCTCCTCCTCTCCTCTCCTCTCCTCTCCTCTCCTCTCCTCTCCTCTCCTCTCCTCTCCTCTCCTCTCCTCTCCTCCCTCAGACGGTCAGTAAATATAACTCTCAGTATCATAAGCTCTTCCAGACGGTTCCCAAGGAGGAAATCCTCATGAAAGGTGAGCCTCTTGTTATTGTTATTCATCTCAAGTAGTGATTTTTCTATTGTTGTTAAGCTGCAGTATTACATACTGTATATATTGTAGGTGTGTGTGCGCGTGTGTGTGTGTGTGTGTGTGCGTGTGTGTGTGTACGTGCGCGTGTGCGTGTGCGTGTGTGTGTGTGTGTGTTCACCTGCGTTTCAAGCAAGGGAGTGCTTGGAAATAATGAACAGCCAAAATAACTAAGCCAAATAAATGCAAACACCTGCAAATGCAAACAATGCAGTAATGACGGTTTAGGACATTTGGGGTTTTATTGACACAAAATGAATAAGGCCCTTGTAAATAACAGTAAAAAGTACTGTTT
>CM076969.1:53513111-53630611 GCA_039105355.1 Benthosema pterotum | reverse complement strand
TCCGTGAAATATGAAATATTTCATGTGAAAATCGCTGGCAGTAGCTACCTAGAAAAATAAAAAAAATGTTGGCAGGTGGAGTATATGCTAGAGCTCTTCACGGGTACGCAAACTTGAAACGGATCTGTGAAGTTTCATCCAATCCCAGCTGGTTTCCGAAAAACATTTTTTAAATGAGAAAAGCCAAACACGGCTACATGCACCTTTAACAATTTGGACTGATCACAACCTACTCTTCTGTAAAAGAAATCCGCAAGATCCAGTCATTTCCGTGATTCTACGAGTAACGAGTAATCGATTGTAATACAAAAGCATAGCATGGCTGGCAGGCCACGGAACAGCACTTTGTTTTACGCCTTTCTTTTCAACAGTGCAATACCTCTGCAATAGTGACACACACATGGTCACGCAGTTGTAGGTCTTCACTGATCCACTCAGTTTCTATGTGTGTGTGTGTGTGTGTGTGTGTGTGTGTGTGTGTGTGTGTGTGTGTGTGTGTGTGTGTGTGTGTGTGTGTGTGTGTGTGTGTGCGTGTGTGTGTGTGTGTTCCAGTATGTGTTTGTGTCGCTGCTGTCTAGAGACAACGTCTATGACGTCCTCAGAAGAATCTGTACCCACCTCCAGGTAAGAAAGAACCCTGTAGGTGCCAATCCCCTGGGTGACACACACACACACACACACACACACACCACACACACACACACACGCAAATGAAATGAAATTAAATTAAATTAAATTAAATTAAAAAGTCTCGACTGGGCTCAGCCAGCCCTGCGAGTCGCAGATCGGCCTGCTCAACACTAGCGGAGACTCTGTTGATTGGACAGTTAAAGGGGAAGTCTCAGAAAAAATGTTCCCCTCTAATGTACAAGTCTTTTTGACGTGCGCTCTGATGCATATGATGTATCTGCTATTACGTACACCGCTCTAGCTCTGGTCCATAACCCTAATGCCTTCATTAGAGCTATATGCTATTCTTCTCCTCCGCTCACTTGAAATGCAGACTGGCATCTCGTCTGTTTTGCTAACCCTCCAATACAAAGACAACTTGTGTTATAAAATGAACTTTTTGGCCAGAAAGGGAAACAAATATAATTTTACTTAACATATTGCCAAGAGGAAACGTCATAGACAAGATTCTTTATTCTGACAGTAAAACAACCCGTTTCTGTCCAAAAAGTGCATTTTATACATATGGTTATGGTGGAGGGCTTCAGAGTGGACCCTCTCAGGAAAGTAGACTTTCTAATGACTCCTCTCCTGCTCTTCTCTCTTCTCTCCCCAGGTGAACGGGAAGAAGAGTTTAAGTCTGAAACAGTTTCTGGAGGAGCCCAGCTCCCTGTCTATGGTAAGTCATTATATTCAGGGTCTTAAAAGGACATTTCACCATTTTTGCAAAATGATATATGTTAATGACATTTAGAAGAGTTAGGGTTAACACTTTGGGGGCCTTTAGGTGTTTAACATGTGGTTTTAGATAGTTTACATTTTAGCAGTGAGCCCAATGTCTCTGATGTCATTGGACATGTGTGTGGTTAGGTATGTCACAACAACAGACCACTCCGTTCAGCAACGGACCTCCTTGTGCGGAACGTATCCTACACAACTACAGATAAATAAAAGCAGCCTTGTTATGTACTATTTCTACTATTATTAGTTATTGTCTACACTTAAGGTGGTAAGTAACTATGTTTCGCCCCCTGTCCGTCTGTCCGTGAACGCGTCCGTTTATTAATGTACTAAGCCATGTAATAAGCAGGATAACACTTTCTGTGTACTATTTCTACCACCCTTTGTACTATGTAGTATTTTTGACAAAGCCATGTAATACCCTTCAAACCGAAGGGTGCTGCACCTCAGTCAGGAAAATGTCGGGTGTTATCTCTTACATAACTGACCCTAATATCCACAATTGCGCATTCTTTCTCATCTTGCTACTATAATAGGAGAGCGTCTCGCCCGTTTATCCGTTCGCCTTTGTGACGCTTCTCCTACCAAACTACAATGTTTGCACACATCTCACTATGCACAACACCTCCAGCACCTATGTCCACACAGCATAGGCTATATTACATCCATGTAACTGTCATATTTTTTGTACAGTAGCCGTTTTTATGAAAATAAAAAAGTTTCAACTTTCACATTTCCAAATTGCACTCGCCTACTGTGACGTCAAAATCGTCACCGTTTTTGGCCACACCATCCACATAACATGGGCGACCGTCTCACTTTTCCCAACTTTTCCCAAATTGCACTCGACTAAACGGTGACGTCACCGCTTTACAGCCCGTGTCCACACCAGAGCCATACAACAACACAGACGGAAGTATGCAGTGTATTGTCGCGGCAGGAGGTTTTCTACAGGAGTCAAGTCAGAACTCTGCCTTTACTGTATGGCTCTGCCTGCAAACTCTGTCTGCACTCTGCACTGCACCCTCCCCTTCGGTATGAGCCGCTCAGTCCAACAAACGCTGCCCTCAATGCGACGCTGAAAGTCCCGACATTATTCTCTACAAGTAACAACATGCCATGCAGAAAACGGACGTCACTTTCTATTTATCGAGGCGTCTCAAGCGCCGTGCTCATAGCGCCGGACAATCCACCATTAACGCAGTGCTTATCGCTCCTTTGTCTCCTATTCAGGTTGCATGAATGAACAGCACTCGGGCGTTCCGTTTCTGGCCCCCCAATGTCGCAACTCTGATTCGACATGCCCCTTGCCCAGAGTCTTACAATACACACAGACTTGCGTACACACAGAGTTGCGCCAACTCCAGGCCATGTAGGCTACAACTCCAACCCTGCTTCACCGCGTTCATTTCTAAACACTACGGTCACTGTTACGATCGCTCCGGGTCTACTCAACGCATCGCCCCAGCTACTTTGGTAACTTCCCCACTTTCAATACACTTATCCCATTCGAACACACATCCACCCAAGTAGATTTGTTTTTGTGCACAGTTACACCACCTTAAGGGTCCATTTTGTTCCAAAGTATCACAGCTGGTTGGGAGATTATATTATTATGATTAGTGGTAATAGTAGTAGTAGTATTGCTATTATTATTATGCCGTTCGATTCATGTCCCCACCAGCCGAGCGTCAATCAACCGCAGCAAAATGTGGTTGCATTTGTACACTCATAAAAAAAAAGAAAATGGGTGGAATGTCCCTTTAATGTTTACACATCGTCAGAACTGGGACCGCCAACAGCGGGTCTACGGAGTTTATTCTCAGGCTGTGTGTGGGATCCCCGTTCTGACAACGTGTAAACATTAAAGGGTAATTCCATCCATTTTCATTTTTTTCCGAGAGTGTACAAAATAATGCAACTAGCCTACATTTTGCTGCGATTGATTGGGGCTCCGCTGGTGGGGACAATGTATGACTCCAACGGCATAATAATATGACTACTACTACTACTACTACCACTAATCACAATAATAGGCTAGAATCTCCCAACCAGCTGTGACACTTTAGAACAAAATGGATCCTTACGGTGCTGTAACTGTGCACAAAAAGGAATCTACTTGGATCCGTTGTAGCCATGCAATCTGCAATTTCACTAACACGTCTCCAGGGCCATAGGCTCCATTTGCTTCCATTTGTTAGTTGTACGGCCCATTTCGGTCCTATCACAAATTCAGGTATCCCCTGAAACTCCCTCAACTACAGGACACATACTGTAGTATACGATGCCAACTTTGATGTGTGTGACTGTGTACATCAACTTATACATTTGTATGTTTGGCCTGCACAAACACTGCCCTTTGCCTTATATTGGCGTTTCCAATATTCACATGAGTAGGCTACACTGCTGTGCAAACAGTTGCAACTATGTATCATTCTTTGTTATGGTTTATTATGCACAGACCTTTGACTATATAGATATTACACTGTCCTCCACCATATTCCATTTTTCCCCATTACTGCTACATTACCAACCTACCTGTTCATGTCCATAATCACTTGGATAGTTTCATGTTATCCATTACTATTACAATTCCTCTTATGTCCAAACATTAAGTTGCCTTTGACAAAATGCAGTGTTGCAAAGTGTACAAAAACACTACTACTCACGATTTTTTAAATTGGACTGAGCGCACGTTGCCTGTCTCCTGTTGCCACAGCGGCGCGGACTCTAGGCGTGAGGCCCGCACAGCGGGCCTCATGTCTAGTTTCATTAATAGACCGGACTGTAATTGAGATCCGTTTATCTTGTCCATACAGGGATGCATAACAAAGATTTCCTCTCTTCCTCCCACATTTCCCACCTTCTTTCAACCCTCCCCCATCCTCACACCCACACACACACACTCTCCCTCCCTCCAGGATGAGTTTGCGGTGTCGGGGGACTTCGCTCCGGTGCTGAAGTGGCGCAGGAAGCCGTCCGCCATCCCGGTGGTGTCGTCGTCCCTGCCGGACCTGCTGGGGGACTCCACGGCCGGCCTGGGCACCGTGGTGGACGCTCCCTTCATCGGCCAGGCGCCGCTCCTCACCGGTAGGCCACAGCACCTGTCCGTGCTCCCCCAGCGCGTCACCGGTAGGCCCCAATACAAACCTGTTGTCATGCAGTCATCATCAGTACCATCTTGTCCCTCCCATCTGAGCACTGTGGGGTGGATGGACGCATGCATGATGTGCATTCTGTCAGGCGCACGTTTGTTTTGGTGTTCCATTCGTTCTTCAGTCAATAGTTAATTTGTTCAATCAATAGCTTGTGACCCCCCGGTCTTGGATCAGTGGAAACCAACAGCAATAGTATCTACAGTATTAGAAAGCCTACTTACCTTAGTGTTGGCACTCTGAGCTCCCCACCACATGGATAAAATGGACTTTTTGGCCAGAGCACGATCGTTTTACACTGGAAAAACAACCAGGATTTGCGCCCTCTACCAATATAACTTCCATAGGAAATATTTTTCCTTCAGTGAAAAACGATCACGTTCTGGCCAAAAAAAAAGTCTATGAGGCCTTAATTTCTATTGGATTTTATTGCTGTAGGCCTCTCACTGTCATCACGCACTACCTTTTTATTTTCAGGAATTAATTAAAATGATTTTATGGACTTTTCATATAAAAAATACACAAATGTGAACATGGTCCCATTTTTTGGCATGCGTTGTCGGGTATGGCCATATAATGACCGTGGATGTGGTCTAAAGTGTCAAAAGCGTAGTTTTCATTTCAGCTGCCGCTGTAATATTTTCGAGAGATTGGCTGGACAATGCATTAGATCGCCCCCTGGAGGCAGAGGAGGATTTGGCAGTAAAGAGGCCCATGCTAGCCAACACTTGGACTTTAAACTTTAAGCTGTTGCACAATGTCTCCTCACCATTCCATCTCACTCAGCCGCACGTCTTCATAGTCTGTCTTTCTGCAACTACATTTTAACCTTATAAAGGGATAGCTCAGATTTTTGGTGCTTACGTTGTATGAAATAATTGCCACTTGGTGTCAACTGTATTGATTGATTTCCAGAGTCCTGTGGCAAAAATAATCCAACGATTGCCACGACAACACGACTTGATTTGACTTATTCATGATAATAAACATCATCGCTACGATCGACACTCCAAATACATCCTTAGGAGAAAAAGGGTTAATAATATTCACTAAAACCAGAGCAGAACTCCCACCGTGGGACACTAGGCATCAATTAATACATTCGACACCTCTATATTAATGGCAATTGTTTCATACAACTTAACTTCCAAAAACCGAACTATCACTTTATAGGTTGACTGCACGGTTTCAGACATAGGGGCATGATACTGTAAGTGGAGTACTGCAAGTGTAATTGTTTCTGTCTTGGTGGCTTGCGGTGTATATATACAGTATAGAGATGCGCAGTAACGTCACCGCCCCTGTTCCACTAGTAGATTCCCCATTCATTTTTCTCATAGACTTTTCGAAAATAATTTATATCAAGACGATTACGCCGCGGACAAAGCCAACTCGAGTCGTGACGAATCATGATGACACACACAAACATTTGGGACAATAAAATAATTTCTAAGATGAAAAACGAAACAAAAAGTCTTGTATCATGCCGTTTTCTACTTCTTCCTAATTATATATTATATGACGATATTGTGTTTGTTGTCATGATTTGTCATGACCCGAGTTGGCTTTTGGCCGCGGCGCAATCGTGTTTTTATTAACCATTTTCGAAAAGTCTATGAGGAAAATGAATGAGGAATCCACTAGTGGAACAGGGGCGGTGACGTCACTGCGCATCTCTATAGTCTGCATTGCTGTTTCGTAATTTTTGGGCTCCAAAGAGTTGACGTACAACACAAATTCATTATGATTGTCGTAGTGCACGTAGTCAATCCTACGGGCTGCAGCGGCAGCTGTCCGCCAGGAGTGTTGGCAGGGAAGAGTAGGACCAAGTCTCTGCGTCCTCCCGGTGGTGGCTCCTCACTGACAGGTGAGTCAGTAGGATACGACCACACCGAGATTTTTTTTTGTTTCGTTTTTAACCTCTCACCCAGGGTCGGATCTAGGCATGGGCCAGTCTGCCCTACCAAATAGACTTGATGGCATGCCAAACAATCCAAGATATTTCAAGTTAGCGTGCTTTTATTTAAGCCATTGTGTCCTGATCAGATTCTAGTTTGTGATGCTTTTCACAATTTTTTCAAAAATAGCAGAACTACAAGCTCATATCGCGCCACTCGGTGGCGCGATATGAGCTTGTAGATCTGCTATTTTTCAACAGCTTAAAAACACCAAAACGCGTTCAGTATACAAAGGGTTAAAATGATTTGAAACACTACTACTGCTACTAACTAACTAACTACAGTTGTGCCACGTCTAAAACAACAGCATTTCATACTTGCCTGATAAACGTCCTGAAAACGGTATGGGTGCGGCTTCATCGCCTGTGTCGCTTCTCGCCACGGGAGATGAAGCTGCCCCCCATACCATTTTCTCCTCCTTTAATATGAAATATCTTGGGTTGTTTTGCATGACATCGTGTTTGGTGGGGCAGTCTGGGCATTTAGCCCATGCCTTGATCTGCCCCTGCAAAAAACTATTAAGATCTCCAGAGGTGGTGTCACCCATGTGATGAGTAGTTATAAGGCGTGCAGTGCTGAATCTTAGGACCACATATATATAATGACAGGCTTGTTGTTTTTTTCTTCTGGGCCACAATGTCATTTAGACGTTTGCTCATGTTCATGGTTTTTTGTACAGATTACCTTTCAAAGTGTACTGTATGGTGTATATTGTGTGTATAGTGTGTATAGTGCAGGGGTGCCCAACCTTTTTCGACCATAGAGCTACTTTCAAAATGACCAACTCAACAAGATCTACACATCAAAAATGTGATTTTTCCATTACTGAAAATCCATTTCAAAGCGCCATAGAAAGTTTGAGCTTTGAAATAGTGGTGTTGGTGTTACTTACTGTTATAGTGTTTAAGAATAATGTACTTAAAATGAAAAATAGAGGGGGAGAATTGGAAGGTTTTCTTGTATATGCTACTAGTGACGTTTGAAAACAGTATTTGGGGTTTGAGTTGACAGTTATGGATTTAGATTTAGGGCTCCATTTTCGTTACACGCTAAACCCCTTATGCCTAATCCCTAACTTCGTTTTTTCTATTTTGCAAAATATTTTGGAATAGTTCAATGTGCCAATCTACTGACATGTTGTGAGCTTGTAGACTGGTCATTTTAACCATTGAAAAATGTTTTGTTTAAATTGTTTAAAAAGGCAAAGAAGTTAAGGGATAAGGGGTTTAGATATAACGAAAATGGAGCCCTTAGTCTCTTACACCCAAAACTAAGTTTCACGTTTTCGTCCACAATTGGGAAAGAGAAGAGGCAAAAAGTTGGTCATAATAACAATTATTCTCCATTTTCTAATTGTGTGGACTCTTGAAATTATGTAATTCAGATAATAAATATAATTCAACTCTTGAGAGTGTAAAATGAAACCAAATGGACCCGTAAGGGTCCATTTGGTTTCATTTTAATGCTCTCAAGAGTTACAGATCTATACATTTTAGGGGACTGTCATGTGATTTACCTGCATGGCCTGGGTGATCATTCACAATCTTTTGGGCAGCCCTGGTATAGTGTGTGTACTGTAACCTACTGTACATTGTTTAACGTTAGACTGATGCTAGCCTCTTGGTTCACTCGTGATCCTAGTTTTACTGGGGCGCCGCACCACACAGGGTCGGATAGACCACCACACCACACCACACCACACGAGTGAGTGAGAATGCAGCCGGTTTTCTGACCCACCCAAACCACACACAGGCCAAAAAACGTCCGCTCCTCCCTCTGTTTAACCCATTGTGTCCTGACCCTCGATTCGAGTTTCTGACACCAGATTATACAGTAGTTCCTGACATCAGATTATAGCAGCAGCAACATTCTAGCTTTTGACGCTAGATTCTACAGTCGTTTCCGACAGTAGATTCTAGTTATTGACACTAAATGATAGTTTCTGATGCTAGGATCTCCTTTTTGACACTAGAATCTACTTTCTGACGCTAGAATCGAGTTTTTGACACTAGATTCTATAGTTTCTGACACTAGATTCTAGTTTTTTCTGAGAAATCTGTGCTCCTGTGTCAGTGATGCTGACATATTTCTAGCCAGAATTATCCATATTTGGCTGCAGACCCACATCTGAAAACATGTTGTTCTCGGGGTTCCCCAGAAGCGAAAAAATGTTTGCTTCCAAAATAATGTATTCAGAGATTTGCAGCACATTTTCACAATTTTTCAAAAATAGCAGAACAACAAGCTCATGTCGCGCCACTCGGTGGCGCGACATGAGCTTGTTGATCTGCTATTTTTCAACAGATAAAGTGACACAGCTCCTAGTGTAGCTATTAATAAACACAAACACATGAAGACAGCTGGCACTGGTGGTGACACGGCATATAACTGAATGACATTGTTCTTTGTGTGTGTGTGTGTGTGTGTGTGTGTGTGTGTGTGTGTGTGTGTGTGTGTGTGTGTGTGTGTGTGTGTGTGTGTGTGTGTGTGTGTGTGTGTGTGTGTGTGTGTGTGTGTGTGTGTGTGTGTGTGCGTGCAGACAGGGTTCTGGAGACAGAGAAGATCCTGTTAACTGAACCGGTACCAGAACTGGGCCACACAGAATACCAGCTGCTCAAGTTCTTCATCCTACTGTGAGCAAAAAAAGACGTGTGTGCGTGCGTGTGTGCACGTGTGTTGTATATGTATACATAAATATAATATACCAAACAAAAATATAAACGCAACACTTTCGTTTTTGCTCCCATTTTTCAGGGGATGGACTTAAAGACCTAAAATTCATTCCAGATGTACAATATTGCCATTTCTCTCAATCACTGTTCACAAATCTGCCTAAATGTGTGACATTGAGCGCTTCTGCTTTGTTAAGATAATCCACATCAGGAGGTGTGCCACATCAAGATGCAGACATGACATCATGGTTAGTGCACAGGTGTACCTTAGACTGTCCACAATAACAAAGCAGAAGTGCTCAATATCACACATGTAGGCAGATTTGTGAACATTTGAGAGAAATGGTAATATTGTATATCTGGAATGAATTTTAGGTCCATCCCCAGAAAAATGGGAGCAAAAACAAAAGTGTTGCATTTATATTTTTTGTTGAGTATAATCAGTGTTGGGACATGTGCACTACGTAACTCAATATATTACATAATATATTACCAAAATGCAGTAACTTGTAATATAAATATATTACCTAACAAAAAAAATCTAATATATTATACGTTTCTTTCTGCATTACTGCATTACTTTCAATATTACTTTCTGTCAATTTGTCTCGTTGAAAATGTTCTTGTGAAATTTTCTTGACAACTGCAGAAGTTAAATAATTACTTATTTTCTATAATTTGTCATCAAATTATTTATTCAGGAGGACGTTTTTTCAAGTTGATTTCATGTGGATTTCCCAGATAGCCAAGTGCGCTTTCTTTAGCTATGCCACTGGCCTACACAATATTTGATTAATAGTGACACTAAATATTTAATTATATATTTTCCACAACATTTTTCTTTTAAGTAATATGTAATAGTAATATTATTAATATATTACACTTGCTCAGACAGCAATATTGTAATACAATATATTGCTTTAAAATGAAGGTAATAAGTAATAAGTAATACATTAACAAGGTATAGTAATATTCCCAACACTGATTAATATACTGTAGGCCCACAAGTACCTGATCATTGTAGGCTGGTACATACTGCCATCTAGTGGTTGGTGTTATATTTCACAGTTTTTTTGAAAATGCCAGTTCCTAGCAGTCTTGAGTGATTGATTATATCTATTAACCGTTTTCAGAATTACTGTCCATTTCAAGCACAACTCATTACAAAAACTGTGGATGAAACCATCTCACACAGGACATGACAGGACACCATCATTTCATAATATGCCACATGTAGTTGAATGAAAGTTGCACATTGCATTATACAATGATTTGCAGTTGATTGGCAATAGCACAGTAAAGATGAGAATAATCATCTAATATGATGTGTAGTTATTTGTGGAAGTGTGTGGTGGGCAGTGGGCACATAATTTAATCCTGCATAAGGCTACCTAACTCTTAGCCGTCTATAGCAGGGGTCGTGAACCTTTTTGGCTGAGAGAGCCATGAACACGTATTTTTAACTGAAATTCTGTGAGAGCCATACAATGTTTTTAAAACCTAAAATACAAGTACCGTATTGTCCCGAATATAAGACGACTCGCTTATAAGACAACCCTTATTTTTCAAGACGCATTTACAGAAAAAAAGAACATTGAATGTCATATAGTATAGCCCCTGAATATAAGACTACTCCATTTTTGGGATATTTCCATTGGGAAAAAAACATAGTCTTATATTCAGGCTAATAGGGTAAATTTGTGCATTTTATGTAATTTCAACACCTTTAAAGTTTTAATAACATTGTTATGCTGTTGCTAATCAGTTATATGTATTTCTTTTTTTAAATCAGTTTATTTATTGCCTCCCCGCACCGCCCATATTTTAACACTTTTAATCCATTGTGTCCTGATCAGATTGTAGTTTTTGATGCTTTTCACAATTTTTCAAAAATAGCAGAACTACAAGCTCATATCGCGCCACCGAGTGGCGCGATATGAGCTGGTAGATCTGCTATTTTTCAACAGCTAAAACACCAAAACGCGTTCAGTACACAAAGGGTTAAAGTACAATAAGTCTGAATTATTTTAATAACATTCTTATGCTATTTTACCATTGCATATTAAACACCCTGCAGAACCTGCTCTCTCCACAAAAGCAAATTCCTCTGTTCACTCCTGCTGAAAAGTACCATGCTCCTCGTCCTTTATTGTTTTTTAGCCTTCTTTTCAAAAGAAGACTAAAAAAAGATGGTTTTCTTAGCCATCTTTTCTTTTTAGTTAACACGATTACTTTGTTGTACGAATTTTCTTGCACATGAGCATACCGTTATTTTTGACAGCAGAGCAAAATACGTCAAACAGTGTCTGCCACCAGGGAAGGATTATCCAACGGGCACGTTGGGCCCAGGCCCAGGGGCCCCTGAGCTAGCGGGGCCCATGAGCTTGAATGTCCGCGTGATCGCTAAGAGGCTCAGGGCCCCCCAAAAAGGGGTGAAAGCAAATAATAATGGTGCATACGGTCCTTATTAAGAATGGGTTTACTAATTTTGTCACTAAAATAGCCCCAAAAGTCCTAAACCATCATGCCACCACGCCGAGCAGAAAAATCCTCCGGTGTAGGGGGGCCCTTTGGCTGGTGGCGGCCCAGGGGCCCTTCATTTCATAATCCGCCTATGTCTGCCACATCTGTGCTGCCTATGCGATAACCCGATACATAAATAGATTGGATACACAACAAGTGATTTGTCTGCAAGCCAGATGCAAGCATCAAAAGATCTACATCTGGCTCCCGAGCCATAGGTTCCCTACCCCTGGTCTATAGTCTATACCATCTTTCAACAACCTAAGTTGTTGAAAGAGCCATTTTCGACCCAAAATTAAATTCAAAATCTGTCTGGAGCCGCATTTTTTTTTTTTTTCCTGAGAGTGTGCAAATGTGAACCAAATGGACCCTGGCGGGTCCATTTGGTTCCATTTGCACACTCTCAGAAGAAAAGGTCCTTAAAGAAAAATCATTAACATGGTGAAACACAACCTTTCTTCAGAAATGGAGTTTCTAAAAAAAATTATAGGACTTTTACAGAACTCCGACCATTTCTAGTCCACACAACATCTCTAAGGTATATTAATGACATAGTAAACTGAGTAAACCTTTGAAAATGGGTGGTTCAGATTGAAAGCTCCACCTCTGATAACTGCTGGGCTTTTTTGACATGGCCAAGTGCTACTTTAACTGGCAACTGTCAGACAGCGCAACGTGTTTTGGGTGACTGAAATGTTTATATTATGTTGGTGTGGATCACCCCAGTGTGTATGTAATAATGCTACAGCCACTGAGCCACTAGGGCTGTGTTCTGGAGCCGCATGCGGCTCCTGAGCCGCAGGTTGCTGACCCCTGGTCTATACTGTGAATTCTCAAAGCCTGTGCCTCTGTCTGTCTGTCTGTCTGTCTGTCTGTCTGTCTGTCTGTCTGTCTGTTAGGATCATCCTGCTGATCCTGTCCTCCTGTTACCTGGCCTTCCGGGTGTGTAGCCTCGAACAACAGCTGTCCTTCCTCAACACGCAGCCCACTGTACCGCTCAGAGACAGGTGTGTAGTAGCCTCCAACAACCTCGACACGCAGCCCACTGTACCGCTCAGAGACAGGTGTGTAGTAGCCTCCAACAACCTCGACACGCAGCCCACTGTACCGCTCAGAGACAGGTGTGTAGTAGCCTCCAACAACCTCGACACGCAGCCCACTGTACCGCTCAGAGACAGGTGTGTAGTAGCCTCCAACAACCTCGACACGCAACCCACTGTACCGCTCAGAGACAGGTGTGTAGTAGCCTCCAACAACCTCAACACACAGCCCACTGTACCACTCAGAGACAGGTGTGTAGTAGCCTCAAACAACCTCGACACGCAGCCCACTGTACCGCTCAGAGACAGGTGTGTAGTAGCCTCAAACAACCTCAACACGCAGCCCACTGTACCGCTCAGAGACAGGTGTTGTAGCCTCGGGCAACCTCGACACAAGTCCGTAACATACCACCCTCTGGCTGTGATGTACGTTGTACGATACAGGTCCATCTCAATGAATTAAATTAGAATATTGTGTAAAGGTTAATTTTCTTCAATAATATACCTAATTCAAAAAGTGAAACTGTCATATTCCCAATCCATTGTGCATTAAGTTTTTTTTTTAATTATTGATATTGATATTATTAATAATTGATCATAATTGATCATATTTTACGAGACCACTAACATATGTGTTAAACATATGTGTTGAACAACACAACCATCAACACAACAATCTACAATGATATTTTATTTTATATTCTATTTCATTGAATTGGAACTGCACATCCGCTTGACATGTCAGGACCCAGAGTCTTTGGTGTGACGAGTCTTTGCCCCCAGAGGATGGGGGTCCGCAGCCAAATATAGATAATTCTGGTGCTCCTTGTCATGAAATATGTTGAGCGTCACTGACACAGGAACAACATTTTTTAGAAAAAAAAAAAAAAACAGAGTCTAGCATCAGAAACTAGAATGTAGCATCAGAAACTAGAATGTAGTGTCAGAAATTAGAATCTCATGGCAGAAAGTAGAATCTGGTGTCAAGACAAAATGGGTTAACTAACTGAAATTCTTCCAGGTGTGGGGAGGTGCCCTGCTGGCTGGCCAACGAGAAGACAGGCACCTGAAGCCGCCACCCCTCCCCCAACGTCGTCGGCCAATCGGAGAGAGGGGGGGAAAAAAAACGCACTTACAACAGAAAAGACTGACCAATAAGAGAGGCATGCAGGCCGTGAGCCGCGCCTCCTTTCTCTCTCTTTCTCTCTCCCGTCTCTTTAAGCATTGGCTCCTCCTCCCAGCAGGAAAGAAGAGGTACCACCCCATCGGGGTGGGGACTAATGGGGGCCTGGCCGATCTCTTATAACCTGCTGAAGTCAATGGGATGGATCTAAATAGACCTAACCCCTCCCCCTACACACACACACACACACACACACACACACACACACACACACACACACACACACACACACACATCGTAACCCTCGTTTATAGCGACATCCCACACTGTAGAATGCACTTTATACCCCAGAGCTGACATCGTTTACTGGCTCACACCCAAGTAGAGGTTGTTAGAATGAACAGAAGAGACAACCCACGGGGCCACAACGAGGTGCTTATTATTATTATAGCTTGGGACTCGATCGATGGGCACCTGTTGTTACGTACAGTCTGTGTGGGACTCACTCGACGTCGACACCTTCCAGAGGCCAAAAGTAAAGCATGCTTGAACATTTTTTGTGCGTGTGGTCTAAGTAGTGCTCCAGGTTTGTAGATAACAGTTTGTAGTTAAGTAAGAGAATCTAGCTGTAAGAAAACAAAAATGCTATGTATATCATAATGGTACCGAGTGTTAAGTGACGGGGAGATGTGTGAACACGTGCGTGAGTTAGAGAGAGTTTGAGTGGTTGAGTGTTTGCCCCCCTCTCCCCCAGCAAAATATTATTACACATGATGTTGTTAGCTTGTGTGTTTTTAAAAAAAAACATGAAATGTTGAGATGTAAATGGAAGAAAAAAAAGAAAACGCCTTTTAGTTTCCAAAACGTAATGAACTGTAAAAAAAGAAAAAAGAAAGAAAGACCAGAGAGACAGCAGCAGGAATGTCATCTACTGTAAATGTTTTAATGTTTTTAACTCTTTCCCACCCATTTTTTTACTTAAAAAAGAAAAAAATGGCGGCCATTTTGTTTTGGGGGCGGGGCTAACTCGTCCAAACTCGTCCTTGGCTGGTATAGAGTTAACAGGGATTGGCGCGGGTTCACTTCAAATTCAAGGCCCTTGGTTTGTCCCAGACGCCGCTCATTGCCAAGTTACTGATGATTCTGAATCATAAGCAGCTTCATTGCCATATCACGGGTTTACAAGGTGTAAAATAAGTGTGTTTTTAATTTATGTGAGCTGGTTTTCACGCCTTAGGCCAAGGACACGGAGGGGGGGGGGGGGGTTTATTATCAATGGAACTTATAGGCCCTGACTGTGCAGGACTATTTCAAAATAAATGCAGCTGTTGCTTCCGTCAAAAGCGCATTCATAGTAGGCCACCACACTCGTCTCAAAGATAGCAGATCCGAGTTCGAGGAGCAGCAGCCGTGATCGTGCTGCCGGTGAACCCGTGGACGCTCATTTGCCGGGTGAGCCGATGCAAAAAAAAATCCGTGGCAGGTAGAGGTCCTACCACCCTGCCTTCCTGTTGTTGAGATGAGACCGTTTTATTTGAAGTCAAGGTGATCCGAACCTTTTGGTAAACCCCTTGATACCTATAGTATCTACACACGGTTGATGACTGATCCAGGCTGTCACTTTAAACGGAGCACTGCAATGCAAGAGGACGGCGATACGGGTGTTTTCGTTCACTCGTAGCATGGTATAGTCACACGTACGCCACGGCCCGCAGGGGAGTAGCCATGCATAGGTGTCAAACTGCCAGTTCGTCATGTGATAGTGACGACATTTTATTTGCCAATTACACCCAGGGGAAAGTTGTCCCTATCGCGATGTGTATAGAATGGATGTGCGTGGGACCGCAACCCTCTTGAGATTAATCAGGGTGGACCCATATATACTGTAGGCTGACAATTTTAGTATGTCACAAATAAAAACTAGCCGAATCGAGTTTCACTTTCCGTCTTCCAGCTATTTAGAAACAGCAAGTAACACAGCAACACAAGCCAAGTGTGGATATATACCCAACAAAACTAATAACAGCATTGTGATGAGCTATCCATCAAACCCAGCTTGTGCACGCCGGCCCTTACCACTCACACAGCGCAACAGAAAACACCCGTATGCGTTCGGAGCGTTTTAACAGGATCTGCCTCTGGCCTGAATGTTATCTGGCCGGAGGGAGGGATGAACAGACATGGAGGCAAACTCTATGGGCATATCTAGGCTCTTTTAAAACTGTTTTCTCTGCAAATACGAGGAGCAGTATCTGTAAAGTGTCGCAAACTTCTTTAGACATTTGTGTTTAGATTTCAATTGTGAGATATTAAAGCTAATCCACTTTGGTATAACCAAAATATATTTTGGTTTAGCAAAAACAGATGTTGCTGGTAGACCTTATAGGGATGGGCATCTGGTTAGGATGCCTCTCGGGATTACATGCACTCTGTGGATCCCTCAGGAGGAAGTCACTAATATGATAATATTCACAAACTAGGATACATTGTTGGCACATGTATTGAATGTAGTATTTTCATTTTAAAATATTCCAAGTCCAACGTTTTGACGCGTTTGTAAACTACAATCTGCAGCCTCTGATCTGATCTTTCTTCACAGGAAGCTTCTTCATTTATATATTTTCAAATATTCCAACGTAATTATAATAAAATAAAGTATTGGCTAAAACCGGTATATTGTATATATTGGATGTATTATTTTGGTTCGATGTTGCAGTTTAAGGCAAACATCAGATTAACGGTTGATAATTGATGATGATTTGCCCGTCCCTAGTAGCAGGTCTACCAACAATTATTCTGGTTTGAACAAGACAAATATGACTTGTCCAAAGCTGTAGTCACAGTTACTGCTGTTTGTCTTGGTTGAGTATATTTACTTGTCAAGGAGTTCCTGGGACAGCTGTGATTCTTTTCGTCGCGATATGTTGGAGAGAACCGCCAGCGGAGTTGATGTATAATGAAGCTAATAGTTGGCGTCTGTACTGCTGTGTTTCCTCCATATGAAATGTACAGCACCTGCTGCTGTAAACCAGTAGTGTCTCGTCTACTGTGAAGGGCCAATATGACGTACACATTATCAATCCAGCCGATGTCATTAATTATTAGTGCTCTCGCAACACAAAAGCAGGGCAATGAGATGTGATGTACAGTAGAGCTACAGCTAATAGTCTGGATGTATTTATTTATGTGAATATATGTTTGGATGGATGGACATTAAGAGTGTAAAAAGGAGGAGGGGGGATAAGAAAGTTCCCGCTTTGGTGAATGTGTGTAGAAGACTGTAAGACAACAAGAGAGTCTAATAAACAAATTATTGTTTATGCTTCCTGAAGTTTGTGTGCTTTTTTAAACACCTCCGAGTCAAGCTTACGGGTCCATTCGGTTTCATTTTACACTCTCAAGAGTTACTTAATTTTCAAGTATCTACACAATTTGAAAATGTAGAAAAATTGTCATATTGACCAATGTTTTGCCAGTTATCTCTCTTAAATTGACAAAAAATCCTTTTGGGTGCGCGGGTACGTGGCTAAAATGCAGAATAAATAGTGGGCCCTGGTGTGAAAAAGGTTGAAAACTGGTCTAAAAAATTGACTACATTCATGAATCTAATTGCTGACTGGGTGTGGGTGGGTGGTACTGAGTAAAAGGGCCAAAGGGCCCTACACCGGAGCTTTTGTCTTCCTCCTCCACCTGCATTTAAACAGTATTTACAGCAAGGGATTGCTTAAAAATAAACAGCCAAAATAACTAAGCCAAATAAATGCAAACTATTTAACTACATGCAGCAATGTAGGAGTATTATCATGGTTTGACTTTTGAGCCCCTTGGTAACAAGTATCAAGAGGCTTTCTTGAAACTAAATACTATAGTTGTCCAGAAGAGGGTGCCACAGCCTCGGGTCTCTCATGTCTCAGGTCATGAACAAAATTAGTGTCATTTTGAATGTGTGTTATATTGTGCTGAAAATTTTAGAGCTGGTATAATTTCTTAGATATAGGCCTTCCACCGCCCATTCTGTGGGTCCAATTTCAATAGGCCTACAACTTGCTTCAATACAACACCATGGAAGTATTACCAGTCACAGTCTCAAAGAGATATTTGGCATGGATGGTTATATCTATTTTAACTAATTTATCTTCTATTTTATATATTTTCTGACCCACAAGATTTATTTCTTGTACAGGACTTATATTAGACAAGTAAGCATCGATAATAACATCAGTTGTTTGTAGTTGAAGTTCCAACAGTCATGCAGCATGCATAAAGCAGTCTGACTTTTCTTTTTCGAATGATGAAAATTGTTGGTTTATCGGTGTGACAATTGTAGTCAGTAGCGTAGAGTTTCAAATCATTTTAAATACCGTAAGCACATTCATTTGAAATATCTTTGGAATTTGGGTTGTTTGCATGCCATCATGTTTGGTGGGGGAGTCATGATTTTTGCAACACAGTATCACAGGAAAAAGTCAAATAGTGACTTTTTTCCAGACCCCACATAAAGTCACTATTTGACTTTCCAAAGTCAAATAGTGACTTTCTGAAGAGGGCGTGGCTTTCCTTTTGTCTTGCAAAAAAAATAAAAAATGCATCAAAACAGTAGCGGCACTGATTCGAACCGACAACCTACTGACTACTGGCCAACCTGCTTTACCTCCTGAACCACCGCACCCCTGCTGATTTCAGCATAGTTTTACTGAGATTAGGGTTAGGCATAGTTTTACTGAGGTTAGCGATAGTTTTACTGAGGTTACGTTTAGGCATAGTTTTACTAAGGTTATGGTTAAGTTTAGGCATAGTTTTACTGAGGTTAGGTTTAGGGTTAGAGTTAGGGTTAGGCATAGTTTTACTACGCCTAACCATAATATCAGTAAAACTATGCCCAAATCAGCAGGGGGCGCGGTGGCTCAGGAGGTAAAGCAGGTTGGCCAGTCGTCAGTAGGTTGGCGGTTCGAATCAGTGCCGCTACTGTTTTGATGCATTTTTTATTTTTTTTGCAAGACAAAAGGAAAGCCACGCCCTCTTCAGAAAGTCACTATTTGACTTTGGAAAGTCAAATAGTGACTTTATGTGGGGTCTGGAAAAAAGTCACTATTTGACTTTTGACATGTGATACTGGGTTGGATTTTAGTCATGGCCCGGGCCTGATCACATGCATGGCGGCAACAAAAACAATCAGAATAGCCTAATGTATTGTAAGGTATCTGCATTAAGAATAGCAGAGAGGTGTGTACATTGTACAGGCAGGATATACAGGTTTTAAGCTCTCAGACCATGACAAACTTGCTGATGCAACTACATCAGAGGGGAAAAAATAACACAGAATGTTCACTTATTTATTTTATTCCCCCTTTCCTTTCTCTTAAAAAATACAAATAAATAAATACAAATAGAATAAAAAAAATACTTTAATTAATAAATAAATCATGACTTATTCTCATATCAAGCAGTGCAACACACACATTGATAAGATGAGATAACATTGTCATCATCATAGGCTTTCTTTTTCGTTGCATCAGCCACAACACGGCGCGCTGGCCGGGGCGTAGTTTAGATCGACAGTGGCCTTGAACCAATCAGCGCGGCCGTCGAGTGCCGTGCCGGTAGTGGAGGACCAATAGGGTTCGTCGATGACTACTGTTCTGAGCCCAAGAATATAGAGACAGAGCTACGCAAACTCCGTTCACTTCACGGGGCCAGACCAATGGTGGCTCTTCAACATGGACTTCTATTCAGAATAGGGCCAACAAAATAGGGACACGTCCTGAATCGGGACATTATGCAGAAATGCACAGGACTCAAGCAACATCCGAGCTTCAATGATAAGCTTTAGTTAGTGACTCAATATAATCATTATATAATCTATATCTATAAGAATATTATAATCATTAGTCATTACATTAAAACGTAATAATAGTTGACAAGATGCACACGTGCTTACAAGAGCCCCAAACCTAACCCTCGTTGGCAAACATTGCATTTCAACTCCAGTTTACTTTGTCCCTATATTCAGGCTGCATGGACGGCGCTCGAGCGCTCAGTTTTCTAACCCCCTCAAAGTCGCAAGTCTAGATGGCTCTTTTGGGCCCGCCCTCTCCGTCCGCGCTTGTTCCCCTGTCATTGCAGCAGCAGCAGCAGCAGCAGCAGCGTGGAGATCTGAGCACTGTGTGTGTGAAGCAGTGCCAGCCAGCGTGACTGAACCATTCTGCAACCTCCTGAAACTTCTGTGAGTATTATTATTTGGTAGGATCGAATGAGAGTTTGTCTTACTGCTGAGCAGAGGCGCTGCTTTGAGCCAATATGCTCAAATCTATCTATATGAGCAGAACCACCCGGCGGCTAGCGGGTCGTTAGCTAAAGTGTGTACTAGCTGCTGCTAGCTCACATAGACCATAGACCAATATGCCACATCTTCATCACTATAGCACTGTTTAATCACAATCTGGCTTGTTCTCAGCATGATAAACAGTATGCCTGTTTGAAGGTGTCATTTATTTATCACCACTACATCTCAGTGATTTCATTTGCAGCAGGGCTATCGATCCATTCCTTAAAGTGACATAATGGTGCAATAATATATTTAAATCGTTTACTATAATTCGATTGTTTTGACAGAGTTCACTTGAAAGGGCTGGGAATTGACAGCTGCTACTCCGCATCATGTTCATAAAGTCGAGATGTTAAGATTAACTGGCTTTTAACAGTCAAAAGTGGCTGACACTATTCATCCATATGACCAAACTGGACCAAAGCCAGTGATGATGACTGCATACAGTGAATAAATAGGCTGCAATATAAGCAAATAATATGATGATATAATAATAAATACTCTGTTACAATTTATTGCCTGTATTTCAAAACATACTCAAGTAAAAGCACACAAGTATTACTCAAAATATTACCAAAAATGTACATGAAGTACCAAATGTAGAAAGTATACTCTTTAGGATTAAAAGTACCCCTGAAAGGTAGAAATAAAAGAACTGAAAATGGAACTCAAGTAAAGTAAGAAACAAACACCGCAAAATAGTACTTATAAGTACAGTACTTGAGTACATCAGTGCATTACTATACAGTGTACTCAGAGGAGTCACCAAAAGAAGTGAGAAAAAGCCAAAGGAAATGAAATATTTATATTACTACAGATAGTTCTTCTGACCCAGCAATAGGTTGAAATAGCCTCTCCATCCGTGCTAAAACGTGCATGACGGAACACCTAGCCGTAGATAGAAGATTTGAGGACAGATTCATCACGTTGTCCAGGCTAGTCATTAGACAGAGTTTCGTCAGATCAGCAGCGTTATTGCCTTAGGAATGGAACAAAAAGGGCAGGTCTCTGCGCTGTTGTATTTATCATCAGTTATAATGGTGCTAAATAATTACCGTATGTTCTGACATGGTACTTCAGTATAAAAATAGGTTGGGAATCAATGCTGTGCATCACTGCTGCAAACAGTAATAACTAGCGTTGGGCAAAAACAAAACAAACAAAAAAAAACGA
Source organism: Benthosema pterotum (assembly GCA_039105355.1). Taxonomy (NCBI): domain Eukaryota; kingdom Metazoa; phylum Chordata; class Actinopteri; order Myctophiformes; family Myctophidae; genus Benthosema; species Benthosema pterotum. Next base: position 53,609,232 of record CM076969.1, on the reverse strand, counting down.
TATGCCAATGTATTGGAATTCTTAATGCCATGATATCAATATCGAATCGCCAGGTTCAAAAATCGATATTCGATTTTTTGATATTCATGTAGGGTCTATTCATTAATGTATTCATGTCAGAAAGACTGACCGATGTCATCAGGCTGCATTGATGTGTATGATTGAACTTTATATTGTTTAAAATTGCTTTAAAATGTTCTACTTGATTGAACTTGGGGTGAAACACAACTTGGTGACATCATCAAGTTGTGTTTGTGTCCTGTTTGTTAATGATTTTTGTTTTAGGACCTTTTTTTTCTGAGGGCGTACAAATGGAGCCATTAGGGTCCATTTGGTTCTCAATATAAATCGACTCAGAAGCCTAAATACCGATATTGTGTTGTATCGTGAGGTAAGTGAATCGTCCCTACCCCTAGTAATAACCTGTGTTTTAGCCACACTAGGGTGAATTTTCCCCCCTTATCTAGGTCGGTGGCACTCTGACACGCACGGTGGACTTGGAACGTTGCCGTCTCACCGTGTCAGACGGCCTACCACCTGCGTACTGTGGTTGCTATCATGGTGGGTGGTAGTCAGGAGTGGGACAGGGGCTGTTTACCTGCCCGCGTGCTGCGCTCTGTCTCCAGACGAGCTCCGTGGCAGCAGCTCAGGGCCTTTCCTATGTGCCATCTAGATTTCCAGCCATGCCGCCCAGGGGAATAGACGGCTAGTACTGCCTTTTAATTATCAGCGATTCTTTATTCTCGCTGGTATAGCCACATACTCTACAGTGTGTGTGTACATTGTAAACTGGTTTCATCAACACAAAGTAATACCCAGTAGTAGACTACTAGCAAAAAAGGTTTAGTTATAAATAATCCAAGTATTAGGGTTTGCTTTGGGGTGCGTTTTAGTGGCTTTTTATATTTATTATTATTATTGATGTGGCTGCTATACGCAATGCATTAGGCAAAACATAATAATGTTCTCGGCCAGAGAATGAGCTCTTCGCTAAACCCCACCCTTTGGGGCGGGGTTTAGTCACTGTCCAATGCCAGTCCAAATACTTAAACAACTGTTGCTATGCAGGTCAAGCTTTCCTGGTGAAGCTTTCCAAATCTAACATGACTATTGGACAAGGCCGGATTGGGGAGGCACTTAGTGAAGAGCTAATTGTTTTGCTGTCGAATTGAACCTGCTTTTTGAACAACAGAAAAGTGAAATCACCTGCAAGGAGTTTGTGGACAGGAAGTAGCTGTGTCCTGATTGGCTATCCCCAATTTTCTGCAGTATGAATTAGGTGTACAATCGAGTTATTTCAATCTGCTGGCAGGCATTTTTCTTGCCAACAGCTGATTTGGTCTGCCTTCAGCCAGACTACATGTCTAACATGACAGACAGTGGATAGTGGATACAGTGGATTTTTATCAGATAGAGCCTTTCTATTTGTCGGAACATACTGTCAATGCGACATAGTTACAGTACCATCTTGCTGGCAAGCTGGCCGCAGTGTTTTAATTTGATTTTGTAGTCTTGGGCATTTAGTTGAGGGTATCTTCTCCCCCTTAACAGGTTATGACACGTCATGGTGATAAAGAAGCCCGAGGGATAGCTGACAAAAAACACTGAAGCTCGTTTAACTGGTCGTAGTTGGGTCTTAGGCCTTAAGGCATTTAAGGCTTGACATTGGGGTTATTGGTTTCCTAACATGTGCTATACTTTATACACGACTGGTCGCTTTCTGTGTTTCATGTTGTAAGGTGGTTGCACACGAGTGTTATTTCCAGGGGCGCATCTAGGCATGGATGACAATGCCCCCCTAAATGCCCTGACTACCCCACCAAACCCTCCACTCCACTCCAAGATATTTCAAATTAAAGTGCTTATATTTAAGATTACTTGAAACACTATTACTAGCTAACTGCAATTGTCTCCACTAAACCAACTGCATTCCATCATTGAAAACAGAAAACTCTCTGAGTCAGACCTTTAGCTTTATTCATGCTGCCTGTCTGTTACGTTATTGTTGATGCTTATACTTGCCTAATATAAGTTCTGTAACCGAAAATGGTATGGGTGCGACTTCATGAAGCAAAGAACCAAAATCAGGTTAATGAATATTCGGCAGAACTTTAGAAGCATGCATTCATTGTGTGCTGCGGACACTGGTACACCGGATTGAAGTGGGATACATTTAATTTATTATTATTTTTTACATCCAATATTTGGCTGAAAAAAAATCAGTGTGCAATAAATACCTTCAGCATGTGTTTATGCCTTCATTGTGGAGCAAAAACATGCTATCAAGTAAAAAAAAAATTAATTGCACCTGTAGCTTATTTGTATACCTAAAACACCTGCTGCCTGCTAGCACTTGGTGGAAATGACGTATGTACATGTAACCTGGATACCATAGCCTGTTGGAAAATGTCTTATCTGCTTGTTTGCTTTCTATTGCTTTTTCCTTTTCTATTGCATTTATTTGTTTATTTAATGGTATATTTATGTTACTGCATCAATTAAAACAACAACAACTAGGGGTGGGACGATTCACTTACCTCACAATCCGATGCAATATTGATATTTAGGGTGCCTAATTGATTTATATTGTGATCGTAATTATGTTGTGTCAATATATTGCGATATTTTCCCACAAATCACTTTGCTTTTCTCACACTAGAACGTTATAAAACATTTCTAGGCAATATGGACCATGAAAAGTTGAATCAACTAAATAATTTTAAAGTAATTCGATACAATTTATAACATGAAAAGTTGAATCATACACTTCAATGTAGCCAGATAAACTTATGAATTATATGATAGAAATTCATAAATATATATAAAAAATAATATAAAAAGAAATAATAAAAAAACTATTTTGAACCTGGCAATACGGTATTGATATTTTTTGCACCCCCCCCCCCAAAAAAACAAACAAACAAACAAAAAAAACGCTTAAACACCTGCTGCCCTTGAACCACTGTTGTATCACTGTACACTAAGTTGTACAATTTGAGATCACCAGGCCTAAAATGAAATGCAGAGTTACGAAGAAATTGTAACGTTCCATTGTTCAATGCAAAGAAGTAAGAACACAATTATCTGTGTGACAATCGTCAGCTTATTGTGTCTGTGTTTGTGCGCGTGCACGTGCATGCTCCCTCCCCTCCAGGCGGCTGATCCAGAATGGACGCATCGATGACGGCAGCTCAAATCCGGGAGAAGTTCATCAACTACTTCCGTCGCCACGAGCATCAATATGTCCACTCCTCGGCCACCATCCCACTGGACGATCCCACGCTGCTTTTTGCTAACGCTGGGATGAACCAGGTCAGTCCTAAATGTCAAGCTAGGGGTTCTTAATCATGATAATTAATCCAATGCAAGCATTTTGTTTTGTCCTTGGGCTGTCCGTGTGCTGCTTTGTGATCCCAAATCCAATGTTTTATGTTCTACCTGGTATAGTTGTTTAACCGGATGTAACTCTTTAAAAAACATGAAAGCAAATGGACCCTTGCGGGTCCATTTGGTTTCATGTTTACGCTCTCAAGAGTTAAAATATTCATCTAAATTGGCTCAAGACTAATTAGAAAATGATTAATGCTCATTTTGATCTGTATGTTTTGACTGTTTTGTTTCCTAAATCCAGCCTGGAATTGTGTACCAAAAAGCAAAATAAAATCTTTAGTTTTCGGGGGCTGTTGGGGCTAAAATGTCATTAAATGGTGGTCCTCCTCCGTGGCTCTCAAAATCCCCCCCCCCCCCTCTACGATCAAATGGTCAATCCAACCCTGGTGGTACACATTGTTGTTTTTGGCAGGCATTTTTTTTAGATTTAGTCAGCCGATTAATTGCCAATTAATTAATTTTAATCACACTTGCCTATTAATTTTATGCCGATTAATTTTAATCACAATGCCGATTAATTTTAATCGGCATGCCGATTAATTTTGCCGATTAATTTTAATGCCGATTAAAATTAATCGGCAAATTAATTTTATGCCGATTATGCCGATTAATTTTAATCACACTTTAGTCATTTGGACAAAATGCTTCATTAGTCTTAGTCACATGTTGTCATTTCTATCCTTGATAGTTTTGTTTTAGTTGACAGAAACTCAAAGACGTTTGAGTCAGTTTTAGTCTAAAAGAAATGGAAAGGAAAACGTGTATTTAAACTACTTTAATGAAGTCAGAGTATAATAACTAGGCACAGTATATTTGCGGTGCAGTTGGTGTTGGTTTTTGCAGGTATTTTTTTTTTCCGATCTAGCCAGTCTTAGTCTTTTAGACGAAAGGCTCGCTTATTTTGGTCACACTTCAGTCATTTTTATTCATGATAGTTTTAGTCTAGTTATAGTCAACATACTGAAAAGGCTATTTTAGCTTGTCAGTTTTAGTCTTAGTCTTATTCTCAGAGGTGCTGACGAAGTCATTTTAGTTATAGTCAGGAGTGACAATACCAACAGTGGTAGTACATCTGGTCATTGTTCTCCTTTTTGTTTTGTTCCCCTTCATTCCCCTCTCTCCAGTTCAAGCCCATCTTCCTGAACACCATCGATCCATCTCACCCCATGGCACGGCTGCGTCGCGCCGCCAACACACAGAAGTGTATCCGCGCCGGCGGGAAGCACAACGACCTGGACGACGTGGGCAAAGACGTGTACCACCACACCTTCTTCGAGATGCTGGGGTCCTGGTCCTTCGGGGACTACTTCAAGGTGTGTGTGTGTGTGTGTGTGTGTGTGTGTGTGTGTGTGTGTGTGTGTGTGTGTGTGTGTGTGTGTGTGTGTGTGTGTGTGTGTGTGTGTGTGTGTGTGTGTGTGTGTGTGTGTGTGTGTGTGTGTGTGTGTGTGTGTGTGTGTCTTAAAGGGGAACTCCACCCATTTTCAATATTTTAATATTATTAAAATAATCATTAATTGTTTTCAGTGTTCCTGAAAAGTGCATCAATTTTTGTCAGTCTCACTTCCAGTAGGAGCTGGTTTGGCTCAATTCATCAGCTTAGGCTGCCTTTACACGGAAACAGGCTTCATTAAAATGTAATAATTTATAGCCGTTTGTGGGGGTCAATTTCATACGAAGAGGGCGTTTTCTTGAGGTGAAAACGCAACAAAGTGAAAACTCCTGAGAAAGTGGAAAAGTTGGAAACGCTCTACATCTCCCGCTTTCATCTAAAGTCCGTAAACGATGCAAAACTCTGAAACGCATGGCTCACGTTATAAGATGCATGCGCAGTGAATTTTGTTTGTTTACATCCACGAGACTCCGGCTGCTAGGAGGAAGTAGAACGGAACTTGTTCTACGTATGTGTGTCCGGTCTATATGACAATGCGGTCACGCCGACACGCGCCACCTAGGGTGGATCAAAAAAGCACAAGTTTTGATTTTCTTGTGTCTCACCCCCTAATTATGTTCCAATGGACAAAAAACTACTTTGTTTAAAATTTGGTTGAATTTGAAGCATATTTAGAGGTAGCTCAATCACCCAGAAGTTTATCACTATTTTGTATTGGAGTACCAGTTCACAGTAGTACCAGTTCACCATAAAAACCTGATTAAAGGGCGTACCAAACTTTTCTCAGTTGTTCTTAACATGATTTTTAACGAAGAATCCAATTCTGCTTGATATATTTCTGTATCATGCATAGTTAATGAGATACTTAGCATAATTAATCAAATATGCAGATTATCTCATTAATTCTGCGAATTACAAAGATGTACATTGCAGAAATGAATTTTACGGGACAAAATACATAAGGATCAACTGAGAAAAGTTTGGTACACCCTTTAATCAGGTTTTTATGGTGAACTGGTACTACTGTGAACTGGTACTCCAATACAAAATAGTGATAAACGTCTGGGTGATTGAGCTACCTCTAAATATGCTTCAAATTCAACCAAATTTTAAACAAAGTAGTTTTTTGTCCATTGGAACATAATTAGGGGGTGAGACACAAGAAAATCAAAACTTGTGCTTTTTTGATCCACCCTAGCCGACACGCGCCACCTAGCGACCGGGCATGCACATAACAGCGTTTACAGACAGATTGCGTCTACATCTAAGGAGGGTACAAAAAATGAAAATAAACAGCTCTTTGCCGTTTTCGACGGCGACCGTCTCTGTGTAAAAGGGACCTTAGGAAAGAGTTGGTTCTGCAGTCCAACTCTGTTGCCTCTCCGCCCTACTGGATCAATCTGTTAATCATGCAGTGTAGCTCTCTCTCCTCACTCTCTGCCTGTGAGTGTGACTGTCGCTCTCTCTCTCTCTCCTCTCCTCTCTGCAGCAACTGGCCTGTGAGATGGCCCTGGAGCTGCTGACCCAGGAGTTTGGCATCCCCATCGAGCGGCTGTACGTCACCTACTTCGGAGGCCACGCCGATGCAGGCCTGGAGCCCGACCTGGAGTGCAAGCAGATCTGGCTGGACTTGGGGTCAGTGTTGTAGTGGGACTTTTAGAAGTGGGGGGGGGGCTTCTTAAAGGGGAATTCCACCAATTTTCATTTTTGTACAAATATGAACCAAATCGACCCTAGCGGGTCCATTTGGTTCCATTTGTACACTCCCAGAAAAAAAGGAAACTCATTAACATGGTGATGACATGAACAAATGAATGAATAGGCCTACGTGATCATCAAAAAAAATTGATATTGAACCTGGCGATTTGATATGGATATCATGGCATTAAGAATTGCAATATATTGGCATATCGTTTTTTTTTGTTTGTTTGTTTGTTTGTTTTTTGCCCACCCCTACTAAAAAACATGCTAATCAAATCAACTAAAACTAATATCATGATCATTCTCCTCTCCTCTCCAGGATGGACGAGGCCCGCATCCTGCCCGGCAGCATGAAGGACAACTTCTGGGAGATGGGCGACACGGGGCCCTGCGGCCCCTGCAGCGAGATCCACTACGACCGCATCGGAGGGAGAGACGCCGCGCACCTGGTCAACATGGACGACCCCAACGTGCTGGAGATCTGGAACCTGGTGTTCATCCAGTTCAACAGGTTGAGCTTAAACCTTTTTCAACCTTTTTTCATACCCATGGCCCACTTTATATTCAGAATTTGAGCCATGGAGGACCCACCATTTGATGACTTTTTTTTTAGCCCCACAAAGCCCCAAACAAAACTAAAGATTTCCTCCAGGCTGGATTCCGAGGAAAACAAAACAGGCAAACATGCAGATCAAAATGACCATTAATCTTCTACATTCTCCCTAGATTTGGGGTAATTCAGATGGTGAATATTTTAACTCTTAGAGTGTAAACATGAAACCAAATGGACCCTTGCGGGTCCATTTGGTTTCATCTTTACGCTCTCAAAGAGTTACACCTGGTTAATCAACTTTCCATCATTTAGCCTGGGGACCACCTGGAAATCTCTCAGGGACCACTGGTGGTCCCTGGACCACTGGTTGAAAACCCCTGATTTATGAGGTGGGTGGGGGGGACTAAATATACAGTATATGGGCTTCATCTAGTTTTTAGCTTAACTCTACAACTCGACAATGCTTTGCAAAATATGGTTAACTAAAACGGCTTTCTACCAATGTACAGGGATAAAATCATCGCATCTGAAAATCCAAAAAGGTTTTCTACAATGATTAGCCGTCTCTCTCTCTTGTCTCTGCGACATTCAGGGAGTCAGAAACGGAGCTCAAGCCCCTGCCTAAGAAGAGCATTGACACAGGCATGGGTCTGGAGCGCCTGGTGTCCGTCCTGCAGAACAAGATGTCCAACTACGACACTGACCTCTTCATCCCTTACTTTGACGCCATTCAGAAGGTAAAGATACTGTTGTACTGCTGCTGTGAAAGTTGAGCGTGAAAGGGGAGAAAAGGAGGGTGAGCCTGTGGTTTTCAACCTTTTTGACACCAGGGCCCACTACTTATTCAGCAATTGAGCCACGTAGGATCACCATTTGATGCTATTTTATCCCCACAGACCCCAAAACTAAAGATTTCTTTTGCTTTTGTCCACAGTTCCATCCAGGCTAGATTTAGGGAAACAAAACGGTCAAACATACAGATCAAAATGACCATCAATCTTCTACATTCTCTAGTTGTGGGCTAATTTAGATGATGAATATTGTAACTCTTTGAGAGCGTAAACATGAAACCAAATGGACCCTTGCGGGTCCATTTGGTTTCATTTTTACAATACACAACGAGATATTTTTACACTACACAACGAGATACATCTGGTTAACCAACTTTCCACCATTTTAGAGGACCACCTGGAACTCTCAAGGACCACTGGTGGTGCTGCCCGGACCACTGATTGAAAACCACTGGTATTACCTTTCATACAGGTGGGCAGGATCGGGCCCTGTGATATCCTCGCTAAAGGCAGACTTGTGTGCGTGTGTGTGTGTGTATTTCAGGGTACCAACGCCAGGCCCTACACGGGTAAGGTGGGCGCCGAGGACACGGACGGCATCGACATGGCGTACCGCGTCCTGGCCGACCACGCTCGCACCATCACCATCGCGCTGTCGGACGGAGGGCGGCCCGACAACACGGGACGCGGGTGAGATGGGGAAACCATTTTCCCGATTTATAAACGAAAGAGATATAATGACTAATCACAATGGAAACTTCATTGGGTCCTACCGGAACGTTTACGCCGTTCATATCATAATGTGTGCTCGAATATATATTTTTTACAATAACTTCCTAGATAGAAGCTATGATAAATAAAGAGGGCGTGGCGCAGGCTAATGCTGGAGGTTTGCACATGCTCAGTATAAACAGGAACTGTTATTTCAGAAGAGGCGCTAGAATTACTGAACCTGAACTGAACTAATAAAAAATAATATAAAAAAAGATAATACTATAATGCTTCCGTCTTTAGTTTAAATATTATGACAATTTAACTACTGTGTGGAGAAAGCTGTTTATAACAGACTGAAAGACAAGGGCAAGTAGCCTACATTTACTAAATGGAAATATGGTACATTGTTCTTTTGTAGATTTTCCCTGTTCGTGATGCTTGCTTTAATTACAGACAGTACATGTGTCAACTTTTATTTTTGTGAAATGACAAAGAAACATGGATACTGTTCATTCAAACAGTGGATGGATTATATAAAATGTTTGAAAAGGGAATTGTGATGCTGTTTAATTCACAACTACTCTGGATCTCATTATTTACATCACAAGTTATGGGATTTCTATCTAGCGCCTCTGCTGGAACATTCCACCATAGCAGTTCCTGTTTACACTGAGCATGTGCTCACTGAGCTGAGCAAGTAAACCTCCGTCACCAGGCTGTACCACGCCCCTGTGCACTATCCTCTTTATTTATCATAGGATAGAAGTTAGCCATATACTATAGGAGGTCCTGCTGTCATACACATTAACTACACGGTATGCATATGATGTAAGTTGCTCTGGATTAAGATTGTGTCTGCTAAATTCCTAAATAGTAAAATGTAATTGTGCATTAAACAAGTTACAATGATATGCAGGGTTTTTATGTAATTATATGATGGAATGTGTTGATAGTACGACTATGTGCCCTTTTTGGGGGAAAAAAAGTCTGTTTCTGCAGTTAATTATGTGATCGTATAATAATAAAAAAAATATCTTTGTCCCCTGCTGTGTGCAGCTATGTGTTGAGGAGGATCCTGCGTCGTGCTGTGCGTTACTCCCATGAGAAGCTGGGAGCTAAGAAGGAGTTCTTTGCCTCGCTGGTGGACGTGGTGGTCCAATCCCTGGTGAGATTCTTTTTTTTTTTTTAATGTGCCGAGTCAGCAACTCTATGATTCATTGTTTTCACCCTCAGTTCCCTGGGTAAAGGGGCGATCATTTATAACTAGCCTCTGCCGTTTCTGTCCTTTCTGCACCTCCAATGAATCCCCTTTTTGTTCCCTCTGTGTCCTCTCTCTCCAGGGCGATGCGTTCCCAGAGCTGAGGAAGGACCCAGAGATGGTGAAGGAGATCATAAATGAAGAGGAGGAGCAGTTCCTCAAAACGCTCAAGAGAGGGCGCCACATCCTGGACCGCAAGATCCAGAGCCTGGGAGGCAGCAAGACCATTCCAGGTGAGATGGATTGGTAAATATATCGGTTGAAAATAAAGGTAAAAAAAAAAACTTCTGAGGTGAAATTCTCCTTTTTAAGTGCACCTGTTAAATGCCTACATGTTATAATGTACCATAACGATTTCACAACATTACTTGCATCCTACATCTATACATCTTTTTGGGGGTGTGTGTGTGTTTCCAGGGGACACTGCGTGGCTGCTGTACGACACCTACGGTTTCCCTCTGGACCTGACGGCTCTCATCGCCGAGGAGAGAGGGATGGGTGTGGACATGGCCGGCTTCGAGGAGGAGAAGAAAGCTGCACAGGTGAGGGAAAGGGAGAGACAATGGGTGGATGTGCCTTGAACACGAGACGTGTCATTGCCAATGATGGCCGGCCGCAAACAATAGTCTCGCCCCCTGCCATTTTCAGCAATCGTCAACAAACATCACTTCATAGTCCTATAGTTTGATGCCTTTAGCATCATTTTTCTGGCTGTCGTCAGTAACGCACAAAATCGCCTGTATCTCCTATTCCTTGTCCTATATGGCATTTTTGGGCAAAACGGAGGATTGTGCTCTGAGCATGGCTCAGTGTGCACATGAGGTGCCCCTTTCCGGTCTGAAAACTTGGCCTTTTTATAATACAAGCTCTTAAGGTGTTCTATGCTTTAGCTCTTGAAAAATAGCAGATCTACAAGCTCATAGCGCGCCACCTAGTGGCGCCATATGAAATTCACATTAAATAAATGAATCATCATAAAACTATCTATCGTCCTATTAGCTGAGGTCCCAGGGGAAGGGTCCTGGCTTCGAGGACCACATCATGCTGGACATCTACGCCATCGAAGAACTGAGAAACAAGAAGGTACCGGCCACCGACGACACGCCCAAGTACGACTACAAGCTGGACGACGGCGGCGAATACGGTGAGGGCCGGTTACCTTCTCTGAAACACACTGAATGAAAACCATACTATCACTGCGAAGAGCAATAACGAATGTGGAAGACACCACTATTTATTTATTTGATATCCATATGTATATTTTTTTTTTATGCCATGCTTGGGTGAACAATAGCAGAGGACGCCTTGATGTGACGTGCTTTGACATGCATGAAATGTATGAAAATAGATATATTTTTTTTATATGTGCAACATGTTTGTGATATATATTATCGCAATTGGCTGCCTGAGTATGTCACCAGCTACACAGACATTTCCATATACTGTATATGCACACGCATGAACCTGAATATGGCATATATTCTTCGTATACATGCCATATATTGGCATCAGGGCTTCGAACCGGTTCAAAAAATGAAAACCGAAACGAACAAATTCTAGGGGATTTTTCAAGAAACGGAAATGAAAACGGAAACGAAATGATCTTCAACTGTTCTGGAACGAAACGTAATTCTGAAATCCACAAAACCAGTTAATAACTTTTTTTTTTTTTTTTTTTTTTTTTTTCGTTCTAAATTCATGATAATTAAAGGTGCTCTTTGAAATGCAACTATCTGATCTCCGTCGGATAGTTGCGTTAAAGTTGCGTTTTTTTTTATATAAACACGCATATCGTGACTGGTAGTCTATTACAAGTATACGCGGTAACACGGCTACCACCGGCTTTTTCCGAGTCCCTTTTCCACCTCAAGCACTAAGCAATAGCAATGGCTGCATTAGTTCTACGGACATCACATATTAGTTCACCTCTCTACCAGCTAACGCAGTGAGCGCGCTGTGCATGTGTTCTGAGAGGATCGATGTTAAATTAGGCTACTGTCACTACCTTTTGCGGTATTTTATCAATTCTATCCATCATGCGCAGGAGGGTCGAGATAGGGGAAAGAGCGTCCGTGATCGCCTTCTTTCTTGCTTTCTGGCCCTGTGGTGAGTCCATCATAAAGAGCGGCATGCGTAATCGCCATATAGCCATGCATGTGCGCTGCGGGTGCCGTCGTGATGCAGACAGACAGACAGCGCAATGGCCTTACTGACATCCATAAAATAAAACTATAGGCTTAAATACATAGAGAAATAGTTATTTGACCAAAGTTTAATGAACGCTCAGTGGCTGCTGTAGCGCCCACACTCTGCTCCTGTGGCAGGGTAATAATGTGGATGAAAATCAATAGTCCAGCGTGCCCCGACAGCCACATGCGCTTGATGTGTGTAAACAACTTCACATGTATCCGCCAAACATTACCGGAATGATAAGAACAAACGTTATTTTTTGTTCCGTACCGGTTCGGAACGAAACTTTTGGTGCTGGAACCATTGCAAGAACGAAATCGTTAAATATAGATCTACCCGAACCGGTTTTGAACCGTTCCTGAAAAATAATTTCGTTTTCAAGCCCTGATTGGCATAATCCAATATATGGAACATTAGTCGCTGGATCGTAATCAGAAGGTTTCCGGTTCGAACCCAGGCTCCCCCAGAGGCAGCCTGGTATTGTGGACAAAAAGCAATCTTTAGTTTTGCGGCCCGTGCGGCTAAAAATGTCATCAAAAGCTGTCCACTGGGCTCTCAGTGTTCCAGACGCCCACCGCCACGGTCCTGGCCCTGCGTCGTGAGCAGGCCTTCTGTCAGGAGGTGACCACGGGACAGGAGTGTGGAGTGGTGCTGGACCGAACGTCCTTCTACGCCGAGCAGGGAGGGCAGACCTTCGACGAGGGATACATGCAGCGCGGGGACGACAGCGCTGAGGACGTGAGTGGAGCAGGGCCGGATGGGGGGGGGGGGGCAGGAGAAAATGGTATGGGTGCGGCTTCATCGCCCGTGGCGTGAAGCGACGCGGGCAATGAAGCCGCACCCATACCATTTTCAGTTACATGACTTTTATTCAGCAAGTAAAACATCAATAATAACATCAGTTGTTGTTGAAGTTGCAACAGACACACAGCATGCATAAAGCTAAAGGTCTGACTCAGAGTTTTCTGCTTTTAATAATGAAATGCTGTTGGTTTAGTGGTGACACAGCTGTAGTTGTAGTTAGTATTGGGAGCAGTAGTAGTGTTTCAAATCCTTTTAAATATCAGCAGTTAAGCACTTTAATTTGAAATATCGCTGGTTGTTTTGCATGCCATCATGTTTGGTGGGGCAGTCAGGGCATTTAGGGGGGCATTGCCCCCCCATGCCTAGATCCGCCCCTGGAGTGGGGTCTGTGTGTGTCTATGGTCACAGCTAATAACATGGGTCGGGCAAACCTCTCCACCAAATAGTTTTACTATATGATAAAAGATTGTTTTAACAAAACAAAAGCAATGCAATAGACATATTTTTTCCAGAGCATTCTGTACGACAGACCTTGTTGACGGATTTGGAAGTGATTTTGACGTTCTGGTTCCAAGAAATGAACCAGTATTTAATGTGTAAAATCCATGATATTTTCATTGGAATGAATGAGCCCGGCCTATAAAGTGTCCAAGTGAGAATGTCAAACTGGGACAGGTCTTAGCTATAGGTGAATTACACTTTAAAGCTCACTGCAGGAAAACACATTCCTAGGGCTGTCACCATTATGATTTGACTTGATGAAACTGTCACTCGGATAATAGCGATTTAGGATTTCATTATGTTTCAAAGAAAAACCTTTTATAGCCTTTGTAACACTAAATTTGCACAGGGACACGCATGACTGAATAAACACATCGCGCAATGAATGCAGCAAGCCAAAGTACAGTATTATTGTTGCTATTGTTCCTCACTGAAACCCCAGGCAGATTAATTAGCTCACACTAATCATCATCAGTTCCAATTAGGAATGCTGGCGCTTGTTTTGATGAAGTATTACACACTTTCTCGCCAGAGGATGGAGTTTACAGTGAAGAACACTCAGGTCAGAGGAGGTTACGTTCTCCATGTGGGGACAGTCTATGGAACACTGAAGGTCGGAGACCAGGTCACCCTGCGCGTGGATGAGGTGAGAATATGAAACACACACACACACACACACACACACACACACACACACACACACACACACACACACACACACACGGTACATGATTTACCGGTAGTCCGATCTTTGTGGAAGGGTCCTGTCCAGCACGGCAAGTAAAGTATAGATATAGTTGCTTTACTGCTTTGTTTCACCTTTTTATATTGTGTTGGAAAATACACTGTAACAAACTTGTGCTAGTATTGTAGTAGACTATCTTCATTAGTATTGATGCAGTAATGACCTTTTTTTTAATTTAATTATTAATTTGTCCTTTAAATCCTCACTTCAGTGTCATCTAGGGATCCCCCAAAAAGTTAAAATCCACACTGCACCAAGGACCATTAAAATAGCAGACATAATGCACAAAATGTACCGGTGCAATTTACTGTCTAGTCATAAAGCAGAAGCTATTAATTCAAACTCTATAGAACCGTGGTCCCCAAACGTTTTCATGCCAAGGTCCCCCAAATTGACAACCAGCCTGCAGGCCCCTATTTAAAAAGATATGCCCAGGCAGGCAGGGCTTGAAAACGAAATTATTTTTCATTTCGGTTCTGAACGGGTTCGGGTAGATCTATATTTAACATTTTCGTTCTGGCATTTCTATCACTGGGTAGCCCATGGGTCCATTTGGTTCTCAGGTACTCAGAATTACAGACCCGTAATGGTCCAAACTTGCTTCCAAACTACATTTAGCTGGGGACCACCTGGATCCCCCTCTAGTACTCCTGGGGGTTCCTCTCACCGGATCCCACTTTGCAAGAATGCTATAGAACGGCTTGTATCTCAGTACGTATCGTTTCACAACCCGCCGTTGTCCTCTCTCCTCTCCTGCTCTTCTCCAGGCCCGCAGAAAGCCCATCATGAAGAACCACACAGCCACCCACATCCTGAACTTCGCCCTGCGGGGGGTCCTGGGCGAGGCGGACCAGAGGGGGTCCCTGGTGGCCGCAGACCGCCTGCGCTTCGACTTCACCGCCAAGGGCGCCCTGAGCACCGGCGAGGTCCGCCGCACCGAGGAGATCGCCTGCGCCCTGATCCGGGACGCAAAGGTCAGTCTCTGTGTGTTTGGGGGGGGGGGGGGTCCATTAGGGGTGGGCAACAAAAATCGATATGCCATTGTATCACAATTCTTAATGCCATGATATCCATATCGGATCGCCAGGCTCGCCATGTTCAAATTTATGTAGGTCCTATTCATTAATTTTTTCATGTCAGAAAGACTGACTGGTGTTATCAGGCAGCATTGATGTGTATGCTTTAACTTTATGTTATGTTATTTATATTGTTTAAAATTGCTTTAAAAGGTTCTAGTTGATTGAACTTGTCATGGTCCTTATTGTTCAGAATTCCACCCGTTTTCAACATTTTACTGTACTGTATTTGCCTTGACAATGACATCAAGTTGTGTTTGTGTTGTTTGTTGATAATTTTTCTTTTAGCAATGTAGCAATGCAATATATCAACATATCAAATTGAATCGCAGCATAACTAAGAATCGCAATATAAATCGATTCAGAACCCTAAATATCAACATTGTATCATGAGGCAAGTGAATCGCCCCACATTATTATCTCCTGGAGGTGTTGGGGGTACTCTGCTCTCTGCTTGATCGCTCTGCTCGTGCGCAAGTAGGCCATGGCCTACTTGTGTGCAATGCGCAAGCAGGCACTCTTACTCGTGTAGTTCTGGTTTCAGTTATGGTCTTACATAATTACCTTCATTTTACATTGTACTTTTTTTTTTTGGAACTGACGCCCTTTCTGCGCTGTTATTGATCAGGGAAATACAATTCCTTCTCTGACAATTCCTTCTATTAAAAAAAGCACTTTTTTATTTTTTTATGTTAATTAATTAATTAATTAATTAATTATAATAAATTAAACATTTTTGGGGGATATCTTTTAATATAATTAATGTACATGTTCTAGACATTCTAATAATCACAAAAATATATTTTTTGCAGTCATTTTACATACTTATTAGGGTTAAAGGCTAAAGGTCAAAGGTTAAAAATCATCAAAAATTGCACTCCAATCCAGAGATTAATTGAAGAGGCTAATTTCAGCCTCTGTGGGGGGTATTGTTATGCAAATATAATGACCAATTTCAATGAAATTCTAAACGATCAACCTCAACCATGATATTTATGTGAAAAAATAACAAAAATAACTTTTTTTTATATATAATTAAAGGGTTAATGTTGCTAAAAAGCAACACTGGGACTTCTAGGGTTAAAAGGGACACTCCCACTTGTCCCCGATAGATCTTGGGCACTGCTACAGCATTTCCAGAACAAAACAAATGTGTTTATTTTGTTTGAGTGCATTGAATTCATGCCTCTGTGTTCATAAATAATTCCACCAGAGGGTGCTGTTGCCTGACTAGACACCTCACTGATGATTTTTAACAGGCAAGGCTTTTTTTTGCCATAGTCTTTTGAAAGCAATGGAATTTAGTTTTTGGCATATTTTACCAAAAACCTAAAATGTTTTTTTTAGTGTTAGTGTAGTTTTAATCAACTAAATCTGCAACATTTAGACTAAATCTACCGTTGAAACCATGGAAACCAATCACGGAAACCTTTGAAACCATGGAAACCAACCAAACCAAATGGACCCTCAAATGGTGTTCCGTGGCTCAAATGCTGAATAATTGGTGAGCCCTGCTATCAAAAAGGTTGAAAACCCCCTGTTTTTATTAAAGTATTCGAAGCGAAACATTTTTCCGTCGTTGATTGTGAGTCAACAGAATGTCCCTTCCTCCCTTGCAGCCTGTGTACTACAAGGACGCCCCCCTGGCTGAAGCCAAGGCCATCCAGGGTCTTCGTGCCGTGTTCGATGAGACCTACCCCGACCCGGTCAGGGTGGTGTCCATCGGTATCCCCGTGGAGGAGCTCCTGGCTGACCCCAACAGCGCCGCCGGGTCACTGACCTCCATCGAGTTCTGCGGAGGAACGTAAGGACATGCTCCTCCCTATTGTTACTGCATTTACTCACTAAATGTTTGACGTACAACACTTTTTCTTGTCTTGTTTGCCATTTTGTTGTTTTTATTTCCCCCGCTTGACATTTCAGAAGTTTTCACTGTAGCTGTTAGTTTAGATCAATACTCCAGTAGTCTAAAAAGTGATCCTGTCACACAGTGTCTCTGGTGATGTCTGGTCCCAAACCAGCCTGCCAGATACTCCACTCGGCTCCATGATTCTACCGTTATGGAGTAGAGACGGTTGTATTTCATCCTGTTTTTTGTTTTGACTGGGCTACCTCACCTCAGCCATGTTGAGGCATGTGTGAAACATGGCAACCGTTTTAAAGTATTGTACAGTAACAACTAAAGATGCTGTAGGCCTACGATAGCTCCAAACGATCTAAAAGCAAGGGATTTAAGATCATTAAAGCTGCGTTGTTGCCTGGGTTGAGTGCGGTTCCTCTCGGAACCGCACTTTAGAGCGTCAAAAGTCCGACGTCCATCCTGTAGTGTCGGTAAATGCCTGTGCCATGTCACTGTATTTCATCCTCTCACTTATTTAGCTGAAGGAGTTTTAAACTCGTTGCTGCTTTATGATGTTCCGTGGCTGCCACGATGATAGACTGCTGGCCGTTCACTGTCCTCTGACCCCAGGATGTTATTGTGATACTACGTCCTGGTTTAGATTTTGTTAGCATTAAAAGCTCTCAGTACAGTTGCTTGTTCGTATCAATGCGAAAACTGAATATAGGATGCCCAGCATGGCTGGATGCCCCTAATAGTGAAACGCCAAGCTGAATATATTGTTTTGAATGGGAGCGAATGGGGTGCACGTGCGCAGAGTGGCTACGGCCTCTGTTGTGATGACCTCCAAAGTCTATTATCCACCCCCAGTCCCTTTTGGTCTAGTGGTTACGATGTTGGACTCGGGTGTTACGGATGAACTTTTTTTTTTTGCACTTATTTTTCTAAAAGAACGGAGGAGGGGACAGTGCCTTCATGCCTTCCGCCCTCCCTTCTGCGATACAGGTCACTCCAATGCACCGCAGCGGCGGCCGGGGCCAATGAGCCGTCCAGGTTTTTTTTATATCTATGCCTCCGCCTTTTTAACGACCGCCCATCTGTGTTATACTACTCCCTTGTTCTCTCATTTCCCGCACAGCTGTCAGCGATTACTTGGCATCTCCCTCCCAATCCCCATCGAATGCATAGTTGAATGTGCTGCTGCAGGACTGCTGGTGCACTGTGCACTGTGCTGCTCGGTCACCATGGCTTGTTTTAACCTATTGTGTCCTGTCTAGTTTTCTAGTTTCTGAATAAGAAAGGTTTGCACCACGTTTTCACGATTTTTCAAAAATAGCAGAGATACAAGCTCATAGCGCGCCACTCGGTGGCGCGCTATGAGCTTGTAGATCTGCTATTTTTCAATAGTTAAAACATAATGCTTAGAACACCAAAACGCGTTCAGTACACTCAGGGTTAATGTCGCCAATGAAAGGTGGCGTCGCCAGCTGGTTGCACACCTATTTGGTGCCTGAACCGTACAGTTAGCAACGAAGCTTAGTAAGGGATGACAGTCCACACAGCTGTGACTTCTCTCTCTGCAGCAATGTGTGGACAGTGGGAAATGGGTTTCTGGAGCGCAATTATTTAGTGAAGCTGTGTGTGTTTGTGTGTGTGCATTCACAGTTGTGTAGACTTGGCCTAATTCACATGATGAATATTTTAACTCTTAAGAGTGTAAAAATGAAACCAAATTGACCCGCAAGGGTCCATTTGGTTTCATTTTTACGCTGTCAAAGAGTTACATCTGGTTAACCAACCTTCCGTCATTTAGCCTGGTGACCACCAGTTAAAAAAACGTGTGTGTGTGTGTGTGTGTGTGTGTGTGTGTGTGTGTGTGTGTGTGTGTGTGTGTGTGTGTGTGTGTGTGTGTGTGTGTGTGTGTGTGTGTGTGTGTGCGTGTGTGCGTGTGTGCGTGCGTGCGCGCGGAATCTCATGATAAATATTGTATTTAGAAATAGGGGCTAACTAAAAAAAAAGGCGTGTTTGTTCATTTCTATATTTGGTGCATTTTGTAAACTGCCCCACATAAGTTCGGAAAAACCTAACTTTAAGAATTATTAATGATGATAATTCGTATCTTATATCGTTTTAATCGGAGATTTGTCTACTTTACAACAAAGTATGGCGTGTAGTTTTTTGGGGGGTGCAACCCACATATTTAGCGGTGTTACTCATCCCAGGAAGGTCCAATCTTTACTAATTAATGATTAAGACGATATAAGATACAATACAAGTTGCCATCAGTATCATTAAGGTGGAGAAAATAATTCTCAAAGTTAGGTTTCTGAACAAAGTGGGCCAGATTATATTCCTCTGGAAAGCCCATCAATTCATTCTAAGATTTATATGTTGTATTCATTTGATGCAATACCACAGTTTTTTAAATAATGTAGATGAAAATAATGTCAAATTGCAGAAGCTACTGTACGCAGAGTTTTGCATATTTCACTAGCAAGATTGTTTCTTTTTAGTTGGCCTTGATGAATAGATCAGCCCTGAATCAGCACCTTAATAGTTTTTCTGCCGTCCACGCGCTGCTCGTGGACATCCCGTTAGAATACCACTGCCGAAAACGCGGACGGCTCGTATCACGCGGAAATGTAGATTTCATTCTTTAATCCAACTATTAGTCCGTGCGCATCGTCTGATGATCATCCCGTTGCTGACTTTCATTTGGGACAGAATTGGGAACAACTTTTTTTTTTTCCGTCCCATTGACATGCATTCAATCCAATGCATTCAAACGGCTCTCCTCCGGTTTGCCCCCTCAATGTCGCTGGCGCATGGGTTAAGCAGCCAGGGCTACACAGCTCTTCCTGACTTGTGACCCGGATGTTTTTGGGTACATCGCCAGATGATCGATTAGGCAAGACAACAGACACAGCATAACAGAAACAGCACATCCTGTTTAGGAGATCTGAGCTTCAAAATAAGGGCTTTTTTACCGATCGAACTGGTTTGAGCCGCGGCAGTGGAGAGGAAACAAAGAAGATCCGATCGCGGTCAATGAGTTAATACTAGCCTATTCTTTCCCTGTGATTCAATAATTGAATAATGAAGTGAAACAAAGTGATAATTCAGTCTGAGGTCAGGCTAAGCCACATCTGCATTGAGTTGTTTTCTCACCACTATTCTCCAGACCCTGCTGTCTGTTCCAGACAATAGAGAAAGCTATTCCTCCTACACTAGACAAGCTCTAGTGTGTGGTTGATTTTTATATCAGTGGTTTCCAAACCCTTGTCATATCATCAAAGTCCATTATTAGCCACAGACCACCAAGTGATGAGGTTCAGCCTCTCTTGGGCACAAAACTGTAGCCTTTTCAGTACAAGTGTGAGCAAGTGTGAGTGAAATAAATGAACTGCAAATGAAGGTTAAAAAAAAGCCTTCTGTGGTGGATTTCTCCTTTAAACCCTTAGTGTCCTGAACGCGTTTTGGTGTTTTATCTGTTGAAAAATAGCAGATCAACAAGCTCATGTCGCGCCACCGAGTGGCGCGACATGAGCTTGTTGTTCTGCTATTTTTGAAAAATTGTGAAAATGTGCTGCAAATCTCTGAATACATTATTTTGGAAGCAAACATTTTATCTCAATTTTTCGCTTCTGGGGAACCCCGAGAACAACATGTTTTCAGATGTGGGTCTGCAGCCAAATATGGATAATTCTGGCTAGAAATATGTTAGCATCACTGACACAGGAGCACAGATTTTTCAGAAAAACTAGAATCTAGTGTCAGAAACTATAGAATCTAGTGTCAAAAACTCGATTCTAGCGTCAGAAAGTAGATTCTAGTGTCAAAAAGGAGATCCTAGCATCATGAACTATAATTTAGTGTCAATAACTAGACTCTAGTGTCGGAAACTACTGTAGAATCTAGCGTCAAAAGCTAGAATGTTGCTGCTGCTATAATCTGGTGTCAGGAACTAATGTATAATCTGGTGTCAGAAACTCAAATCGAGGGTCAGGACACACTGGGTTAATGCCTCCTCCTCCTCCTCCCCTCCAGCCACCTGCTGAACTCCAGCCACGCTGCTCCTTTTGTCATCGTCTCTGAGGAGGCCATCGCTAAGGGCATCAGACGCATCGTCGCTGTGACGGGAGACGAGGCCAAGAAGGTCAGAACCAACACCCACACGCAGATAACCATCACCGCTAACACGTCTGACCCCGTTTGGACGTTAGGATCATTCTCTAGATGTCTTCTGAATCAGAAAGCGAGAAAAATAAAAACAACTATGGTATCTATGCCAGTGGTTCTCAAACCGCTTCATGTCCCGGTGGACTCGAATAGATATATGTAACTGTCTCGTGGACATCTGGATAATGTTGTTTTAAGGACAGTTAAAACGGAAAAAAACGCCCGCTCTGAAATAACTGTGCTGTTTTCAAGATTTTTCTAAACAAGAATGCCTTGCAAAATGTTGACGTTTTGTGACACCCTCACACAAAGTCAGGATTTGACTTGCCAAAGACACTATTGAGACTGGTTTAAGAGAGCGCTGTTAGTCTTTTGTCTTGCCAAAATTTGCGTCAGAGCAGTTGAGGATCAGCAGGGATTCGAACCGCTAAGCTACAGGTCATTGGACAAGCTGCTCTGCCTCCTGAGGCACAGCCACTCCAGAAGATTTAGCATGGTTTTACTTTCTCTAATAACCTAAATCGTGAACCTTGGTTGGGGGGGAAAAAAACAGAGTTGTCCTCTACCGTTGAGCATGCAGTGAGGCGATTTTTCAGTCCGAATAAAGCAGCGGGGTTGGGGGTGTTTTACCCTGCTGGCTACTACTAGTAGGGCCGGGCGAAGGAAGTTTTACTGAGGTCATGTTTATGTTAGGTTTAGGCATAGTTTTACTGAGGTTAGTGTTAGGGTTAGGTTTAGTCATAGCCTATAGACTAGTTTTACTGAGGTTATGTTTAGGATTAGGGTTGGGCTAGGGCAGGGGTCAGCAACCTGCGGCTCAGGAGCCGCATGCGGCTCCAGAACACAGCCCTAGTGGCTCAGTGGCTGTAGCATTATTACATACACACACTGGGGTGATCCACACCAAAATAATATAAACATTTCAGTCACCCAAAACGCGTTGCGCTGTCTGACAGTTGCCAGTTAAAGTAGCACTTGGCCATGTCAAAAAAGCCCAGCAGTTATCAGAGGTGGAGCTTTCAATCTGAACCACCCATTTTCAAAGGTTTACTCAGTTTACTATGTCATTAATATACCTTAGAGATGTTGTGTGGACTAGAAATGGAGTTCTGTAAAACTCCTTTATTTTTTTTTAGAAACTCCATTTCTGAAGAAAGGTTGTGTTTCACCATGTTAATGATTTTTCTTTGAGGACCTTTTTTTCTGAGAGTGTGCAAATGGAACCAAATGGACCCGCCAGGGTCCATTTGGTTCACATTTGCACACTCTCAGGAAAAAAATAAAAATAAAATGCGGCTCCAGACAGATTTTGAATTTAATTTTGGGTCGAAAATGGCTCTTTCAACATCTTGGGTTGCCGACCCCTGGGCTAGGGTTACAGTGCTTTATGCGGTTACTAACCCTAAACATAACCTCAGTAAAACTATGCTTCGCCCCGCCCTACTAGTAGTAGCCGGCAGGGTAAAACAAGCGCTCCTTCCCAACCCCGCTGCTGTATTTCGAGTAGCCCTGAAAAAAACCGCTGCAGTGAGTGGTCTGTGGCTGTGCATCCTCCCTTTAAACCTGGTTGCTGTGTGAGCCAGGGGTCTGTGCTGGAGATAAGGCTCACCGCCGCCACGCTCACTGACCTTGTGTGTTCAGTCGATGGCTGATATTGTCCATTATCGCCCCCCTGGCCAGGCCAGGCCAGGCCAAGCCAAGCCAGGCCTGCCCTCTGGTCCAAATACAGGATGAGGTTTTCCTGCTGAGTCACCATACCGTACTCTGGTGTAGAATATTCAATTTGAGGCACTGAATCTTTTGCATTTGATCCATCCCTTGTGCCTGGGGCTGATTCTTTAAACGTGGTCTTCCGGAACAGTTTTCAGAAAACCTGACATTTCTACTGTGTTTCTGAAATGAAATGCGTGCTCAAATGTTTGGTTTAATTTTACGCTCTCAAGAGTTACAGATCTATAAGGGTCCATTTGGTTACCAATGGTCCTTTCTAGGAACGAAGGAGCGCTCTATCATAGAAGGAAAAATGGTGAAAAACGAGGGTTTTATCTCTGGCGCCTGTCAACCAATTTCGCTCCAACTCACTAGCAAAATAGCACTAGATTTTCCACCAGGAGTTTTTCAGCAATTTTGGCGCTAGGGGGAGTCTGGAAAAAAAAAGCTAAATATAGTGACAAATGCGCCAAGTTGGCAACACTGCCTGCTGAAGCCATAATGTTGTTTCCAAGAATCCATTTACCCAAGCTGCCGTAAAAAACCCACACAATTCAACTTGCATTTTCTAATCTCCAGCTTGCAGTGTTATCGTAACCTTTCCCTGCTTCCCAATCTGTCTCTCCTCACCCCTCCGCCTTGTCTTTCTCACCTCTATAATCTACCCCATCTGTCCTCCTCCTCTCTGCAGGACTCTGCACCACCTCTCTCTCTCTCTCTCTCTGTCTCCCTCTGTCCTCCTCCTCTCTCCAGGCCCAGAGGAAAGCTGATTCCTTGCGCCAGTCTTTGTCGACGCTAGGTGAAAAGGTGAAGGCTCAGACGTCTCCAAACAAGGACGTGCAGAAAGAGATAGCTGACATGACGGAAGTAAGACTGGTGATTGCATTGTGTGTGTGTGTGGGGGGGGGGGGATTTCTTTTTGGCATTGGTGAATGTTTGAGAGAGAGAGAGTTTGTGAGAGAGTTACATACAATAGACGGGTCCTGGAATTCAATTATTTTCTGAAAGGAAGGCTGTGAAAGTGTTTTTAACAGAAAAAGAAAAATGCTAAAGATGGAGTGCCATGATTTTTTTCTACCCTAAAACATGATCATCAGGTATTAATGTTATATGAAAAGTCCCCCCCCCCCCCCCCCCCAAAAAAAAAAAAAAAAAAGTGTATAGTTTTTGTTAAACTGTCATTTCAATGATTCCACCCTACCAGTTCATTAAGTGTGCCTGGTTTGCCTGGTGGGTGGTGATGGGTGGAGATCCAGCTGAACTGAAGCCACACCCACAGCTTTAGTTGCATGATATGATAAAGGGGGAGGAGTTAGGGGAGGGCCTGAACATGTGATGTCACTATATTGAAGTTTTTCTCATTGGCACATTTGACTGGAAATGAAATGGACCCTTGCGGGTCCATTTGGTTTCATTTTTACGCTCTCAAAGAGTTAAAATATTCATTGTCTTGATTAGCCCAAGTCTAGTCGACTAGAGAATGTAGAAGATTAATGGTCATTTTCGTCTGTATGTTTTTTTTCTCAAATCCAGCCTGGAATTGTGGGTAAAAGAAATCTTTAGTTTTGGGGTCTGTGGGGCTAAAAATGTCCTCAAATGGTGGTCCGTGGCTCAAATGCTGAATAAATGGTGGGCTCTGATATCAAAAAGGTTGAAAACCACTGAGTTGGAGAAATTAAAGGGCATTTTTACCCGTGTAAGCGACATTCAGGGGGCGAATCTGGGATGATGCCATTAGAATGCAGCAGTGCAGCAGTTTTTCATAATGGCCTATGCCCATTCTGGTGCTTTTTAAGTGTTATGAGCCTTTGAATTTCAGGCTATTAACTCAGCAGTCGTACATCTCAATATACTGGAATAACTTGACCATTAACCAATCAGTGCTATTCAACCAAGCCATTTAAGTTGTAAATGTGCCTTTTTATACGAGTCACTCCACTGTAATGGGTCAAAAAATGGATACATAATACTTAAGCCTAGTCAACGGAACTCAGCGTTTTGCTGTCCTAGTGTTCATAATTCTGATCCACCGGCGTCGTTAGAACTAATTCATTCACTCATTAGAAAAAAAAATCATAAACCCAGCAATAATAGTTTGGAGACCTAACCTTGGTCCATTATTTTCTACTTTGGTAATACCAATTGGTAATGTGTTTTATATATTTTTAATCATTGACCTTCTAGGCATATAAATGTCTAAACTAAGGGTATTAATCTATAATTTCAGTTAGTTTTAGTTAGTTTTGTTAACACACAGTAGTGTTTCAGTTTAGTTATTGTTTTTTTTTATTGATTTTTAGTTTTTATTAGTTTCAGTTAACTAAATATATATCTTTTTTATTTCCAGTTTTCATTTTTTTTTTAGTTAGTTAGCTATTATAACTCTGGTATGACCCGCGATACCATAGACCAGTGATTTTCAACCAATGGTCCTTGAGATGGTTCCAGGTGGTCCCCAGCTTGGTTGGGGACCAAGCGCATTTCTCTTCTGCTTTTGGAGTCTTGGACTACTTAAGTAAAGTAAACAGCAGAACTTGTTTGTTTTTACTTTTCTTATTTAAAGGTAGGGTAAGTGATTTGAAATTCATCGTGTAGTACCAGCCTGGTGCACTAGGGGGCCCCAACAGTAGCTACACTATGTGAACCTGCTGCTCTCTCCTGATTGGAGGAGAATTCACCCACCACCTGTGGAACTTTTATTAGCTCCTCTGCTAACGTGGGGGAGGGGGAAACTCCATATATGGTTTCCACACCTTATAATAGAGCATTTTAACAGAAAAAAAATATTTTTTGGGTGATATCTGACAAAAGTGAAATCACTTCCCCTACCTTTAACAGAACACTTTTTTTTTCTCTGCGCAAAAAGAAGAGTGAAGGCAGGGTACGATTGGCTGTGAGCCAGTGTTACACAGTTCTACCGCAAATCTACCAGTAAAGGGGAAATCTCGATTTTCGATTTTATTTTATTTTCTTACATTGTCAAAACTCTGAAACCTCGATTTCGATTTGTTTTCGATGAATTGTGAAGCCCTAGTATACTGACCCATGTTGTGTGACCACAGTCCCTAGGCACAGCAGTCATCTCCCAGTGGCAGAAGGATGAGATGAGGGAAGCTCTGAAGGGCCTGAAGAAGACCATGGACGACCTGGACCGCGCCTGCAAGGCCGAGGTCCAGAAGAGGGTCCTGGAGAAGACCAAGGAGGTGATCGAGAACAGCCCCAACCAGCCGCTGCTCGTTATGGCCATGGAGAGTGGAGCCTCCGCCAAGGTAAGGCTGTCGTCACCACCAGTTAAACCCGTTGTGGCCTGACTAGATTCTAGTTTCTAATGCTACATTCTAGTCTCTTGACACCAGATTGCAGTTCATGGCACTAGATTCTGTTTTTCTACGCTAGATTCTAGTTCCTAACGCTAGATTCTAGTAGCCATATTCCATTTTCAGACGTTAGATTCTAGTTTCCGGAGCTAGATGCTAATCTCTGGTGCCAGATTCTCGTTTCTGCCGCTAGATTCTAGTTCCCGAAGCTAGATTCTAGTTTCCAACTCGAGATTCTATAGTTTCTGACTCTAAATTCTAGTTTCTGGCACTAGATTGCAGTTTCTGATGCTAGATTCTATTTTCCATCTGAAAATTCTGTTCTGTGTCAGTGATGCCCAAAATATTTCACGCCAAGAACCCCCAGAATTATCTGTTACGTGAATTCTAGCGCTGTAATGACCAATCACAGTACAGCTCTGTGGAGCGGAGCTGAAGTTGTTTCGCCTTGCCATTTGATTGGCCAGTCTACTGGTGGAGAGTGTGTCCTGCCTTTTGATTGGCTAGCGTGTGTCAGACAGAGCTATGAGAATCGTGTGTGAACTCAGAAATTGGTAGTTTGAGCGCGTCGCTTTACAACGTGGTAGTTTCAGTGCCTTCAACTTCTTGAAACTTTCCTTAAATTATGGAACAAACTGTACTGAACGTGTCCATAAATTATGGAACAAACCGTACTGAATGTTTCTTTTTATCCTCCTGTTGCACCTCTCTGTTTTTTGCCAAAAGTTTTTATACCTCCCATCGTTCCAAACTTCACAGCCGTGTTCCGTTCAGACAGCCTATTTATTCCACCTCTCACTGGTGTGAAATTGAGGTATGAAAAATGGTTGGCGCCGCCGTCGTGTGGTATTGATGACACACTAATATAAGAGCGCCACGTTGTGATACGACAGAGCTCCCTTCGTCCCTGTCGTGATGCGAGACGTCGTGTGAAATGACCCGGCCATGTTTTTTTTTTTTCCTACCTAGTCATTTTCTCCTCCTGTCGTATCGCAAACGTTGGAGCTGTGAAGTCACAGCGGGAGCTGTAATGATGGCACAATGTGTTCAGGTCTCAAGAACAGACGCTCCCTCTGTCTCCAATCCTTCTCTCTCTCACTCTTTGGCCGCTGTGATGAAACCTTCCATTACCTGAAACTTTAAAATATAAAAGAAAACGTCGAAACTTGTATAAATCCAGTATAGCTCTGGAGCATTGGCCTCTGAACCTCATCCGAGTTCAGAGGCATAGCTACTGGGTGGGCCGCGGCCCACCCATATAGAGTTAGACCACCCATTGATAAACTTTTTTTTTACAGTAATATCATATTGTCCCTCAAGCTTATTTCTAAAGATTTTAGTAATCACCACTGATATAACCAGTCCTTATAAAACTGTCATATTGATTCCCTTTATTGAAATGTATCAAACCAGTCATCAGTGTCATGATCAGTAAGTAGGCTAGCATGTTATACATAAATACATAAATAATATGTATTTATGTGTAAATACATAAATACATATTATAAATAATAATGTATTGTTCTGTGTATAGTATCTCAAGGGGTTTATCCTTTCAATAAAGGTATTTATATGTAAAGGGTCCCACTGTGCATGAAGGACTGTCCACTCCTGGCCAGGCCCTCCCACTCCTGGGCCAGGCGGCCCACACAAAACTGAAGTTCTGGCTTCGCCCCTGTCCGAGACTCAGCCATAGTGTATAGGGGGAGGAAAAAAAGTGCAGTGTGGTGCACTTAGTTCTTGTGGTTGAATAGAGACCTTTTTGTCAGTGCATTCCAAACCTTGTCCACAAATGTTCACTTCACCTCTATCTTCCTTCACTGGTCTCTCTCTTTCTCTCAGGCTCTGAATGAGTCCCTGAAGCTGCTGAAGTCTCAGTCTCCACAGACTGCTGCCATGCTCTTCACTGTAGACCAGGACGCGGGCAAGATCATCTGTTTATGCCAAGTACCACAGGTAAACACTCACTCACTCACGCACTCACAGGGCTGTCACATATTACTTACGTTAGACCAGTGGTTTTACAACCAGTGGTCCGGTGAACACCAGTGGTCCTTGAGAAGGTTCCATGTGGTCCCCAGCGAAGTGACTGGAGAGAGTTTGTTACAAAAATGGACCCTTGTAATATTTAAACCCTTGTATATTTAAACTCATCTTACACTCTGTAAGGATTGACCCTTTGTGTACTGAATGTGTTTTGGTGTTCAAAGCACTGTTACACTTAAGCTATTAAAAAATATCAGAGCTACAAGTGTTGTAGTGGGACTTTTAGAAGTGCGGGGACGCCTCTTAAAGGTAGGGTAAGTGATTTGAAATTCATGGTGTAGTACCAGCCTGGTGCACTAGGGGCGCCCAAGAGTAGCTACACTATGTGAACCTGCTGCTCGATCCTGATTGGAGGAGAATTCACCCACCACCTGGGGAACTTTTATTAGCTCCTCTGCTAACGTGGGGGAGGGGGAAACTCCATATGTGGTCTGCACACCTTATAATATTTTATATATATATATAAAGTATTATATATAACATTTTAACAGAAAAAAAACATTTTGGGATGATATCTGACAAAAGTGAAATCACTTCCCCTACCTTTATAGGGGAATTCCACCCATTTTCTTTTTTTTTTTTTTCTGAGAATAAAATAAAAATATTTTAGATGTGAGAAGTGTCCCCCGCGTCTCCCCATTCCACTACACCCCTGGTTTTCTGGAAGTGTCTCTGGCCTAACGCATCTTTTTTTTTCCCCCCTTTTTTGTCGGAGCAGGACGTGGCTAACCGCGGCCTGAAGGCCAACGAGTGGGTCAACGAGCTGTCAGAGGTTCTGGACGGCAAGGGTGGCGGCAAGGACATGTCCGCCCAGGCCACCGGCAGGAACACGCACAACCTGGAGGTGGCGCTGCAGATGGCCAACGAGTTCGCACGGCTCAAGCTGGGAGAGAACTAAAAAGGTGGAGGTGGAGGTGGAAGACGGGGAGGAGGTGGGACGGGGTAGGAGAGGACTCTGATTTAGGGACGGGACGGTAATCATTGTTAGCCTTTATGCCGTCTTATTTGTGACGCAGAGGTTCTAGTTTGTCGCGTAAATTGTCCGACTTTGTCACGATTTCGGCTTTTGTTGGGCCTGTGAATTGACGAAACAGACCTGTGATGAGCACATGTTGGTATGCACTTATTTCACACTACACAAATCGATTTGCTAAGAAAAAATGGCACACTGCCCCTAGTTAGGCAAGGTATCCATACGTACCTCTGGGGACCTTACGGATATAGGGGAAAAAAGGTAGGGGCACCTACTGTACAAGCATTTTAAAGCGGTTCAAGCGGTTTAAAAAGCAGTAATACAATTAAGTAGGGACGGGCAGATAAAATATGGGCATATAAAATATTGGTATCGGGAATTATGTTATAAAAATATGACTAGTTTACAGATATGTATAGAGCCACACAACCGGGGGGGATATACAGTATATGGGGACCTTCATCTAATTTCTATGTGGTGGCAGACCTCGGTGCACGTGCTGTTGATTTGGTCACCCAAATCACTGAATGCTCCCATTTGTCCACAACAAAAGCCTGCATATATGGGTATTGGTTTATTTGTTGATATCGGTGTCAGAAATTAAGAGCTGGACAATATTGGGATATCGGTAAAAAGGTCGGACATCTCTAGCGTTAACCACTACTGTTTGTTTTCTTTGCCACAATAATGTCAGCATGTGATTTTCATGTCGTCCCATCCCTAGTCGGAGTGAGGCTGCTGGGGTCCATTTAGTCTTCTTTTAAATAATTCCCTTCGTCCTTCCAGCGCTCTGGTTGTCTGCTTCCATTTTTAAGTTATATCGGCGGTACTGTGGTTTTTGGCGTTTTTTTTTTTTTCCCGGAAAGGAGAATGGCGGCGTTCCCTTCCCTCCCGCAGGGCCCTGTTTGAAATACGACCGCTGACGCTGTGCCTAATGGTAAACAGATGCATGATGACAGCTTTTACCGGAGTAGGAAGACAATTGAGACTCATTACGTTGACATTGTCCTCTTCTCTCCCTCTCTGGGAACTCAGTCACTCACTAAAACCTGCCTTGAAACAAACGGTTTAAAAAAAAAAAAAAGGGAAACTACAACGTAGACAGATAATTTTAGGGAACGGTAACCTAGTGTCTCCTAAAAAAATGGGCGCATGTAGCTTAATTTTAATTTAGAAAAGCTAATCATGTTCGGTAGCCTCCGTCCAAACAGGGCAGTGACAGGGTGATGTGGTCACAAACTTAAATTGGAAACTTGTCCCATTTTGTTCCATTTTTGTCTCTCTGGTGTTTTCTACTTCCTCACTTTCTCACCTCAAACAGCTCCCTGGAAAGTTTGCCATTGGCGCTTTTGTTGAATTGTGAAGAAAAAAAGTCTATTTTTAATGCCTCCTTTGCTCGGCTTCTGCTCACAAATACTATGCTACCAGAGGTCCAAGAACGATCATGTAAATTGGGGTGTATTTATTGCTGAAAGGAACTGGAATCGTGTACCAATGTAATTGATGATTCGACAAAAGCATCATTGGCTTAAACTCGGGCGCGGACGACATGTGTTTGTCTGCGGAAGCCCTGCGTTCTCTTCCTGTGAACGGTTGCCCAGCGACAGTTAATAATAATAAGCCAATCGGTGCTGCGTTGTTGTTGTTAGTGACTGAGCCACTAGATGTTTTACATAGTCTCATTGTTCAGACATCAAGCCCTTAATCTGTCATTGTGTTATTCAGTAAATGGTTATTCATTAATAAATGCATATATTAACACAAACTTGTAATATTTATATGTGGAAAGTCATTGTCCCGACACAGAAACGACTTTGTTTTTTTTCCTCTTTGTGGCTGTCCCATGTCTGAGAAGTCCATAGATAAATACAGAATAAATACTGATACATGTCAAATAGATTGTTTTCCTCCATGTGTACAGTAGCTTCAATAACATTTAGTTAAGTGGAAATGGTTATAAAACTAGCGAACAATATCCGACTCTGGGTCTTAGGAATAAATTACTGGGTGGATACGAATGCAGTCCTACAAGTTTAAATACGACATGGTAAGTCTGCTAACTATGCACATTTACGACCGTTATTGTCTAACGAGAGGCCCAGATGTGAATTCTCCATTCATTATCCTCACAGACTTGTTAAAATGATTGATATGAAGACATTTATGTGGCAGACAAAGCCGGCAGACGACGTGTTTTGGGCCTAACAAATCAAAAGTCTCCTTTTGTGTATTTGTACGGTCTAAAATATTGTTTGTCGTCATGATTTGTTACAACCTGAGTGTGCTTTGTGCAACGCTTAAAAGGTCTTGAGAGTAAAAGCCAGGGAAGTCGGACCATATTGTTGCTTATCACTCAAAGTTTTTTTTTTTTTTTTAATTATTATTAATAAGCTCAGACTAACTCACCGCCTCATTAAGTCCTTTTAAGTAATGATTGAAATGCAATACCCAGAAGACCCCTTGCACACTTTACAACTTTATTGATACATTTATTTATCAATAAAGTTTTTATTTATTTATCACTGAACCAGTCCTGGAAATGGTGAAATATGAAAAAACATGCTGTTTTGTTAAATCTATATGAAGCAACAACAACAGAAAAACAACAAAAACACATCAACTCAATTTCAAACCCTTTCATGCTGTGAATCCATTTTTGTATTCTGTACTGTATGCACAGTATTCCAGAATTAACTGAAGCGTTAACAACCGGAGCATGTTTTTAAAGAAGCATTTTATTTGTTCAATAGCATAATACGATACAGTCTGTGATGATCACAAAGGATTCAGGTTTTCAATGTAGTAAATACATGTGTACTGGTTTTAATCCAGTGGCAGTCTTCATTCAACCTGATCTATGCTTCAGTAACGGAGTCCTGTGTGGCACGACGTGCGACAAAAACAACAAATATATCCAAACTCCAACAGAATAAACTTGTCCAGTGTCATGTCACAGACCGTGTTTTTTTTTTTCACCGAAGCATAAATCACCAAACCGTTCGGCCTACTATACAACAAGGCAACAAAGCAGGAACCGCACAACGGTGCGGATTGACCCGTCATTTAGATGAAAATGAAATGGTAGACACTTACTGAGCTAAACACAAGTCATTTTAAAATAGTGACACTGCAAAATAACACCGTAACCATGTGTGCTGTACTGTTGATACTTTAACATTGTTATCCACCCTTTTGTTTTATTGTCCTCTGTTGGAAAGCGATACGGAACATTTCTGCTGTATGCTGGTATAGTTCCCTTACAGGTAAAGATATGCACTAAGCGGATTTAGTCACACTTAAAGGGGAATTCCACCCATTTTCAAAATTTTCTGGAGAGGATACAAATGTGAACCAAATGGACCCTAGCGGGTCCATTTGGTTCCATTTGTACCCTCTCAAGAAAAAGGGGTCTGAAAGAAAAATCATTAACATGGTGAAATACATCTTTTTCGTGAGAGGGTACAAACGGAACCAAACGGACCCGCTAGGGTCCGTTTGGTTCACATTTGTAACCTCTCAGGAATTTTTTTGAAAATGGGTGGAATTCCCCTTTAAGTTTGAACGGTGGTTAACCGTGATTAAATTATTTTTTTTAAAGCTGGGATTAATCTGATTAAAAATTTTAATCATTTGACCCTAGTTTTTTATATACTGTATATATTTTAATTTCAATGAGAATCATGACCTCGATTCTTGTATAGGAAAATTTGAGATTCCCTTTTGAGCAAAACTGCAGTGTACTGCAGATGAAGAAAAATGTATTTACTATTTATACTGCTGCTGATGCATTTTCTAGTGTATGCATGTGGTAGCATGTACTTCCAAGTCCTTTTGATATACAGTACAGTCTTCTTCAGTATTGCTGGGTAAACAAATTGGTAGTAAACCGGTGGTGGTTTATTTGCACTTAAAAATGAAGTCCAATGGAAAAGCTTCATAGCTGTAAAATAAAGGACATGTTGGCATTAACTGCAAGCAATGTGCCTTCAGATATGCATAACTTTTTATTTCGTCTTTCTCCTCACTAAAGAAAATCATGCTCGGTTTGCTGTATTTCCATTCTACAAGATCGTATTTGTACGTTCTCAGCGGTATGAACTTAAGTTTTACTTCTAAATGGCATAAAGGGGATGGGCTGATTATTACTGAATTAACTAAATACAAAATTAACAACTCTTAACATTTGATATTCAGAATCCCAATGGAGGTACAAGATATTAGCAGGGGTGTAGTGGAGGGGGGGCGCTGGGGGGGCGGCGTCCCCCCACTTCTCACATCTAAAATATTTTTGGGGCAAAAGTAGGCCTATGTTTTTGTCATTTACTGTACTTTTAGGGATAGAATTAGGCATTGTAAACAATCTTTCTCAATATATTTTTGTATATGTTATTACTACTGACAGTATTTGGAGTTTGAGTTGACAGTTTGTGATGTTGAGTTTAGTCTCTTGCACCCAAAACTAAGAACTTTCATTTTTTTTGTCCACAATTGGGAAAGAGAACTGGCAAAACGTTGGTCAAAATAGAGGGTAAAATTAAAGCAAATGGACCCGTAAGGGTCCATTTGGTTTCATTTTACACTCTTACATTGCGGCTTTCTCTGAGAAATCAATATGGGTTGTATGATACCTACCCATGTCAAGCAATCAAATTTTATGCACGCCATCTCATTTTGTTTTGGGGACAACGGGCCACAAAAACGATCGCAATTCCACGAGCTTTTAAAGGGGTTAAACGACTTCACCCAAAAAAAAACTTTTGGTCATTTTATGGTCTACTCAGCCTCATGTGAACACACCAGACAGTTTATAAGTTACTCCTTTCAGTATTTAGATATTTGATGTTCATTAGTCTGCCATTAGTCTGCCAGACCCAAACCCATTATAACTTAAAACCCCATTTTAACCATGACAGATTATTCGAAAACAACCCATCTTTTTTCTGGTGACTTATATTGTCCTCCTAATACGTGAGAGGGCAGTGGAATTGCATCTACAGTTTTCATTTATTTTTAAAATATTGTTTTGTAAAATGTAGCCCCCTCCATATTTGGGAATGCCCACCCAAATGAATAAAACAATATTTTAAAAATAAATAAAAACTGTAAATGAAATTCCACAGCCCTCTCACGTATTAGGAGGACAATATCAGTCACCAGAAAAAGATGGGTTGTTTTCGAATAATCTGTCATGGTTAAAATGGAGTTTTAAGTTATAATGGGTTTGGGTCTGGCAGACTAATGAACATCAAATATCTAAATACTGAAAGGAGTAACTTATAAACTGTCTGGTGTGTTCACATGAGGCTGAGTAGACCATAAAATGACCAAAAGTTTTTTTTTGGGTGAAGTACCCCTTTAAGCACAGGGCTTAAACGACTTGACTGAAATGAATCTTGAAATGGAAACCGGAGCAAAGAAGATGATCTTTGCTGTGATTGTTTTGGGATTCCTGGCTTTGAAAAGTAACGTAGTACTGGATTCACCCTTAACACCAGCGCGCTTTTAAATACCTCTTGCATTCGTCTGTGATGCACAACTAACCACTACCTCCGAGGCAGCGCCGTAAATGGGTCACACAGTTATCGGTTATATACACAGAGGATGCTATTCTCTGCTGCTCTAATTTAGAACAGTGAGCCAGTGAGTAGCTTTAAAAGTGGATCTAATTTAAGAGGGATCTCATAATAGCCGGGGAGATATATCTCATTCTTGGCTGTGTTTGCAATCCATGTGTTTTAAAACGGGTCCAGAGCAGCTCTTGCGTAATACACGAACGAGTATACTTCAATTTTACACTTTGCAAAAATGATGTCGGAGCCAAGAAATGTGTTCTTTGGTCTGCCTGTCTGGGGAATTCATTCTTTAATGCAGGGAGACAAACCAGCTTTGAGAGTGTTAAAATGAAACCAAATGGACCTACTGGTTACGGGTCCATTTGGTTTCATTTTAACACTCTCAAGAGTTAAACTATATTATAATTTAATTCTCGAGTGTAAAATGAAACCAAATAATATAATTTTAACTCTTGAGAGTATAAAACAATGTTTAAATATTATTTAAACATCTGAATTACATAATTTCAAGAGTCCACACAATTATAAAATGGAGAATAATTGTTATTTTGCCAGTTCTCTTTGGCAATTCTGGACAAAAACGTGAAAGTTATTAGCTTGTAATTTTTCCATTCTAAGTGCATTATTCTTAAACACTATAACGTAAGTAACACCATCACCACTATTTCGAAGTCAAACTTTCTTGGGGGCCTTTTTTGATGTGTAGATCTTGTTGAGCCGGTCATTTTGAAAGTAGCTCTCAATTCAACAAAGTGTGGGCACTGGGCACCCCTGATTTAGGCCGTCATGGGAGCCCAGATGAGTGTATATCGGGTTTAGGTTGTAGCCCAAGGAGATGAGACCTACTTTATGTTTATGGAGCGCCATGTTCCATATGTGTGTCACATGTAAGTGAAATCCATCACATTGTCGGAGCTGTGGTGAGACTCTAATTTAGGACAGAACAGTGGAGGGTGTTCTCTTGTTCTATTCCCCCTACACACACACACGCACGCACACGCGCGCTTTCTTTCTCCCTCTTTCTCTTGTCGACCCCCACTCAGTGTTGCCAACTTCCAAAATCCAAGTGGTTTTCAACCATTTTCATACCAGGCGCAGGGCCCACTATTTATTCTGCATTTTAGCCACGGACCATCATTTGATGTTGAGTTTAGTCTCTCGGACTAATTTAGGAGTAATAACTGGCAAAATAGCATTTTCTAAATAAATAATAATAAGTGTAGATTCTTTAAAATTGGATACTTCAGATGTTTAAGTATAACTTAACTCTTGCGTAAAATGAAACCAAAAACGAGGGTTTTATATGTGGTGCCTGTCAACCAATTTCGCCCCAACTCGCCAGCCAAAAAGCACTAGATTTTCCGCCAGGAGTTTTCCCACTAATTTTGGCGCTAATTTTGGAAGAAAAAAAAAAGCTAAACATAGCGGCAAATGCACCAAGTTGGCAACCCTGCCCCCACTTCTATTCCCAGTGTGGCGGCGGCAGCAGAAGCTGCAGTTCTAAATGACCTGCAGTCATTGAAGTGATACATTGTACGGTAGCGTACTATAACTATAAACAGGCTAAGAACAGACCATATAAACGTTTGTAACGACGCAAGAACAGTAGCTAGCTCTGCTTTATGGGAAACGATGCCTTTATTTAATGTTTGCTTTTATTGATTCTCAAATACTATATACCACCGTATAAGCCCCACACTGTCTGCGGTTTGTCATTGTAACGTTGCCATGTCTAGAATATCTATGTACACGTACGCTCATTTGTTAACGTTGCATTCCAAGAGAGAAGATTTACGTACTTCTGGGCTCTGCCAACATATTGTTTAGCACGCTGCGCTGGAGTCGAACCCTCAGCCTCCAGGGGCGGATGTGACATTTCTCAATTGGGTTGACCTGAATACGTTTGGGGACCACTATCCTAAAATGTGTGTGTTTTTTTTTTTTTTGGCATTTAGTGTGGATCTGCTCCCTGGAGTCTTTCTCCCATGTTTCAGAAACCTTTTTTTTTTTTTTTTTTTTTTTTTTTTTTCACGTCGTACTGTTGGTAACTGGAAAAGTCGGGCCGCCGCAAAGTCGGAC
The DNA here is from genome assembly GCA_039105355.1 of Benthosema pterotum. Taxonomy (NCBI): domain Eukaryota; kingdom Metazoa; phylum Chordata; class Actinopteri; order Myctophiformes; family Myctophidae; genus Benthosema; species Benthosema pterotum. The sequence continues at coordinate 53,572,402 of CM076969.1, read as the reverse complement.
ACTGAGTGTAGACGCTGTCGCAAACCCTGATCACTAAATGGGATCATTCCAATGGCGGCTCTCCTGCATAGACTTCATTATTTTTTATTTTAGATTGTTTTGTAATAATATAGGATATAGCAAAAACATCAGGCCACAGCCTGATGTTCATAAATCCCTTTATTTCATGTCATTTAGTACAACATAAACATTAACAACCCAGCTTTGATGATTATACGTACATCATTTTATTTCAGAATGTTTTATACTACTACTAGTAGGCCTACACCCTAGACATTACAGAGACTTTAGTTGTCACTGTGCAATGTTTTAAAACAGTTTACATAGCTCTTATTTGCACCGCCATCGTTGAAAACAATGTATTTCAAACTCCAGTTTGTCCCTCTTTCATGCTGAAACAGCCCTCCCGCGCTCAGTTTTCTGACTCCTCAATGTCGCAACATTTAGGCTGGTCCGACTTTTATTTGGGCCGACATTTCCAGTATTCGTACTGTTTTGTGGTACCCGGTTCAATATAAATGTATAGATATGTTTAGTAGCAAATGGCCTAGCGCTAATTCATAGCGAGTCACACTGTATTTCGAGGCTTCACGCCGTCCGTGCGCCTATACAGCTGGCGGTGTGGATAGCAATGTCTTTGTACTAAGTTTAACTATACTGGACACAACTGTACTTTCTGCGGAAGAAAGCTGACTTTGTATCTGTGTGGTGGTGGTGTGTACAACTCAGAAGGTAGTCAAGGCACACTGTGTGTGTGTGTGTGTGTGTGTGTGTGTGTGTGTGTGTGTGTGTGTGTGTGTGTGTGTGTGTGTGCGCACAGAATAAGCAAAGGTAGCGCGTGTGTGTGTATTTGTAGCAGGTGTTAGCAGATGTGTGTTGCTGATGGGGCAATCTGTAAGAGAACTGTGTCCAGAAAAGCAGGACAAGGCACAAAAGCATGACTTTGTAGTGTGGGTGTGGGTGTGCGTGCGTGCGTGCATGAGATGTGACAACATTAACCATCTATATACACATATCTAGAGTCGGCCACGGCCATTCTGATCACTTCAAAATGAGTCCAGCTCAATGCGCAACAGCAAAAACGCCGTTATATGTGCAAAACAAGATACAAAATATTGAAAGCTTGATGAAATACATTGACTATTATGCCAAGGTGTCAATGTGTGGTTATTATACAACGCAGATAATACAACATTACACAGGAGCTCTTCATCACCTACAGAACAACAGTAACAGTAGGCACCAGTACAGTAGGACCGATTCATGTCAGATACCATTCATACACAAGTCCAGTCATTTCAATGTATGACTTTTGTATGACTTAAAATCCACAGGGAAAAAAGGGAAGGTTAAACATAAAAAGTGTTATCCCTGTACGTTATGGGCCATTAACATGTGACATAACAGGAAGGCTCGGCCCTAAGTATAGACAGAGTTACACTGTCGCAAGCTCCGTTCACTTCATGGGATCAGTCCAATGGCGGCTCTATCATGTTTTTTTTTCCTGAGTGTACAATTGGAACAAATGTACACTCTCTGAAAAAAATGGAAATTAGTCTTGAGCGGTATTGATTTTTTAATATCGATATTGATAATGTGTTAATTAGCTCGATATTCGATATTACCACTATTGACCACGATGGCAATGGTGTGCAATCAGAGTCAGACACGTTCCACCAGTCACCTAGTTCTCAGAATTGCGACATTGAGGGGTAAGAAACTGAGTGCTGTGCTGTTCAAGCAGCCTAAATAGGGAAAAATTGGAGTTGGAAATACATTGTTTTCAAAAAAGCCTAGCCCAAATAAGGGCTATTTTAGGCATAATGTTGGTATTTGACGATATTCGGTATTCAATATATTTTATAGACCCAACGATATGACTCGATATTGATTTCCAATATTGCGATAAACGGTAATACCGGTATATTGCCCAAGACTAATGGAAATGTCCCTCTTTTGTCAGTCTTTCAGGCTGCAACAGCCCTCCCGAGAGCTCAGTTTTCTGACCCGTCAATGTCGCAACAATTCGGCTGGTCCGAGTATTATTTGGGCCGAGCCTTCATGTATTCCAATGTGAACGCTCTCATGAGAACGTGGTGTCAACAGTCAAGCAAGACATTTGGATATTAATGATATTGATGTCCTGTCTCACTATCTCACCACACGTAGGCTATGCTATCAAACCTTTCTCTCTGTGATGATGTGTGTACGCTGAGAGAGAGAGAGAGGGTGCACATCCTGTGTCGGTCTCGCACTTTGTATCACGGGCATGGCGTCTCGCCTGTGAGATGTCAAAATGAATATTGGAATGAAAACAAATGACATACACCATATGTATCAGGGTCTCAGTGCCATCTTGGTGAAGTCTTGCAGTGTGTGATCCCTATAGTCGGCTACCAATCGTTTAGTGCAGGGGTTTTCAACCTTTTTTGACTCCAGGGACCACCATTTATTCAGCATTTGAGCCACGGACCACCATTTGATGACATTTTCACACCAAAACACCTAAAATTAAAGAATTGTTTTGGTTTTGTCCACAATTCCAGGCTGTATTTTGCCAACAAAACAGTGTAGACTTCTATAATTAAGTGGTGCTAATTCAGATGATGAATATTTTAACTCTTGAGAGTGTAAAAATGAAACCAAATGGACCCCAAATGGACATCTGGTTGACCAACGTTCCGTCATTTAGCCTGAGGACCACCTGGAACCTTCTCTGGGACCACCGGTGGTCCCCGGACCACCTGTTGAAAACCCCCGGTTTAGTGTGAAAGATATGACAAACGATTGGGGAAAAAAAAAAAAAAAAAAAAACTCCTGCAGAGTGAAATACATGACGATCGATTTTTGTAATGCATAATAACCACAATATAAAAATAAAAGAATCCTGATCTGAACAAACAAGTGTAAATCCAGTACAGTACCATGTGATAGTCTAGGGCAGGAGTTTTCAACAGGTGGTCCGGGGACCACCAGTGGTCCTTGAGAGGGTTCCAGGTGGTCCTCAGCTAAAGATGTAACTCTTGAGAACGTAAAAACGAAACCAAATGGACCCTGGCGGGTCCATTTGGTTTCGTTTTTACACTCTCAAGAGTTAGAATATTCATCAAGCGAATTAGTCCAAATTTACACAACTAGAGGATTAATGGTCACGGATAGAAGGAAAATAAATCTTTAGTTTGGGGGTCCGTGGGGCTAAAATGTTGTCAAATGGTGGTCCGTGACTCAAATGCTGAATAAATGGTGGGCCCTGGGATGAAAAAGGTTGAAAACCCCTGGTCTAGGGCTTTAGGCTTAGAATGGCATATCAAATGAACAAATCAGGGCTCTACAAGTGCTTAAAGGGGAATTCCACCCATTTTCAACATTTGAATATGTCATTAATATATGTTGTACCTTAGAGATGCTGTGTGGACATGATAAAAAAAAGTTCCTCCGATTCTGTATTTCCTAAAAAAAAAAATACATCTGATGACATCATCAAGATGTATTTCACCATGTTCATGATTTTTCTTTCAGACCCCTTTTTCCTGAGAGGGTACAAATGGACCCGCTAGGGTCCATTTGGTTCACATTTGTATCCTCTCAGGAAAATTTTGAAAATGGGTGGAATTCCACTTTAACCTTAGCAGTCATTCAATTTACAATTTCGGGGCTAGCAAAGACAAATTAAACCGCACTAAAGTAGCTTTGTTAAGCACAGTTCGGACCGAAGAGTGACAAAAAAGCAGATTATGATATGTCCCTCCTTTGGTTAGGCGTCCTGTAATTCTATCCGTCTTCGACCCATTCTGTTTGTGAACGCTTTTTGGTGTTTTGAGCAATATGTTATATTTTAACGATTGAAAAATGTCAGATCTGCAAGATCTACAAGCACGCTTGTAGGTCTGATATTTTTATGTTTCCAGAGGGGGTCCGCAGCCAAATAGAGATAATTCTGGGGGTCCTTGGCATAGATTTGTACAAATGACTAGACTCAAGTGTCAGAAACTGGGATCTCTAGTGTCAGAAACTGGGATCTAGACGACTCCAGTAGTGTCAGACCTGGAATCTAGTGTCATGAACTAGAATCTAGTGTCATGAACTAATCTAGTGTCATGAACTGGAATCTAGTGTCAGAACTGGAATCTAGTGTCATGAACTAGAATCTAGTGTCATGAACTAGAATCTAGTGTCATGAACTGGAATCTAGTGTCAGAACTAGAATCTAGTGTCAGAACTGGAATCTAGTGTCATGAACTAGAATCTAGTGTCAGAACTGGAATCTAGTGTCAGAACTGGAATCTAGTGTCATGAACTAGAATCTAGTGTCATGAACTAGAATCTAGTGTCAGAACTAGAATCTAGTGTCAGAACTGGAATCTAGTGTCATGAACTGGAATCTAGTGTCAGAACTGGAATCTAGTGTCAGAACTGGAATCTAGTGTCAGAACTGGAATCTAGTGTCATGAACTAGAATCTAGTGTCAGAACTGGAATCTAGTGTCAGAACTGGAATCTAGTGTCAGACCTGGAATCTAGTGTCATGAACTGGAATCTAGTGTCAGACCTGGAATCTAGTGTCATGAACTAGAATCTAGTGTCAGACCTGGAATCTAGTGTCAGACCTGGAATCTAATGTCATGAACTAGAATCTAGTGTCAGACCTGGAATCTAGTGTCAGACCTGGAATCTAGTGTCATGAACTATTATCTAGTGTCAGAACTAGAATCTAGTGTCAGACCTGGAATCTAGTGTCATGAACTAGAATCTAGTGTCAGAACTAGAATCTAGTGTCAGACCTGGAATCTAGTGTCAGACCTGGAATCTAGTGTCATGAACTAGAATCTAGTGTCATGAACTAGAATCTAGTGTCATGAACTAGAATCTAGTGTCATGAACTAGAATCTAGTGTCATGAACTAGAATCTAGTGTCAGTAGTAAATGGGTTAAAGTTAACGAAAGCTAGATCAGGCACTCAATTCTCTCCCGTCTTCCTCTGTCGTTAACCTTGGCCAGACCACGTGGTGAACGAACAAACGAATATGGCCCTGTGTGTGTATGTTGGGGGGGTGGAGGTGGACTGTGTGGTGTTGCATTTGTGATACACCCTGTGGTGAAGCCTTGGTCAGCAGCACCTCGAAGATGACATCCTAGGAGAGATCCTAGGACAGCGGTCAGCAACCTGCGGCTCCTGAGCCGCATGCGGCTCTAGAACACAGCCCTAGTGGCTCAGTGGCTGTAGCATTATTACATACACACTGGGCTCTAGAACACAGCCCTAGTGGCTCAGTGGCTGTAGCATTATTACATACACACTGGGCTCTAGAACACAGCCCTAGTGGCTCAGTAGCTGTAGCATTATTACATACACACTGGGCTCTAGAACACAGCCCTAGTGGCTCAGTAGCTGTAGCATTATTACATACACACTGGGCTCTAGAACACAGCCCTAGTGGCTCAGTGGCTGTAGCATTATTACATACACACTGGGCTCTAGAACACAGCCCTAGTGGCTCAGTGGATGTAGCATTGTTACATACACACTGGGCTCTAGAACACAGCCCTAGTGGCTCAGTGGCTGTAGCATTATTACATACACACACTGGGGTGATCCGCACCAAAATAATATAAACATTTCAGTCACCCAAAACGCGTTGCGCTGTCTGACAGTTGCCAGTTAAAGTAGCACTTGGCCATGTCAAAAAAGCCCAGCAGTTATGAGAGGTGGAGCTTTCAATCTGAACCATCCATTTTCAAAGGTTTACTCAGTTTACTATGTCATTAATATACCTTAGAGATGTTGTGTGGACTAGAAATGGAGTTCTGTAAAACTCCTTTATTTTTTTAGAAACTCCATTTCTGAAGAAAGGTTGTGTTTCACCATGTTAATGATTTTTCTTTGAGGACCTTTTTTTTCTGAGAGTGTGCAAATGGAACCAAATGGACCCGCCAGGGTCCATTTGGTTCACATTTGCACACTCTCAGGAAAAAATAATAATAAAATGCGGCTCCAGACAGATTTTGAATTTAATTTTGGGTCGAAAATGGCTCTTTCAACATCTTGGGTTGCCGACCCCTGGGATAGACTCTGGAAAGGCTGCAGCAGAGCTGTGGTAAAAGGTTGTGGTATCAGGCCTGTAACAGGAGCACCTGGCCGGCTCTGCTTGCTGTTGACAAACTCTGAGGATACAGCAGCCGACTATGGTTGTTGCGGTGAGCCTTTTCCCGCGCCAGTGAAAGCAGTCAGCCAGAGAGCGTTGGTCGTGTTTCAGTGTGGCACTGTGCAGAATACTGAACGGAACAACAAAGGATTTAAAAAAAAAAAAAAGACAGGCAAAGACAAAACAAAGATTGGTGTGGGACTGAATGCGAAAAGAAACCCTCCTCGTGTTTTTTTTGTTTTTGTTTTTTTTTGCGAACCGACGCACAGTTGCAGAAAAGAATGCCTTGCTGGGAAGTTATCTTATAGTGCACCGCTTTTAACTCTATCACAGCCCAATTTTTTTTTTTTTACTTAAAAAAAGGCGGCCATTTTGTTTTGGGGGCGGGGCTAACTCGTCCAAACTCGTCCTTGGCTGGTATAGAGTTAACGTTGTGGGGAAACAAAACAAAACAAAGTTATACATTTGTGTTGATATATCCGGCACAACTCTTTCTTTGTCCGAGGCAAAGTACCTGCGATGGAGCTACAGCCTCGATATGTACCACACAGTACAGTACGAGACCCTATGCCCCCATTACTGTATACTGGCAGATAACACAAGTTCGAGTCCTAGCTCCAAGACAATATCCACGCTATGAACAGTCTAGCTGGATAACAACACCACCGCCATGTTTTCTGTGTCCTTGTCAGTAGCGAACGTAGAGTCTTCCTTTTGCGTATATCGATTTCCTTTAGAGATGCCTGCAGGCGATGCTTGCTATTAATACATCAAGATGTGATATACAGTGTATCCTTGGATTGAGCAAGGCAGCAGTGTAGCAGTTTGGCTGCTTATACCTTCAGTTCACTTCGCTCTTTAGTGGTTCCAGAGCTTCAGTTAGGACAAGGCAGAGTTTTTTTGTCGTAACCGGTAATCGTTGTGGCACTCGTGCGTGAAGACGTCTCCGCCTTGTTTTCTTTCTTCACACGGTTTTTCACAGTTCCTTCACAGTAATGAAAGACATTTGGAACAGCTTTGTTTTTCTGTTTTCTTTATGTTAAATTCTTCTCCCATCCAAGCTGTCCGTGGCTATTGAGATTCTTCCCCGGGTTAAGATAATCGGGGGGAAAATCTCTCGACCGTACCGCTTTTCACTATCAGTTGAACAATTTAAAAGATACAACTTCACCTTTTTCCACGGTTGGCACAGATTCCGTTTCTACCGTAGCGGCAGTTTGTATTTTTTGCTCCTCACTTCAATTCTTTACTTTAGGTTCGCAAGCTGCTTGCAAAGAGAAAGGCAGAATAACACCCTCTAAGCTGCACCTATGCTGCATAGCATCCCCGTCCAGCCAAGCCTGCTGCATTCTAACATGGAATCTAAAGGTTATCTTGGAGTGGCGAGCGATGCGACTTGCTGGCTGCGGCTGCTGCTATTTCCCGTGGAACACGGTGATCTTTCCGGCCTTCGCCAGCCGCTGGATGATCTGGGCCTCATAATCGGCGTCGTGGACTCCTGTGATGCGGAACTCTCCGGAGTAGCGGTTCTGCTCCCAGTAGTGGTGCCAGTTGCCCCGACTGTCTGCCCCGAAGCCAAACACGTTCACCTGCAGAGGGAGGGGAGACAGTAGGGGTGTGGTGAAATATCGTTATCGTGATAATATCGTATACTTCCCCCCGCAATATACAGTATATATATATATATATATATATATATATATATATTAAGGCCGGGACTTTAGCGCGTTAATTGAGACTAATTAATTACAGAAAATATAGCGCGTTATAAAAAATAACGCATTTATTCGCACCTTTTCTTTATCCACCATTGGAACGGAACGTTTGTCACTGATGGCCCATTCACACCATTGAAGTGGAACGTTTCTCACTGTATCACCGTTTCACACCTACCCAATATGCTAACGCACACGGAAGCGGCAGTCCACCCGGAGTCACGACATTGAGGAGTCAGAAACTGAGCGCTTGAGCGCTGTTCAAATGGCCTGAATAGGGACAAACTGCAGTTGAAGTCAATGTAGAAGAATCGCCATTGTCTACTAGCTCTATGGAGTAAACGTAACTCAGTCTATACTCTAAAGCTCCGTCCGCCTCCTCTTCCCCCCGCAGCAAAAACAAAACAAAAACAACTCACAACATGAACGACAAACCAGATGAGCAAGCATTACTCGGCCCCGTTGATGGCAAATTTAGATTTAAGCAAAGAACGGATGGAAGCGTGGACAAAAAGGCAGTTTATGCAACAAAGAATGTGCATACCATCGCAGCAGTTCGAGCCTCAAATCACATCCAACATGTTGGAGCTAGTGTATTTACTGTCCCCGTTTCGTAGAAATCTATGTAGAAGAGCCACCATTGGACTAACCCCGTGAAGAGAAGGGAGCTTGGGTAAGTCTTTCTGCATTCTGGCTAGTACCAGAGCGACGTTGAGGTGTCCGACATTCAATGGCTTGAATAGGGACAAACTGGAGTTGGCGACCGGCGCTCATCAGTGCAGCTGGAGTCGAGTTCATATTGGCTGTAGCCGTGTGTGTGTGTGTGTGTGTGTGTGTGTGTGTGTGTGTGTGTGTGTGTGTGTGTGTGTGTGTGTGTGTGTGTGTGTGTGTGTGTGTGTGTGTGTGTGTGTGTGTGTGTGTGTGTGTGTGTGTGTGTGTGCTCAGATGATCAACTGACGTGGGCTTTGGGCAAACAAATCCTCCGTGAGCGGTTTGATCATAGTAGCCTAGTTCAGAGTAGTTCACTTCACTGTGTTTATCTGACGCTAATTGCATGATAATAATGACTGCTAAATGTATGCAAATGTATGCTCCAGAACAATCAGCGCTGTGTGTGTGGCACTGCCTTTCTTACCAGCTAGTCTTCCAAGTACCAGTATTTTATTTATTTTGCCCCAGAGTCAATTATTGTACTGGACTGACTGAGAAATGCTAACGTTTGTACTTGAATTTGGTAAATAAGAAGAAGAAAAAAAGAAAAGAGGAAAGCTTTGGAATTGGGGAATCTTTTTGAATCGAGAATTAAAAAAAAAAATCTAGAAATCTAGTTTTTGGATCGAATCGTGACCCAGAAAATTGATACTGAATTGTATCGTGGGACACCCACAGATTCACAGGCCTAGTATTCAGTTCATTGCTTCACTCATTCAGTTCATTGCTTCACTCATAATATCAAATTCAGTTCAAAAATGTGCTTTCTCACTTTTCTCAGGTAAATAATAATATGCGATTAAAATGAGATTAATTGAGATTAATTAATTATTGAGCCTCTAATTAATTAGATCAAAATTTTTAATCGAGTCCCACCCCTAATATATATATATATATATATATATATATATATATATATATATATATATATATATATATATATATATATATATATATATATATATATATATATATAAATATATATATATATATATATATATATATATATATATATATATATATATATATTGTACAGTGGTAAGCACTTGTCAGTGGTGGTACCACCATGGCAATGGAATGGTAACCGCAGGAATGTGGTACCAGAAAGTTCCATGCAGCTGTCACCAGGAGATTAACAGGTTAAAAACACATTTAAATGTCCTACTACTTGGTTAACGGTTCCTAATAGACAGAGGCGTACTTTTATAACCATTGTTAATCAACCATTGACACCTTTTAAATGAAGGTACCATTCCAGGGCAGTGGTACCACCATGGTGCTCCATCAGCAGTCAAGTGTTAACAGTGACGATCTCAAGTGCTTACCACTGTATATTGCTCAGCAAATATTGTGATATTTGCTCAGGGATAATTCCGGGAGGAAAAAACGGGGCACAGAACTAAAATGTATTGCTAACTGACTTCTATAGCTGCTTCATTCCCAAAAAACACCAAAAACACTGACTGTTATGAGAATCAGTTGAGACAAATAAAAGCTAAGATTAATACCTGAGGATATACGGGACATTAGTAAGTTCTGATTTTTGCCTTTTAGTTTTTTATTCATTCATTTATTGTTTTTTTTTGTTCTTGTTTTCCAGCTGAAGTTACAGTATCATGATATATCGCTGATACATCGCAAATGTCGCAATATATCAAATATCATGATATATTCATTGTCGAAGGCCTAATATTGCCACCTGTATTGTGAGGTACCAATATCGTCCCAGCCCTAGGAGACAGGGGCAGATGTAACATTTCCCAATTTTTTTGGGGGGGGGCAGGAGAAAATGGTATGGGTGCGGCTTCATCGTCCATGGCGCGAAGCCGCACCCATACCATTTAGGTATTAGGCAAGTATAATCATCAATAATAACATCAGTTGTTGTTGAAGTTGCAACAGTTTTCTGTTTTCAATCCGCCCCTGAGGGGAGGGAGCATAATGCACTGTGTGATAACAGCAAAAAAGAGAGACTGATTTGTGAATGGGGTTAGGGTTACAATAAAGGGTCATTTAAAGACATTATCGTTATTTTTATCTTATCTTTATATGGCGAGTCGGCGACTATCGATGAACGGTTGAGACTAGGGGCTTTAAAGCGCAGATAACATTGTCTACAGTATGTCTAAGGGCCCTGCTACACTAGCAATATTTTGATCAATATCAACTAGCAATGTCAACATCAACGGGCAACATGATGAGACACATGGCAACAGGCAACACATCAGGCTTCTTTTTTCCTGAGAGTGTACAAATGTGATTTGGACAAATGTGAAATGTCAAATGTGAAATGGAACCATTTGGTTCCATTTGTACACTCTCAGAAAAAAGAAGCCTTAGTATGCATTGAATCGTTTTCACCCAACTGCCACCCAACTCAAAATGTTCATTTAGTGAAATAAAAGTTACAAAATCCCTGTTTTTGATTCTGAAATGTTGACCAGTAGAGGGCGCTAAAGAACGGACTTTTCTGAACAACCAGGAGTTGATCATTTTCTATAGAAAGTCAACGTTGATAGTTGACGTTGCTTGTTGATATTGATCAAAACATTGCTAGGTGTGTCAGGGCCCTAAGTGTTACTGACCTCGTCACAGACGTGCAAAGCAAAGAACAGCACCAGCATGCCGGTGGAGGGGTAGCGTCCATGATGCTTGGTCCAGTGATCGTGGATGTACTTGAAAAATGCTGGGTTGAAGATCTGGACCTGGAGGGAATTATACACACAATATACAATACCTGCCGATGTACACTTTTGCTGAATGGGATTTAGTCGGCGATATTAAACACTAGAACATTTCAGTTGACCAAAATATCAGCGTTTGTTTGCGGTCAATTGTGTGCAGCATTACCTTGTCTTTGTCCACGCGGAGAAACTGCTTCACTGGAGCGTAGGTACTGAAGGAGGGAAAGTGAGGTAGATGGTACTTAAAGGGGCTCCACCATGAGTTTAAAATCAAATAATAATGCCTCTTCATACACGTTGTAGCCATACCATAGATGTATATATAAGAAAGCTAGATGGCTCGCCCGCGCTGCTGGCCACTGGGGAGTGATGCCGTTACCTGGTGGCCATCTTGCCAGAGTATAGCATAACATTGTGTCTATGAGCATATACCGGTACTTTTTAAATGACTATACGCTTATTTGTTCATTCATGGGACCCCATTTAGACAGAAAATCACAGTTATCTCACTTTAGGTTTGACATTCTGGGGCTTAAAAATTGCACTGGGCATGTTAAAAAAAGTAATAACCTTAAAGTGTACAATTCGTGGTCGACCCATTTACAATATTTTACTTTACTGGAGTACTCTAAAAATTAAAAGTATTGAACATTGCATATATTTATATATTTGAAACTTTTGGTACTTTACATTTCGATTGCACTTTTTGACTTTTCGAATTGCGACATCGACTTGTGACACATTTCAGTGCAGATACTTTTATTGAGTAAACACAGTGGCATTTCTAAGCAATTTGGACCCCTAGGCAAGATTTTCCCTGCAGCCCCCCCTTACCAAATCGACCCGTAAGTGTCCAGTTGGTAAGGGGGGGCTCCAGGGAAAATCTCCTGTAAAATGGCGCCCCCCCAAGGGATAAACTAAAGAACATACAGTATTATATGTGTTTTTAAATGTCCAATTCTAGTTATAGAGGACAAGTATAATGTATTTATCCATATTAGGCTTATTTGTCTGGGATCCTTTTAAAGCATGTCTGGTGGCGGCCACTCCCCTCGCCCCCTCCCCTCATGGTTGCCCCCCCCCCCCCCCCCCCTCCCCTCATGGCACCCTAGGCAACTGCCTAGTCTGCCTAATGGCAAAAACGCCCCTGAGTAAACATATTTTTCGCCGCGTGTGCGCGCGCGTGTGTGTGCGGGTGCGGGTGCGTGTGCGCGTGTGCGTGCGTGTGTGCGCGTGCTATCTCACAAGCGTATCTGCCCAGTGGACAGGGCGCTGGTGATCCAGAGCAGGTCCAGGGTCTTGAAAGGCACCAGGACAAAGCTGACGTTGGCCGCCAGGTTCTTGGCACTCTCTGGATACATGAAGTGGTGCGTGGTGTGACTGCCCACGTCCTCCTCGTAGCCTACTGTAGGAGCCAGGTTGATCCTGTACCAGACAGAGATAGAAAGAGATGAATGAACTTAATCCGCTAGTATTTTGTTAATATATAATAGTAGTTAGCTGTCGTGTTTTTCAACATGGAACTCATATTTTAACACTTTCACTGTTTTAGGCACTCGCCTAAAAAATACTTTGGCGCCCCCTAGTAGCCACAAAAAGGCGGAAAAGGCGGGTTTGGCACTAAAACTCTTAAAGAGCCAAGTTTCCGATCAGAAGGGGCAGTGTCGTTTCTAAGCAATTTGGAGCCCTAGGCAAGATTTTCCCTGGAGCTCTCTTGTAAAATGGCGCCCCCCTAAGGGATAAAATTATGAACTATTTTTAAACTAGAGAACATATTGAATGTGTTTTAAATGTTCAATTCTAGTTATAGAGGATAAGTATAATGTGTTTATCCATATTACAGTAGGCTTATTAAAGGGGTATCCTTTTTAAAGCATGTCTGGTGGTCGCCCCCTCCCCTCATGGCGCCCTAGGCAACTGCCTAGTCTGCCTAATGGCAAAAATGCCCCTGAGAAGGGGACATGTTAGATCAGCGCACAGGTTGCGGTCCGTCCAGTCCCTGTTTACCTCTGAGAGACACGGCTGCCTCCACAGAGCCACTGTGACTGCTGCTGCTCGATTCGTGGAATATATGCTGTTTTGACCCAAAATGCCATCAGGGGCAATTAATATGAGATACAGGCGATTGAAATGGGTGTCTATGCGTGTGATGCACGTTGTCGCTGACAACAGCTAGCAAGACAAGGCTAGCAATGCCAGCATTCATTCACTGTGATCTGGATCTAAATATCTAACTGCACCCGAGACGTAGATCACTGGCTATGACTGACGGATCAATATCTGCATGAACACTGGGTGACTGACAAATGGACCAATGCAAAGAGTCACTGCAGGCACGGAACACAGAGCCAAACCAAAGAGATGAGATACTGCATTGCTTTCGCTTCTGGACTTCAGATGAAAAACGCAAACATTTCATTACACCCCGGGGCAGATCTAGGCATGGGGATGGGGGGGCAATGTCCCCTAAATGCCCAGACTGCCCCGCCAAACATGATGCCATGCAAAACAACCGACAATATTTCAAATTAAATATTGCACTACTACTGCGACAAACTAACTACCGTTGCCGCATCACTAAACCAACAGCGTTTCATCATTGAAAACAGAAAACTCTCTGAGTCGGACCTTTAGCTTTATGCATGCTGCGTGTCTGTTTCAACTTCAACAACAACTGATGTTATTATTGATGCTTTACTTGCCTAATAAAAGTCCTGTAACCGGAATGGTATATACTGTACCATTTTTTCCTGCCCCCCCAATTGGGAAATATTATATCCGGCCCTGACAGCACCCAAGCAAGCCAGCAGAGGTTCAAGACATCTCCCAGCTGTTGGCTTCTAGCTTGCCCTCATTAAAACGCGGCTTTCCTTTTAGTAAGAAAACAGTAATGGTGTCTCTGATAGCTTCTCTTTAGTAAAGATCTTTGTCAGCGTTGCAGTAATTAGTCCAGTTTTGTTTCTGCTACTTATTGGGCCTCGTTCACTTAAATACCACTTACTCAGTTAAGTACACAAGACAATTCTGACACTATTGACTTATTTGTTCTCGGAACAGGATTCATGCAAGAGTGTGAGTGCAATAGACCTTGCAGTAAGCCCCTCCCCAAACTGGTCCAATCACAGCTAAGCATAACATGTGACAGAGCCGCCAGGGTCCAAATGGACCCTAGCGGGTCCATTTGGTTCACATTTGTACCCTCTCAGGAAAAAGGGGTCTGAAAGAAAAAATCATTAACATGGTGAAATACATCTTGATGATGTCATCAGATGTATTTCACCAACAGACCTCCATTTTTAGGAAATAAAGAATTGGGGGAACTTTTTTATCATGTCCACACAACATCTCTAAGGTATATTAATGACACTAGGGCCTTACCCGTTCTGTATATATGAACACCAAATGATGTACTCACTGTGTGGGTAATGTGAATCCTTCATCACATTATGTGATGGATTTGATGAAGGATTGCTTTAATGCACACGCACAGACACTGCAATGGCCAGTCATAAAGTGTGTGTGTGTGTGTGTGTGTGTGTGTGTGTGTGTGTGTGTGTGTGTGTGTGTGTGTGTGTGTGTGTGTGTGTGTGTGTGTGTGTGTGTGTGTGTGTGTGTGTGTGTGTGTGTGTGTTGTGTGTGTGTGTGTGTGTGTGTGTGTGTGTGTGTGTGTGTGTTTTGGTATTTGCATGGCCCCCTGTGGCCGAAGAGGGAATTGCCAATGTTAAGCGAATGGGGAAATTTAATTCACCAATAAATTCATTATTAATCAACAATTTGTTAATTTGAAAAAAGGGCTTCCTCAGTCTCTTCCTAATGTTATGGTCAATGACTGTGTGAAAAATCATAGTGATCGGTGCAGCCAGTGATGAGTTATGCTCGCTTCAGACATTCAGACATTCAGACATTCAGACATTCAGACATTCAGACAGACAACTCCTTAATTATAGTATTGATATTAAAATGTTGAAAATGTGTGGAGTTCCCCTTTAAAACGTTGTTTTTGTTACCAGTATTTAATGTGTAATGTCCATGATATTTACACTGGAACGAATGAGCCGGTCTGGGGAGACTGTGCAGGGCGTTGCTGCAAGGTGTTTTTCTTCAATTCTACAATTGCGTAATGATACTAGACCCCGTCTCTGTGCCCATCCAGCACCGGCCTGCTTCTAGGAAAACGAGTGATGCAACCATCCAATATCCGAAGCGATGCAATATCCGTTCTATCTGTTGTCATAGCACCCGTGTTAGCAACCTGCCGGTCTGCCTGTATCCCTTTTATACACATGGAGTATGTGGATCTCAGGGATGGGCAACTTTGACGATGGAGACAGTGGTGCCACTGTATCTTTCCACGCTCATTCTAGAGGGGCCACATCGTTGCATATCACCGTTGTAGCAAGAAATAGTCAATCAGGGGCGGATCTAAGCATGGGCATGGGGGGCCAATGTCCCGCTAAATGCCCAGACTGCCCCACCAAACACATTGGTATTTGGTATCCAAAACAACCCAAGATATTTCAAATCTAAGTGCTTATATTTAAAATGATTTGTAACACTAGTACACTACTACTGCTACTAACAACTACAGCTGTGCAACCACTAAACCAACAGCATTTCATCATTGAAAACAGAAAACTCTCTGAGTCAGACCTTTAGCTTTATGCATGCTGCGTGTCTGTTGCAACTTCAACAACAACTGATGTTATTATTGATGCTTTACTTGCCTAATAAAGTATTTTAACCGAAAGTGGTATCGGTGCGGCTTCATCGCGATGGGGTCGCCCCATACCATTTCCTCTTGCCTCCCCCAATCGGGAAATGTTCCCACCGCCCCTGTAGTCGATCTACAAGCTCAACACGCATCTGCAAAGTTGTGAAAAGTTCTGGGTGTGGTGGTGGTACGCAACAGTCTGTGAGAGAACGTGCGATGAGTGCAAACTGACTGTGAAAAGCGGAGTGAGTATGTAATCGGAAAACGGAATATGGCAGAGCCTGGATGTTTTTTTTTTTTGCTGGCAGTTCGGCCGTCTACCCGACCGACTCAAGGCCTCGGCCCCGGGCACTGCATGCAATCCCTAGGGTGGGGGTGGAACGTGTGTGTCGAATTTGAATTTTGTGTGTGTGTGTGTGTGTGTGTGTGTGTGTGTGTGTGTGTGTGTGTGTGTGTGTGTGTGTGTGTGTGTGTGTGTGTGTGTGTGTGTGTGTGTGTGTGTGTGTGTGTGTGTGTGGTATTCTGTATAAGTATTCTGTTTAAAAGGGAACTCCACCCATTTTCAACATTTTAATATGTCATTGGTATACCTTAGAGATGTTGTGTGGACCTGATGAAAAAGTTCCCCCAATTCTGTATTTCCTAAAAATGGAGGTCTGAAAAAATCATTAGCATGGTGAAACACATCTGATGACATCATCAAGATGTATTTCACCATGTTAATGATTTTTCTTTCAGACCCCTTTTTTCCTGAGAGGGTACAAATGGAACCAAATGGACCCGCTAGGGTCCATTTGGTTCACATTTGTACCCTCTCAGGAAAAAAGTTGAAAATGGGTGGAATTCCCCTTTAAGAAAAAGCTAGATTTTGTTCTGCTGGTTAGGAAAAAGTAGGCCAAGACTCCAATAAGAGAAGAGAAATGCACTTTGCGTTCTACAGTTTAATTGTGGAAAAATGTACGACTTGAATGTTCATTAACTCAAAGAAGTGACGTTTGCACTTCATCCATCTTCTTTGTTCAATAACAACCACCTTATCCCCGGTTGGAGGGCGGAGAATAAGATAAAAGCATATTGCACCAGTGGATTCTATGGAAAATCAAGCCATTATTCCCAGTAGGTTACTTATCATGCGATCTTGTCACGTCTTGTCACATGCTGAATATGTTGACAAGCATCCTCAGCCGTCCATTTTAACAGATTCGGTGTCCTGAACGTTTTGGTGTTTTATCTGTTGAAAAATAGCAGATCAACAAGCTCATGTCGCGCCACCGAGTGGCGCGACATGAGCTTGTTGTTCTGCTATTTTTGAAAAATTGTGAAAAATGATGCGCAAATCTAAGAATATATTCTATTTGACACCTGATTGTACTTTCTGACAGTAAATTCTAGTTTGTGACTAGTTTCTAGTTTCTGATGCTAGATTCTGACAGATTCTAGTTTCTCTGAAAAATCTATGTTCCTGTGTCAGTGATGTCTGTGTGAATTGTCCATATTTGGCTGCAGAACCCCCACCTGAAAACATGTTGTTCTAGGAATCCCCCAGAAGCAAAACTTGCGTTAAAAATGTTTGCTTCCAAAATAATGCATTCAGAGATTTGCAGCACATTTTCACAATTTTTCAAAAATAGCAGAACAACAAGCTCGTGTCGCGCCACTCGGTGGCGCGACATGAGCTTGTTGATCTGCTATTTTTCAACAGATAAAACACCAAAACGTGTTCAGGACACAATGGGTTAACAGATTCGGTGACATTATTCCAGCCGTTTTGGTCGATAACTACTAAAACTAAACTAGCCTCACCTAACCAGAACCAGCAGCACGTTGATTTCCGAATTTTCATCTCATCAATGCCAATCGTGCCAGTCGGTTCTCAGACTACATGCAGTAGGTCGAGAAGATCGGCTTGAGAGGCAAGATCCTGGGAATTATCGCTTGATGACGGTCGAATATTGCGGCTAAAACCATGCAAGGCACGACCAGCACATCGGGCAGGAGCGATGTGGGATTCAGTGTCTTGCCCAAGGACACTCAGACGTGTACACACGTGAAGCAGGGATTTGAACCGCGGGGCCCACGGCTCATTGGATGACCTGCTCTAACTCCTGAGCCACGGTTGCCTGATGTGTTTTTTTTTTTTCTTTAACGGGGTCGGGGTGTGACATACTTAAACGGGGCCACCCTGCATCATGCAGCATGTTCCGTTGGCACCGCATGTCCGATCCCACATGCGTCCCCCCCGGGACGTCCAGGTCACGTTATTTATAGGCATAAAGTAGGCCTGCTTGCTTACTACTGCACCGGCTCCACCGCTGTGTTAAAACCTTTCAGATCATGCCCTGAGGAGAGAGAGCTTATCTTCTAGGACAGGGGTTTTCAACCTTTTTCATCTCAGGGACCACCACCATTTATTCAGGATTTGAGCCACGGTGGGACCACCATTTGAGGATATTTTTTTAGCCCCACAGACTAGAGCCCTGCACGGGACTGATTATTCGATCCCGCTCCCGCCCGCTCCCGCTAGATTTCTGTCCATTACCGCCCGCTCCCGCGATGATTTTTATTTTGACCGCCCGCGGCAATCGTCTGTCCGCCGCTCCCGCCCGCAACAAAAAAAGAAGCCACTTTTAGTCCCGCCACATCCCGCGAATGTATTACTTAGTCCCGATAATACCGCAAAATCTCAACTGAGATTGAAAAAAAAAAAAAAAAAACACGGAATGAAGCTGCAGGGCCGCAAGTTAAAAGAGAAAGCAAGGCGGCGTTGTCATTACAGCATTACAGCAGGAACAGCACCGGGGCCGCCGCCATAACGAGTAGGAGAGACGCGACATACAGGCTACCGAGGCTCTATAAGTTGATAAGTTGTTTTTTTCCCCCCTTCCTCCGAGGGAAAGGAGTAGGAGAATTAAACATTTGCCTTTGTTTTTTCCCTTTTTTCTTTCTCTGTGTGCGACGCGTGTGTATATAATTCAACTGTAATATTGGTTACTGTCACTCACGGACAAAAGTCTCTTTTGAAGTTTCCTTTGCAACTCTATCTGAGTTCAGCCTTAATTTAGGTTTACCAATATTACTGCAGCTGCATGCGCAGCGGCTCTGGGCGCGCGGCGTTCCACTGATCATTACGCACACGGATCAGATCGAACAGCAAACAGTGTCAGACTCTGACACTGTTTGCTGTTCGATCTGATCCGTATTTCTCTGACAGTCAGAGAAATACAGAACTTCATCAACCCTCCTCGTGCTACAGTGACCGTCTTCTTCCTCGTTTCGCATTACGCACGGGACGCATGCTTCTGTCCGCGTCATTCTCATTAATTTACTGAAGGGATCAGGAAAGAAACGCGGCGCGATATGGTGGTGGTGGTGGTGGTGGTGGTGGACGGTGGAGGAGGAGGAGGCGGCTACATGTAAATGGATCGTATGCTGATGTGGACTCTGTTAGAACAATCATGTCTTCTGTTGCGTTCTAATGTGTGGGCTGCTGTGTATTGATAATGTTAGCCTATGTGTTTTTATGGCTGGCCTGGGAGTGGACGTTGTGCTGCGTGTGCCAATATTGTTTTCATATAAGCTTGCCACATGCCACATAGCCTCGCGATGTGTTTTGGATAAGCACTGTGCCGGCATCATAGCGGCACCATTTGATCCCCGCCCCCCCATGGGGAACCACCACCATATAAGGACGGACCCCCCCCCCCCCCCCCCCCCCCCCCCCCCCCCCCCCCCCCCCCCCGCGCGCCATATAAGGACATATCGATACAACTTCGACTTGACTGTCTGCCTACACAAGTTGTGCTGAAGCCTTGCAGGTTAGTTATTGAGGTGTGTGTGTGTGTGTGTGTGTGTGTGTGTGTGTGTGTGTGTGTGTGTGTGTGTGTGTGTGTGTGTGTGTGTGTGTGTGTGTGTGTGTGTGTGTATGTGTGTGTGTATGTTGGGTCAGGTGAGGCTTTTTCTTCCGGTTTAATTGCGTTTGCGGGAGTAAGCGGGATTTTGCGGGTCCCGCTTATTTTATTTTGACCGCCCTCTCCCGCCCGCGGGCATTTTCATGCCGCCCGCGCCGCAAAGATTTGCGTCGGGTCCCGCGGGACCCGCGGGATCCCGTTCCCGATGCAGGCCTCTACCACAGACCCCAAATCTAAATATTTGGGAATTTGGGATTTGGGAAACAAAACAAGCAAAACATACATTGCAAAAATGGCTAATTCAGATCAGATGATGAATATTTTAACTCTTGAGAGTGTAAAAACGAAACCAAATGGGCCCACCAGGGTCCATTTGGTTTCATTTTTACGTTCAAGAGTTACATCTGGTTAACAGTTTTAGTGCCAAACCCGCCTGTCCTGCCTTTTTGTGACCACTAGGGGGCACCAAAGTTTTTTTTTTTTTTTTTTTTAGGTGAGTGCCTAAAGCAGTAACCAACTTAGCTGAGGACCACCTGGAACCCTCTCAAGGACCACTGGTTGAAAACCACTGTTCTAGGACCACGCATATGATTGAAGAGAGTGAGGAGTATCTCTCTATAGCAGTGGATGGAAGTATCTAAGCACATTTTACTTACTGTACAATGTTCAGGAATGGTGGTATATATAGTCTTTCCTGGAGTAATTCCAACTTCCAAGACTTTTAAGCTACTTACAACTCCACTAGTCTACATCTCGGATCCAAAAGTTGTACTTTCACTACACGTTTATTTGACAGCCTTAGTTAGATATAGTCACACACAATACTCTATGATTATACTAGAAGAACATTTTAAAACAATTCTAAAGTACAGTATATGGCCCATGAAAAGCTCAATCCTACACTTCAATGCAGCCGGATAACGCCAGTCAGTCTTTCTGACATGAACATATCGAAAAATTGAACCTGGAACCTTAATAGAATCTTCTCTTATAGGGTGTGAGGATTGTATGTATACTGTAGGTGCCATTTTCAAGAGTTCCCATACCTGTATTTATTACATGGCTTGAATGAATGCTCCAATCAGAAGCCAGCGTTCTGGTCACGTGAGCGGTAACATATTACACTATAATACATCGCTCCACTCTATATCGGACCGCAGTTATTAGGAAACAAAACACCGGTTCGTCGGGTGTTATCCCTTACATAACATTTTCCATATGGGTGGTAGCTGTACTTTGTTCCACCTTGGTCTCCTCAGCCCCTGGGACACTTCAGAGTAGGGCATTAACTAAATATTCGACTAGTCGATTATTCGACTAGAAAAACACTATTCGACTATTAATTCACTATTCGTTATTCGGTAATAATAATTTTTGATATATATTTTTCAATTTTCTGCAGCAGGCATTGTGGATGTGTGCTGTGGTGTTGGCAGTAATTGTAGGTTGATTGCTCATTTTTCATGTCATAATGTAACTGAGTTACAGTAGTGTAATAGGCATGTATTTTTTCAATGGGAAGTCCAGAATCACACATTTTATTGGCTAAAAAACAAATATATATCACTATAGACTAGTCGACAAAGTATTCGATTCGACTAGCAAAAAATGTGTTTGGTTAATGCCCTACTTCAGAGGGTGCTTTACTGTAGGTGACAGGGGTGTACTGTACTGTACTGTACGCAATATCAGACATACCAAAGGCATCCATCTGTCGGCCCGCACTCTGCTGTGAGGATGGCAAAATCATTTCCCGACCACGACTAACCATTGCCCAACACCAACAGTCACAACTGTTGGCCCAATGGACGCAACCAATAGTAAACCGGTCGACCGACAGTAACGGTCGTTGCGCTATGTCGTTTCGCTGTCTCTCAAGAAATCATACTAGCCACAATACAGAAAACTCCCCAAATGCAGCAGTCGAACAGGTCCTGGTCGACAGGCGTTTCTATTCCATTAGCGCTTGGCCTACTTATCACTTGCAAGTGTACCCTTTTCCCACCTAGGACGAGATAGGATGAGTTTTTAGCATATAAAATACCACCAAGGACGAGATAGGACGAGTTTTTAGCATATAAAATTCCACCAAGGACGAGATAGGACGAGTTTTTAGCATATAAAAGTCCACCAAGGACGAGATAGGACGAGATTTTAGCGTCTAAAATACCGCCAAGGACGAGATAGGATAAGTTTTTGGCGTCTAAAATACCACCTAGGACAATACAGGACGGGTTTTTAGCGTCTAAAATAGTGCCTGGAACGAGAGTTAGGCCCTGTACACTTTTTTTACTTTCTTCAACGGTTAATAAAAACAATAGCCATCCACCCAGGACCATTTTAGCGGTTTTGATCCCTGACAATCCTCCTATTGTGCGATTCTGAATTGTTTTCCGTGTTTCTGGAAGGGCATCAGTTTTCTCTTTCGTCTCTCAGCTCCAGTAGGAGCTGGTTTGGCTGACATCTCTAGCTGGGAATGACGTTTTGAGGCCACAAAGGATATAGTAGCAGGGAAGGAGTTACAGTATGGCAAACTATACAGAGTACAGAAGCCTTCCCTTCCCGTATGTCAGCCCACAGGCAAAACCACTCCATGAAATGTACCAACTGTTGTAACTGCCAGAACCATTGCTCTGAGTGCTGTCACCTGCCTCCCAGGAGCTTTGTTGATCGATTGATTCAACACTTGAATCCATACATGGAAATGGCACATGGTCAGTCAAACATTAAAGGGGAATTCCACCTATTTTCAACATTTTAATGTCATTAATATACCTTAGAGATGTTGCGTGGACATGATAAAAAAAAAAGTTCCCCCAATTCTGTATTTCCTAAAAATAGAGGTCTGAAAAAAATCATCAACATGGAGAAATACATCTGATGATGTAATCAAGTATTCATCATGTATTTCACTGTGTTATTGATTTTTCTGAAAATGTGTGGAATTCCCCTTTAACCTACAACGTACAATCCTATCGACAAAGGCACAGACAAGACCCCCAAAAAGAAATCTTTTTAAAATATAGCATAAGATAACACATCACAATGATGCATGTCGTCAACAAATGGGAAATGTTCTGTTTCCTCCCCCTGTGGTCTCCTGATGGATTGTATCTCAGGCTAGCAGTGATTTACATCACAGAACTCTCTTATATTTTACACAACTGTTTTTTCCTCTTACCAGCCTGTTCAATGAGCCGTGTGGATATCCAACAGCTCCTGGTTGGAGGCACACATAAAAAGGAGCTGCTACCGTGGATTCTACTGAAAATCAAGCGAGTGTTCACAGTAGGCTGCTTGTTAAAGGGGAATTCCACCCATTTTCAACATTCTAATATGTCATTAAAGGGGAATTCCATCCATTTTCAAAAATTTCCTGAGAGGAAAAATGGGTCTGAAAGAGAAATCATTAACATGGTGAAATACATCTTGATGTCATCAGGTGTATTTCACCACGTTAATGATTTTTTCAAACCTCCATTTTTAGGAAATACAGAATTGGGGGAACCTTTTTTTTCACGTCCACACAACATCTCTTAATGACATATTAAAATGTTGAAAATGCGTGTAATTCCCCTTTAACATACCTTAGGTGCTGGGTGTCCATGATAAAAGACGTTCCCCCATTCTGTGTTTCCTAGAAATGGAGGTCTGAAGCAAATCATTAACATGGTGAAACACGTCTTGATGACTTCATCAAGATGTATTTCACCATGTTAATGAATTTCTCTAGGCGTTTCTTTTGGGTTCAAAAATGTTGAAAATGGGTGGAATTGCGGTCGTTTTGGTCAATATACTCGCCTGCTCTAACTGTAACCCTAAACATAACCGCAAGTACGTCGCCATGCTGACACAGGGCTTAAAACAAGGTGGGCAGCCAACCAGCCATGCTAATCAAGGATTTCCGGGTTTTCTTTTTATCAATGCCATCGTGTCAGTCGGCTCCCAGAGAACATCCCCTGTCGATAAGAACGGCTAATAAGCAGCCTCCTGGGCAGGGACGGATCTAGGCATGGGCATGGGGGGCAATGCCCCCCCCTAAATGCCCAGTCTGCCCCACCAAACACGATGGCATGCAAAACAACCAAAGATATTTCAAATTAAAGTGCTTATATTTAAAATGATTCGAAACACCACTAATGCTACTAACTAACTACAGCTGTGTCACCACTAAACCAACAGCATTTCATCATTGAAAACAGAAAACTCTCTGACTCTCTGACTTTAACTTTATGCATGCTGCTGCGTCTGTTGCAACTTCAACAGCCACTGATGTTTTATTGATGCTTAATTGCTTAATAAAAGTCCTAAAACTGAAAATGGTATGGGTGCGACTTCATCGCCCGTGTTGCTTTGCGCCACGGGCGATGAAGCCACCCCCATACCATTTTCTCCGGCCTCCCCCAATTGGGAAATGTTACATCCGCCCCTGCTCCTGGGAATAATCGCTTGATGACAGTTAAAGCGGGTAGCTGCTATGGACACAGCAGACAGCATGCAGCAGTCTTATGCTAGAAACATACATTCCAGCAACAGTGGGCCTCTCTTACTATGAGAAGTACTTTTTTATTAAGATGATGATAAAACAGCATGATGTGTCCTTCAGTCCGCGGCGTGCTCAGACTCCATCAAGGGCAGTACTACACAACACAACCCATTACGAGGCCAATGCTACAAAAGAGCTTCTGAAAAGTACTTCTCGAAATGTTTCATAATTGAAAATTCAATTCAAGGTTTCTCAAACCAATTAAAATATTCAATAACAACGTATTCTGGCAAGCCGTTTTAACATTTAATCCAATAGCCAGTGGACCCTTTTATGTGATATATCCAGAACTATATTTGTACTATTGTCATAGTGTGAATCAGGGCTATCCATAATATATGTATGTACTGTATACTGTATATGTCTAGTTATAATACCATAATGCAGGATAATGCAGATATCCAGAACTACCCACAGTATATTTGTACTATTGTCATAATATGAATTAGAGATATCCATGATTGTACTAGTCGCAATTTGTTTTTGGATGTACAAAATATATTTTTGGAGGTCTGGAATGTTTTAATCTTATAATTTTAGGTATGCTATCTGTAATGGTAGTTTCCCCTAGTGATAATTGCATTGTAGTTGCATTAAATTGTAGGTTCCCCTATTAAATTTAGGCCTGACCTAAGGTTTCTTAAAAACTATGTACTGTATATATCAGCATAAAAAAAGTTAATTCTGGAATACTGACTGTACATACTGTACAGAATCCAAAAATGGATTCCTGGCCTGAAAGGGTTAAGAATTGTTTTCTAGATGTCTGAAATGGTAGTTTATCCTAGTAAGAATTCACTGTTGGTTTTAGATATAATATAAAATTCTGGATAGGTATAATAGCATTGTGACTATCTTAAACTATAGTTTTGGATAGGAATAATTTGACTATAAGAACTGCGTTACAGATACCTGTATCTGGAATGCATATCCAGCCATATGAGCTTGTTTATCTGCTAGTTATGGATAGCCAGGCAATGCAAAACATCAAAAGCCGTCGCGGATGTTTTCCCAGCTTTTTAATGGATTAAAGATGACACAGATTCCAAATCTGTTTGGAAACAGCCAGGTGGCAATCTGCCTTACATAAAACAGAGATAGGCATATGTGTGGGTGGATAAAGAGGAAAGCTGAGAAAGTTGTTTTTGATTTTTTTTTTTTTTTTATCATCTTTGGGCATCTTTTCATCATATTGTGTTTGTGCTGTTTGTTTGAAGTTTGACAGCAACTTCAAGGAGAATTCTGGACCAGCGCTTTTCTTATTGCCATCCGATGTTGTTATAGTCAACAACCAGCGCTATAGAGGCGGATTTAAAAATGTATGATGTATTCTGAAAGGAGTCCCAGTAGTCTATTCTGAATGGAGTTATGGAACTTTTCACCTGCACCAATCCTTATTGGACATAATTAGCCCGACAGTCTGAATTTTCATTTCGTTTCACTTCATTATTCAGTCTGAACGCCAGAAACCCACCAGAGTTATTATATTTATGGATTTTTCATTTTAGTTTAGTTTTAGTTAGTTTTGACATTTTATTTTCTAATTCAGTTAGTTTTAGTTTTAGTTTTTAGAGCGGCTTTGCTAGTTTTTATTTAGTTTTTATTTTGGTGAAAATATTTAGTTTTGGTTAGTTTTAGTTTAGTTAGTTTTAGGTTTAGTTTTTTTTTTTTTTTTTTTTTTTTTTCATGTGCTTTGGTTGTCAGGTATAGGATTAAAAATGTGCCAAAGTAGGAAACGGTTGGTATTCAACCCTTGCTTTGAGTTTCTTAGTAGATTGGATGATTGCACTTTCCCACAAGAACACAATTCCCCCCCCCCCCTAGATCTAGAAGCATCTCCTCCTCATGCTGGTCACCAAAACATTTTGAATTTAAAAGCTTTATAAAACCTGTGTATTTTGGGTATAATTTCAGTTTTTAGTTAGTTTTCTGAACCCACATTACAGTTTTAGTTTTTTGTTTTTATTACTTCCAGTTAACTTAATTCTATTTTGAATTTTAGTTTTTGTTTTTTAGTTAGGTTTAGTTAACTATTATAAACCTGCTCCCCACCAGAGCAGTGTATGGGTTAGGCACTGTCAAAATGGCAGTCTTCGGTGATTGGTTCATATCAACCAATGAGAATATAGGAATGACAGCTGACGTTGTTGTCATATGGCTAATGTGCAAAACCTTTTGCTATAACATAACAAACCCAGTCAATGAGCATTACTAGCATGTAAACAAAAGCAGTAAAATATTTCGTTTCTGTAAAGAAATGATTCATCAGAGGTTGATTTAATAGCCTGATTGGTAATGTTCAACGTTGCTGAGGGACGGGACCGAGGGCCAATCAGCTGCAACGATCGGAATTTCAATCGAGACCAGAAGCACCGGAACATTTTGTTTGGTTTTATAATGGTAGCAATTCAGGGCTGGAGCAAGCCTAGCTGTTGCAACAGACATGCAGCATAGATAAAGCTAAAGGTCTGACTCAGAGTGGTGTCACAACTGTAGTTAGTTAGTAGCAGTAGTAGTGTTTCACATCATTTTAAATGTATACATCTTGGGTTGTTTTGCATGCCATCGTGTTTAGTGGGGCAGACTTGGCATTTAGGGGGGCACTGCCCCTTCCCATGCCCATGCTTAGATCCGCCCCTGCAGCCTAGGGCCATAATGACAATGTGAGTGAAGTCCAGATATTCAGCACCATACCTGCACAGTACCATCACTGGCCCCTGTCAAATGTACCGTATGCTTTCCCCTTCCTCTCCCCTCATCTGTTACTGAATCCAAATGTCAACACTCCAGGCGCTCTGGCGCTGTGTCTCGGTCCTCGCGGACTTCTGTGTTCCGTATTAACGTGGCGCTGACTGATGTCAGAGTCTTGCAAGGGCACAGGACTACTGTCGGGCGTGTTCGGTTTGTTAATGAGACTGCTGGACTTCAGAACTCACTTTTTCTCCCCGCAGAGGATACGACTAGTGACAGGATCTGCCACGGGAATCAGGCAACACTATTTCTCACTTGAGTTAGATGCAAAAAAAAACCACAATGTGACTCAGCAAATTATACTACTACTACAGTATATACAATAATGACTAGGCCTATCGTTATGTATGTATGCATTCCATTTACGCTCTAGTAGGCTACACACCTAGGCATTGCTTCCTTTTATGTCTTCTACTATATTGTATCAAATCTTGCCGTTTGGGCAACCCTGACTAGAACTCGGTAGAGTGGCAAATTGCACGCTGCACACAAGTAGACCATGGCCTACTTGCGCACGACCAGAGCATGCGACCAGAGAGCAACTACTCTGACAGATGACAATATTTGAAAATAAAAAAAATCTCTTACAGTGCATCGCCTATATGTCCTTACCTTAAACCACACGATCGGAGTCCACGAGGGACGGTAGACGATCGACTATTATCTAGTAAATACAGTGAATACTGCTCTAGTAAATACAGTGAATACTGCTGCAGTGTGCATGAGCACACGACTGTATGTACTCGGATGAACTGTGGAAAACTGGCCGTGCAGCCCTAAAGCGGTCTGTCTCTGTCTGCTCTGGTACGTTGTGCAAGGGAATCACAGACATTTGGATTCAACAAGCATCTGTCCTCTGCTATTATTCACAGTTTCAACGTGTATCCATCTGTCTCTTGCAGGAAGTGATTCTCGACCTTTTTCAGACCGTGAACCCAGCCCATGTAGGATTTGAGGCATTGCATTTCGTTTGACTCAGTAAATGCAGAAGGGGTTGCAGAGCCATTGAAAGCATGCCTGTTGCTCCGAGCCACTCGCTCGCATCTGACGCTGTGTGTGCGCACGTGCATGCATCCATTCATGCATGCGTGTGTGTGTGTGGAGATTCAACCTTCCTCTCTCCCCGCTTCCTTTGCCATTTCACACCTTTCTGTTTCTCTCTCTCTCTCGCTCCGTCTCTCCGCATCACCACATCTATCCAGTGTTGCCAACTTGGCCCCAGATTAGTGAAATCTCCTATGACAGTGGTTTTCAACCAGTGGTCCCCAGGATAAAAATGATGGATAGTTGGTTAACCAGATGTAACTCTTTGAGAGCGCAAAAATGATACACTCTTAAGAGTTAAAGTGTTCATCATGTGAATTAGCCCAAGTCTAGACAACTAGAGAATGTAGAAGATTAATGGTCATCTGGTCAATCATGGACAGTTGGTTAACCAGATGTAACTCTTTGAGAGCGTAAAAATGAAACCAAATGGACCCGCAAGGGTCCATTTGGTTTCATTTTTACGCTCTCAAAGAGTTAAAATTTCATCATGTGAATTAGCCCAGGTCCTCACAACTAGAGAATGTAGAAGATTATATACTGTATATAACACGCAAGCATCTAGCGAATTCCAGTGCATTTTGGAGGTGCCACTAGTGCATTTTGGATTTTGGCAGTTGGCAACATTGGATCTATCCATCTCTCCCGTTCACACCACCGTGTTCCAGTGTCCGCACCTCATGATGTAGTTGTGTCCGTCGATGGCGGGTCCGTATCCGGCTCCGCGGAGGTTGCCGGAGTTCCCCACCACGGCGCAGCGCAGGCAGCGGGCCGGATCCCACGACCCGTAGGGCGAGCGTCCCGGGATCACCTGCGAGGGGGGCAAAAAAACAACAACAACAGAGCGAACACATGTGACGCCGTGATGTGACACGTCATGGAAAAATAAAGGCTTGTTTCTACCGTGTCTTGTTTTTTTTTATATATAATTTTTATCCCTCGATTTTGTAACCCATTTTTTCACCCAGTGCCAATTCCTAATGTGATCCTGGGCTCTACACACCCTCCACCAACCTGGGGAGGCAGCAGACTGGGCTCATGCTTCCTTCAAGGCATGAGGAGTCGCGCCGCCTTCTTTTCACCTGACAGGGGGGAGTTTCCCTGGTTGGACGTAGCACGTGGAAGGAACACGTTACTCCAACCAGTTCCAGTCCCCTCCATCAGGCGCCCCGCTGGCCAGGGGGAGGCAGTTTAGAGTCCAGGATTACTGCATGTTTTTGTGAAGGTATCTACCCTAGGGTACACAGGGAGAACATGCAAACTCCACACAGAAAGGCCCTTTCGCCAACCCCACCTCGGGTATGGGCACTGATGACGCGGAGGAGCAGACACGCCGCCAGCACCCACAGCAGCGCCCCTAGCGGGAATCGAACCCAGGACCTTCTAGCTGTGAGGCGACAGCACTAACCACTGTGCCACCGTGCCCCAACCGTGTCTTGTTAAGACTTCTTGCATTCGTGACCTGTGTGGGAGGAGGACGTCTTAGCTGAGAAGATGCTAACGTCCAGAGAGGAAGATGCACGTTGTACCAACGGACGCGACCCTTATGCCAATGGTCGCAACTAGGGATGGGCAGATACAGTATATCGGCCATACAGATATTATCGACCGATAAAGGCGTTAAAAATGAATAACAGAAAATATCGGGATCAGGGAAAATATTATAAAAATGTGACTCTTTTATTTATTTATTTATTTTAATCGGTAAAACACCATTTACAGGGATGTATAGTCAGAGGCACACAATCAGGGGAAATATATAGGGGGGACCTTCCTTGGTGCACGCAGCGGATTCGACCGTTATCAGTAGATAAGATCGCAGTTATCACGTTGTCATCAGCAGGACTTTTTTTTCTCAGAATGGTCATGCTCTGCCGACTCCCATTGTTCCGAGACGCAAAACCCTAGACCCCTCCAACCGTAACGCTAATCCTAAATGCCCGACCCCACAACCTGGTTACGGTGGTTGCGGTTACGGCTGGAGGGGGCTAAGGTTTTGCTACAAACATGGCTAAACCCGTCTCTAACCCTATAATTCTAAGCCTAACCGCAAGCAGATTTGACAGTGGATAAGACCGCAGTTGGCATCTTATCAGTGCAATCGTGTCAGTTGGCTCCCAGACAACATGCTTCCTCGATGCTTCCTGATGCTCCCATTATTTATTTTTGTCCACCACAAAAGACTGCATACTGTGCTGTATATTGGTATCGGTTGATATCGGACATTAAGGGTTGGACAATATTGGGATATCGGTAAAAAAGACAATATCAGACATCTCTAGTCGAAACCACTGGCATAATGGTCGCGTCCGTTGGTACAACAGTCAGGGGTTATGGTTAGGTCTGTGGTATAAGACTTCCGTGTTTTGTATCTTACAACATTATGTACAATACAGAGAATGTTTGCATCGCCATCTTTGTTGAAGAAGAGTCTATCTATGTCTGAGATAACTAATCTTACGTATCTTTCATATTGGTTTAAACCCTGTGGAAATGTTGTATTAAGTTTTAAAATCCATTGCTTTTCTGCAAACTTCCTTTCTCCTTCTGTCCACGTCGCATTCTAGTCCCCACACTTCCATTTCCTCAATTCCATGTCCCATAAAATGCTGTACTATTAGCGACATCTCCTTGACACCAGTTAGTAAAACGGTCGGCCGTTTTCACCGGTCGCAACTAATTAATGACAGTCGCAACTGATTTATAGTTGGCCACCGGTTGTGAGCGTCTTACAGCAGTCGTGACCAGCGATCACGGTCACAAAATGATCACACTGGCTTATGACCACACTGACCACAATGTGCATCTTCCTTTCTGGTACTACTTGTGAAACGGTGCCAGGATCCATCTGTCTGCCTGAGTAATGAAACAATACACCAGCAGAGAAGGAAGAAATGAATGGACGAACAAACAAACAAACGAATGCAATGCCAACTTCCCTTCAAGAATGAAACAATATCAGCGAGGAACGCTGTGCCAAATTCCCTTTAGAACCAACGTGAAAATGTCACGGCGGATGTCTCCGACTCCACCGTAGGACACGTGATAGCCTGAGCTACTCCCTCACCTCTTCCATCTGTCACCCGCGGCGATGCCAACGGTGCCAGCTGGACATCCAGTGCCAACTTCCCCTTTAAGAATTAACCTATTGTATCTTGATCAGCTTCTAGTTCCTCATGCCAGATTCTAGTCCCCCACATTGTAGATTCTAGTTCCTCTCAGTAGACTGTAGTTTCTGAAGTTAGATTCTAGTTCCTGACACTAGATTGTAGTTCCAGACACTAGATTCTAGTCCATGACACTAGATTCTAGTTTGTGACACTAAATTCTAGTCCCTGGCGCGAGATTCTAGTTTTTCTGGAAAAATCTCTTTCTCTGTCAGTGATGCCTAACATATTTCACAGGAAGGACCCCCAGAAATATCTATTATTTAGCTGCAGAACCTCATCTAAAAACATGTTGTCCTAGGGATCCCCCAGAAGCAAAGATTTGAGTTAAAAAATGTTTGCTTCCAAAACAATGTATTCAAAGATTTGCACCACATTTTCATAATTTTTCAAAAATAGCAGAACTACAAGCTCATATCGCGCCACTCGGTGGCGCGATATGAGCTTTAGATCTGCTATTTTTCAACAGCTAAAACACCTAAACGCGTTCAGTACACAAAGGCTTAAACAACAACAACCAGTGGGGAATTCGCTGCCAAAGAACAAAAAAAAAAAAAAACGTGAAAATGTCACATTGGACGCGAACCACCTCTGTCGCTATTACAGTACACAGCGGCGTAGCCTGACCTTTCTTTAGCACAGTCCCAATGGAACGTCCTGCCCATTATAGAGTCTAAAATTCTTCCCTACAAGGTGAAATAATTGATTACCGGTATGTAGGAATTCCCCTGAGCTATGCCGAGAGGTCGTAGAAGTGCATCTTTATGCAGAAAGAACCACTGTGACATTTAATAGACGAGCATGTAGCGTGGTGTGGTGGCACAGTGGTAAATGCTGTCGCTTCACAGCTAGAAAGGTCCTGGGTTTGATTCCTGCTAGGGACGCTGTGGGTACCCATCATCAGTGCCCATACCCGCAGTTTCTCTAAGCAGCCTCGGCCAGGCATGTTGGCTGCCAGCTGCCAGCTGAACTTGTTGATAAGCATCCTCAGCCCCTCCCCCCGACTGCACCACGAGCGCACATTTGGCTACTTTATTGCGGCCATTTCGGTCAATATACTCGCCTTTGCATGTTCTCCCCTTGTCGACCTAGAGTAGGTACGCTCTCATGTTCTCTCCATGTACCCTAGGGTAGGTTCCCTCACATGTTCTCCCCATGTACCCTATAGGTAACCTCACAAAAACATGCAGTAATCCTGGTCTCTGCCTTCATGGAGAGGACAGAAATTGGTTGGAATAACGTGTTACTTCCATGCCCTATGTCCAACCAAGGAAATCCCCCCCCACACCCTGTCCCCCATCCGTCCATCAGGTGTAACACGAAGGCAGCTTGGACTTCTCATGCGTTGAAGGAGACATGAGACCAGTCCACTGCCTCCCCAGGTTGGTGGAAGGTGTGTAGAGCCCAGTATCACATTAGATCAGGGGTTCTCAACCTTTTTGACACCAGGGACCACCATTTATTCAGAATTTGAGCTACGGACCACCATTTGATAACATTTTAGCTCCACAGACCTAAAACTAAAGAAGTGTTTTGGTTTTATTCCCAATTCCAGGCTTGATTTGGCAAACAAAACAGTGTAGACTTCTTAATTAAATGGTGCTGATTCAGATGATGAATATTTTAACTCTTGAGAGTTACATCTGGTACATAAGCTTTCCGTCATTTATCCTGGGGACCACCTGGAACCCTCTCAAGGACCACTGGTGGTCCCCGGACCACCTGTTGAAAACCCATGCATTAGATAATTGGCGGTAGGTGGAAAAAATAGGTTACCAAAACAGGAAAAACAATCCAACGGTGTGATGACGTTAGGAAGGCTCATAGTAAGACCTGCCATGTTACATCAATCTTTAGTTTTTGTCAATTGAGGTTTTTATTGAAGATGCTGTAATATAAGACAGTTTTTACAATTTACAAAATCTCTTCTTTTTTTTCCATTTTTTATGTGTATGCAAAATAAAATAAAATAGTATAAAGAAAAAAGGAATAAAAAGGAAAAGGTAAAAAAAAAGCGACATTAGCAATAATACAGTATGTAGCTCAGAGAACATCATGGAAATAAAAAATAAAAATAAAAAATAACAAAATAATCCCTAAACCCTCCCACCCCTACTGCTCGGCGACACCGCATCCCACCACAATCGTGGAAGTAGAATAAAGAATATTCATGGAGAGTGTTTTGCAACAATTACGATCTGATGGTTATGTCCTGAAATAATAGTTAGTTGGTCCTGCTCAGGTAACGAACGAGGGGTTGCCATATCTTATCAAATTGCCCCGCCCTGTTTTTCAAGAAATATGTTACATCAATCTTTAGATAGCATCCACTCACCTGGAACAGCCTCAGTAACACCTGTTGAATACTGTGAGGCTTGAACTGCGGCTGCAACATCTGGAAGGAGGGGGGAGGGGGGGGGGGGGCAGAAAGAGGCAGGGTATCGTTAGTAGTGGAAAGTAACCAGGCATACTTAATCAACCTGTGTGGGTGACCACATAAAAAACGACATTTTAACAGATATTGTACACTTCCGGGGGGATAAAAACATTCCTCCTCATAATAGCAATAACACCTGATGATCATGTTTTTGGCTGGGGAAAAAAAACATGGCATCCCATCTTTAAATGGTCTATGGCAAAAGGACTGCATGAGCAGTTTCACTTATTAAAGTGTGCATGATTTGGGTTCAAAACAAGACCCAGTATAAGCATCATCTCCCAGTCCCTCCAAGCGCCAGCGATTCACCGGGTGTATGGATTTGAAGCTCTTTGAAACATTATTTGAACATCTCGCTTTGATCACAATTCATATCGCTGAGTAAAACCTAGAAGAAAGCCAAACATGGTTTGACATTTTAGACACGCTGTTATAAGATTCCCTGTCGTTGGGGGAAAAAATTGATGACGCCGTCTCTCCTCACATCTGGGCACAGATGAGAGCTTAAAGGGGAAATTCACCCATTTTCAACATTTTACTGTCATTAATATACCTTAGAGATGTGTGGACAAATATCATAAGTTTCCCACATTCTGTGTTCCCCAGAAATGGAGGTCTAGAGAATATCATTAACAGTGGCGTTTCTAAGCAATTTGGAGCCCTAGGCATTGGCCCTATTTGGAGCCCTATAAAATGCTCACATTCTCTCATTCACTTCAAATTGCGATACTAGTGAGAATGTGTCTCATTTTCTCTCCTCTCTGTTTTTCTATTTCCACTGCAGTCCACCCCCTAATTTCATGTGTATGCTTCCTCCCCCTCACACATGATAAATAATCCCCCCTCCCACACACACACACACACACACACACACACACACACACACACACACACACACACACACACACACACACACACACACACACACACACACACACACACACACACTTTTATTATTCCTGTCTGTGCAGCGTATCTTCCTGTCCAGGGTGCGTATCGTCGCTGTCAGCAGGGGAATCTGGCAATCTCCATATTTCACCTTTTTCACGTTTTCTCTCTGCTACTTTGTTCCACAAGAGCGCGACACACAAAAGTGTCGATTTATTAAACTGTGACCGAAGAATTTTCATTGACAAAATAAATAAATAAAAACTAGGCAGGTTTTCACTAAAGCGATGATAACTACATGATGATAACTACATCAAAATCTGGAAATGTTTAATGGTAGGGTTGTAATTTGGTTGTTAACACTATTTCAAGATTTAGGGCTCCATTTTCGTTACCATCTAAACCCCTTATGCCAAACCCCTTATCTCTTTTTTTTTTACTGTTTTGATTTTTTTATATATATATATAGTTCAACATGCTAATCAATTGACACATTGTAAACTTGTGGACTGGCCACTTTAACAATTGAAAAATGTTTTTTTGAAATAGTTTCAAAAGGGAAAGAAGTTAAGGGATAAGGGGTTTAGCAGTGACGAAAATCTATGCCTTAGACTGGAATAGGATGATGCTAAAACAAGACTAACACCGATACCTTTCAGTGAAATGAAAAATATGTTTTTTCACACCTTTAGACCACATCCAAAGTCACCTTTGTGTACCCATAAAAATCTGAAAACTGAAAACAAAAACGTTCTGCGTGTCGACTATCAGGTCAATAAAAAGCCAATAGAAATTAAGCTCACCGTTTGATTCCCATCAGTTCATTGTTCTCTAAACAGCTGGTTTTGGTTAAAGAGTCATTCTATTTTTAAACGCCCTTCAATATGACATCCAGACAGTGTGTTATTACTCGGTTTAAACTTAAGGATCTCGCTAAAATATAGTATATAGGTTGTGTGTAGGTTAGACATAATCCCCTGGAAGAGGGACGGATGTAACATTTCCCAATTGGGGGGGCAGGAGAAAATGGTATGGGTGCGACTTCATCGCCCATGGCGCAAGTTACAGGACTTTTATTAGGCAAGTAAAGCATCAATAATAACATCAGTTGTTGTTGAAGTTGCAACAGACACGCAGCATGCATAAAGCTAAAGGTCTGACTCAGAGAGTTTTCTGTTTTCAATGATGAAATGCTGTTGGTTTAGTGGTGCCACAACTGTAGTTAGTTAGTGGCAGTAGTAGTGTTTCAAATCATTCTAAATATAAGCACTTTAATTTGATAATATCTTGGGTTGTTTTGCATGCCATCATGGTAGTGGGGCAGACTGGGCATTTAGGGAGGCATTGCCCCCCCCATGCCCATGCCTAGATCCACCCGTGCCCTGGACTGAACCCATTGCCTTGAGGGATGCAACACTTTGGTTCAGACAATTCAGAACCAGTGTTCCAGGGAAATTGAGGCTGAAAGTTCAACGTAAAATAACCTCCGTTCTCTGTTCCATTACACCTTTATAATGTGACAAAAAATCCACCCTTTTCCCTCAGCTCTCTCTCTCAGATGAAGGTGTATCTTGGTTTCTCTGCTGCCCGTGTCTGTCTGTCCCTCTGTCTGTCTGTCTGTCTGTCTGTCTGTCTGTCTGTCTGTCTGTCTGTCTGTCTGTCTGTCTGTCTGTCTGTCTGTCTGTCCTTCTGTCTGTCTGTCTGTCTGTCTGTCTGTCTGTCTGTCTGTCTGTCTCTCTCTCTCTCTCTCTCTCTCTCTCTCTCTCTCTTCTCTCTCTCTCTCTCTCTCTCTCTCTCTCTCTCTCTCCTCTCTCTCTCTCTCTCTCTCTCTCTCTCTCTCCTCTCTCTCTCTCTCTCCCCCCTCCCTCCCCTAGATGCCAGTGCCAGGCTGGCACAGTGCATCACTGTTGTTCAGTGTCCTCCTACTAATTCTTGGCAGATGTTTCAGTGGGCAGTGATGCCAAACGTTTCCCCCTGTCTCTCAGCTGCATTCTGCTTCCTAAAATGTACAGACTGCCTTACAATACAATTCCATCTTTTTTTTTTTTTTTTTTTTTGAGGCGATGCATCGTTTGTGTGTCCTTTTACACGTGAAACTGAAAATACTGGTACCTTTAAAATGAATGAATTACTAAATGCTGGTTTGTTTTTTAGACGGTGAATACTCATCACCTTTTAATGCTTCTAATAAAACGTGAACCTTGAGTACAAAAAACTAAAGTTGTCCTAGCTTGCATTCTGCTTCAGAATCTAAATTGAAATTCTTATAAGCTCCTGTTGATTAATCACCGAATACCAAAGCCTTTTAAATCTCTGCCCTCATTGTTCCAGTTTACAAGGCATAGTGTCCAAATCACCGCCAGGCCTGCAGGCTGCTGCCGTTTCATTTGTAGACAGAAAATGGGATTCTCCTCCGAACAATTAGCTCCTCCTGATAGCGTCTGCGTCTTAATTCTTCCTAAATGACTTTCTGTTATTAACGGGTTCGCCGTAGATCAGGTTGGTGGAACAGTTAACCCATTGTGTCCTGACCCTCGATTCGAGTTTCTGACACCAGATTATACAGTAGTTCCTGACACCAGATTACAGCTGCAGCAACATTCTAGCTTTTGACGCTAGATTCTACAGTAGTTTCCGACACTAGATTCTAGTTATTGACACTAGATTCTAGTTATTGAGACTAGTTATTGACACTAAATGACAATAAATTATGCTAGGATCTATTTTTTGACACTAGACTCTAGTTTCCGACACTAGAATCGATTTTTTTGACACTAGATTCTATAGTTTCTGACACTAGATTATATTTTTTCTGAAAAATCTGTGTTCCTGTGTCAGTGATGCTAACATATTTCAAGCCAAGGACCACCAGAATTATCCATATTTGGCTGCAGACCCCCATCTGAAAACATGTTGTTCTAGGGTTCCCCCAGATGCAAAAAAATTGAGTTAAAAATGTGTGCTTCCAAAATAACATATTCAGAGATTTGCAGCACATTTTCACAATTTTTCAAAAATAGCAGAACAACAAGCTCATGTCGCGCCACTCGGTGGCGCGACATGAGCTTGTAGATCTGCTATTTTTCAACAGCTTAAAAACACCAAAACGCGTTCAGTACACAAAGGGTAGGAGCATTCTACCACAGAAGGCTTTCTTAGCTTTATTTGCAGTTGAGTTATTTCCCCAAAAAGTGCTCCCGTTGTTATCTTGTGGAAAAGCAAACAAACATACAAACAAACAAACAAAAAACTCCTTATTGGCAGTTTAGCATAACCCAAAATAAGCTTAGAATGGCACTATGGGTGTTGGTGAAATTGGTGAATAGGTGAATTTGACCAACTTCTACTACATAATTAATAACAACGGGACAACTTTTTTTTTCCAAAAATAAATCAACGGTAAGAAAAAAAGGTAAAGGTGAGAAAGCCTTCTGGGGTGGAATTCTCCTTTTAAAGGGGAACTCCACCCATTTTCAAAATCTTCTCAGGAAAAAGGGGTCTGTAAGAAAAATCATTGACATGGTGAAATACCTCTTGATGATGTCATCAGATGTATTTCTCCATGTTAATGATTTTTTCAGACCTCCGTTTTTTAGGAAATACAGAATCCACCTTTCGTTACGACACCCACCCTTCCCTTTCCTCCATCCTTTACTTGACTACCGTTGCTAACTATGACAAGCTTTGGCTGGGAGATAGCCTCCTCCGTTAACCAACGTGTCATCGCACCATTTATGGATGTTTTTATTATAAGTTCCCAGATCAAAAACATCAACAGCCCTATAATGCCATCCTTCATCCTGAATTCCAGTAGTGACATAAAGTGTCCAAAACGGTTGTAGGGGGCAGTTATCATTAGCTTTTCAAAGCCAAAGAAAAGACTTTAGCTTAGCCCTGCCGCTACAGTCAGCTGTTCTGTGTTGTGATTTTCTGTGCACCATTTCCGTTTCCATGAATGTAAATCCCATTGCCTAAGGGGGTGGTCCTGACTGGCGATAGGGTGCGAGTGGCTTCTGGTGACGTAGCAACACTCAATGCGCTGTCCCATTGGCCGTGTGCTCGTAACACGAGCCAATGGCTGCAGCTCTCGACGTCCCATAGGCCAGACAGTGTGCCAGAGTGTTGCCATGTCGTATCGAAATGAGCTACTTTGGGCTTGTGTTTCATAGACAAATGTAGGTCCTTTCAACAACAACAACAACAAAAACGTAGATAGCATAATGTCATAAAGTGCATTATTTGCCATAATGTAATGAACCTGAATAAAATCCATATGATTTGATTCATATATCTTAGATTCATCACACAACTGAACTATATAAAGCCTTTTATTGTTTCAATATTTGTTTATATGTTTCAATATATCACCTGCCCCCACTTCCCTGGCAACTGTTGTTAGGGGTCTCCTCCATAAAGGACCGCGCTATCTCGCTGTTTCCAGATGAGTAGTAGCCTAATAGTTGCGATACCATCGATAATATATCAAACAGTTGCCAGGGAAGTGGGGGCAGGTGGGCGGGGTTTACCGACTTGTCACACTTCAGATTATGCGTTTAATGTCATTTCTACGGTGTGAACCTTTTCAGGAGAGTATGTCACAAAACCAAAGGTTATACTTAGAGGTCCTTTTCAGAAGATAGCATAATGTGAAGAATGAAGTTCATAATTTGTCATAATCTGTAGGTCAGAGCCATACTCATCAATATTGAAACAATAAAAGGCTTCATATAGTTCAGTTGTGTGATGAATCTAAGATATATGAATCAAATCATATGGATTTTATTCAGGTTCATTACATTATGGCAAATAATGCACTTTATGACATTATGCTATCTACGTTTTTGTTGTTGTTGTTGTTGAAAGGACCTACATTTGTCTATGAAACACAAGCCCAAAGTAGCTCATTTCGATACGACATGGCAACACTCTGGCACACTGTCTGGCCTATGGGACGTCGAGAGCTGCAGCCATTGGCTCGTGTTACGAGCACACGGCCAATGGGACAGCGCATCGAGTGTTGCTACGTCACCAGAAGCCACTCGCACCCTATCGCCAGTCAGGACCACCCCCTTAGGCAATGGGATTTACATTCATGGAAACGGAAATGGTGCACAGAAAATCACAACACAGAACAGCTGACTGTAGCGGCAGGGCTAAGCTAAAGTCTTTTCTTTGGCTTTGAAAAGCTAATGATAACTGCCCCTACAACCGTTTTGGACACTTTATGTCACTACTGGAATTCAGGATGAAGGATGGCATTATAGGGCTGTTGATGTTTTTGATCTGGGAACTTATAATAAAAACATCCATAAATGGTGCGATGACACGTTGGTTAACGGAGGAGGCTATCTCCCAGCCAAAGCTTGTCATAGTTAGCAACGGTAGTCAAGTAAAGGATGGAGGAAAGGGAAGGGTGGGTGTCGTAACGAAAGGTGGATTGGGGGAACTTTTTATCATGTCCACAAAACATCTCTAAGGTATATTAACGACATATTAAAATGTTGAAAATGGGTGGAGTTGCCCTTTAAGGTGTAAAGTGCTGGTGAACGGGTTTGTCCCTTCTCGTTACTCTTACCTATACTGTTCCCTTTATTCTCTTCTTTAATCTCCCCTCATCCCAACAATACCTTTTTTCTAATCATCCAACCCTCCAGTCCCCCCCACCCCACCAGGGCGGATCTAGGCATGGGCATGGGGGGCAAACCCCCCCCTAAATGCCCAGACTCACTGCACCACCAAACATGATGGCATGCAAAACATCATGGTGGGCAGAGGCAGAGATATTATGGAAAGACTGGTACATCCCAGGGGCGGATCTAGGCATGGGCATGGGCGGGGGGGGCAATGCCCCCACCAAACATGATGGCATGCAAAACAACCCAAGATATTTCAAATTAAAGTGCTTACATTTAAAATGATTTGAAACACTACTACTGCTACTAACTAACTACAGTCGTGGCACCACTAAACCAACCGCACCCATACCATTTTCTCCTGCCCCCCCCAACTGGGAAATGTTACAGCCGACCCTGCCTGTCCGTCTCATTGAGGGACAGTGGGCTCAATTTGTGGGACACGCTTTTGGAAATGAGCGACTGTCCCACACCAAGAGGGACATCTGGTCACCCTACCACCACCACCACAGGCTATAAGGCTATATATAAGTTTTAAAGAGAAAAGAGAAAAACAAGGAGAATGCTGACTCCATGGCTTTTCAGGTATAGCGGGTTGTCATTTATTCTGCTTTACTTCACCTTTACCCGCATTTTGCCAACCTCACTGTTTGCTGCTCTCTTTCTTTGTTATATTACTCCTCTATCTCATTCTCTACCTTGCCGTTAACTTCCCACTAAGACAGTGGTTTTCAACCTTTTTTTTTCCTCCCGGGGTCCACTATTTATTCTGCATTTTAGCCACGCACCATTTGATTTGAGTTTAGTCTCTCAGAAGGATTTTGTCCACAATTTGTCAAAATGTCAAAATGTTGGTCAAAATAACAATTACAATTACATTTTCTAATTGTGTTCATTATTGAAAATTACATTCATTACATTCAATTCATATTCATAAATACAACTGTATAATTTAATATAATTTAAAATTGAACTAAAATGAAACCAAATGGACCCTTATGGGTCCTGTGTTTAAAAATGGTGTGATAGCTTTCTAAGGTAGAACTGCCTGTCATTGGACTCATTGACTGTTCTGTCCTGATTGCATGTCAGGATATGCAGGTGGTACAAACTTTTCTGCTGCTGCATGGAAGCAGTACACTGCCAATGTTGTGAAGGGCTTTCAAGTCAAGAAGACAGGACATTCTAAAACAAAGAGACTCAGGCTTCAAGGACGTCTTTCCACGACAAGCGGCAAACGAGGTATTCTGTCATTTAGATTAGATGCATCCTCGTTGTTGCTGATGGACACTTACAGCTGCGATTTAAGCATTTTTCGTTGTATTTTATTTTGTTTGGATTATGTTGTGTGCCGTGATGTGTTATTGATTTTGTGTTTATTGTTTTTTTTGTGTGAACATAGTTCTCACGGCATCGAGGGATGCCGTTTTATAAAGAACCCGACCTGTGTCGCCCGTTGTGAAAAGGGCTACAGTCAGTGTAGTGACGTAGTCCCATGAAAAGATAGAATGAAATATTTGGATAAATGGGAGGGGTGTACTCACTTGTGTAAGACGTTGTGTGTGTGTGTGTGTGTGTATATATATAGCTTTTTTTGCCTTTTCCCCTCTACTGGGCTTTTACGCTTCTACTTTGATGCTGCAGCCGTTTCCCTGCAGACAGACACTTGCTTTGCCCTGCAGACGGTCCAGAACTTCTGTTATTTTCAACAAATCCTTTTCGTCGGGCAGACGGGCTCTTGACAAGGTGTTAGCCTTGGGTTTGTGTGCGTGTGTGTGTGGAGGGGGGGGGGGGGGCAGCGCAGCAGCCTCCAGCAGTTTCATAATGAGCCAATAGAGTGGAGGTGAGGTCGTGTGAGATTCAAATTCAGATTTGTGTACACAGTTGCCTGGGGGGGAGGAAGGGGGGGGGGGGGCAGGCGAAAATAGGACTTATAGGACTTACATTAGTCAAGTAAAGCATCAATAATAACATCCGTTGTTGTTGAAGTTGCAACAGACACGCAGCATGCATAAAGCTAAAGGTTTGACTCCCGAGAGTTTTCTATTGAAATGCTGTTGGTTTAGTGGTGCCACAATTGCAGTTAGTAGTGTAGTGGTTCAAATCATTTTAAATAGAAGCACTTTAATTTAATTTAAATTTGGGTTGTTTTGCATGCCATCATGTTTGGTTTTGCGCGGCAGTCAGGGCATTTAGGGGGGGGGGGGGGGGGGGGGGGGGGGGGGGGGGGGGGGGGGGCATTGCACCCCCCCCCCATGCCCATGCCTAGATCCACCCCTGCTTCCATCTCTCCTTGCCATCTTCTCTGTAAAAACCTCCTCCTGTCCGTTAACACTATGCATAGTCCCCTATACAGTAGCTGTGTGTGTGTGTGTGTGTGTGTGTGTGTGTGTGTGTGTGTGTGTGTGTGTGTGTGTGTGTGTGTGTGTGTGTGTGTGTGTGTTGTGTGTGTGTGTGTGTCTGTGTGTCTTGTTGTGGCGCGCGTACGTGTGTACGCGTGCGCGTCTGTGCGTGCGTGTGTGACCTAATGGCTTGGCAGCTGTTGGCCTGTGTTAGCACTTTTTTCTACCGTTAGCTGGACATTGGCGTCAGTGGCTGGAAAGAAAGAAAGTCCAGAGCCAGCCAGCTAGCCAGCCAGTCAGCCAGCCGCTCAAGGACACAGCTATGGGGACAGTGGTCACAGCACTCAGCACATGCAGATTAGGCATGACACACACACACACGCACACACAGGGAAGCAACGCGAGGCACAACCAGCCCTTCAGGAGTAATTAAGGGTTCAGTAGGGACTTTACGCAGACGACGGCGACGTGTTCACTACGGCAACAGCAACTCGATAGATGAACCTGCTTGCTGTATAGCAGCCGTTCCTACTACGGCAGAAACAGAGCCTTCTAGTGGGAGAGTTAGGATATTCCCGTTCACTCCTATGCGCCAGGTCACTTGCGCTGCTGAAGGAGCATAGAGCCAACAGCACACCATTCACACACACTGTTTAGCAACTGACAATCACGCGATACAGAGCGTCTCGCGAGACTGCCTGCGAGGCTGCTCTGAGTTCAATGTAGCAGTAGGAGTATGCAGGACATCTTGTTAGAGTACCTTGTGCTTCGGTATG
Organism: Benthosema pterotum; assembly: GCA_039105355.1. Lineage (NCBI taxonomy): Eukaryota > Metazoa > Chordata > Actinopteri > Myctophiformes > Myctophidae > Benthosema > Benthosema pterotum. The sequence continues at coordinate 53,528,947 of CM076969.1, read as the reverse complement.
TTGACAAGCTTCATGGAGATGCTCATTATCCTTTCCAGCTCGATTTGGCACCTGCCCACAGAGCTAAAACTACTAGTAGCTGCTGTACTGACCATGGTATTACTGCGCTTAACTGACCAGCAAACTGTCCTGACTTTAACCCAACAGAGAATCTGGGTTGTATTGTCCAGAGGAAGATGTGAGACAAAAGACTGAACAATACAAATTAATTTATGGCTGTTATTGAAGCGAAAACTGGTCTTCCATAACACCTCAACAGTGCCACAGGTTGATCACCTCCATGCCACGCCCCATTCAGGCGCGTATTTTACGCCGGTGCCGCCGGTGCGGTGCACCGGGGCCCAGGCCCCTTGGGGGCCTACTGAGAGGGAAGGGGGAAAAAGAAAAGAAAGGCTGCTGACAGCGGGCCCCTGCGACTATTATGGACCTGTGGCCGGTCGTTAGGGGGTTAAACGCTGAGAGTGGCCGGGCCTAGCAGTGGGAGGGGTAATGATATTGTCCAATCAAATTGGTACCTGTGAACTGTCACTCACGTGTGAATGTGTTGTTCTGATGTCAGATCCTCTTAAAACAAAACAAAACAAAAAAAGTGTCAACTATAAAAAAAAAAAGCGCGAGTGGATTGAAGCATCGGCGTAGCATAGTGTCATGTTCAAGAAAAGTCATGAAAGTGGTTCCAAAGGCGAATGGAAAGAGAGCAGCCGACAGCGGGAAGCGTAAATTAAGCTAAAATGACCAAATTGGACAAGTTTGTATCAGCATCGTCTCTGCTGCTGCACCTGCAGCCCCACCGGCATCGGAGCACTAGCAGCTACCCAGATCCTGCCTCACAGAGCGGTGACACGCTGGACTAGAGTCGCTAACAGTTCAGCGACACAACCGCCCTGTGACAGTTCTCCACGCGGCCACGCACGGACACATTGTCGGTGAAAATGAATGTCGCTGTGGCGGCCGCGTTGCAGAGCCTATTAATGAACCCCGAATCCCCAGCACAGATCGAGGATTATACGACATGACACCGCATACCGAAGAGACAAAAAGCTTTATAATAGCAACAAGTCCGTAGGCCTGCTGGACCATTTCTCAGAGACAACAAAAAGGTCTTTCTCTGAAAAATACATCTCCACTACCCATAAAATGCCCTTTTAATGAGTGAGTACACAGTCACATTCATTAATGCGGTCAGTTTGCTGTCTTTGTAAAGCATGTAGGCCTAATGTGCTGTGTTCTTGATGCTTGTTGCTTATACTGTGGAAGTGCATACCAGCTTTGTTGGTGTTGGATATAAAGTGAATGTGTGAATGTAATAGTTTGGGGACATCATGTTTGAGCCCAGGGCAGGCTGTTAGTGTAAGATATTAGTAATGATGGAGGATAGAGATAGAGCTTGGCATCTGTCCATGTTGTTATGGTTCTGAAATGCTGTGTGTGTGTGTGTGTGTGTGTGTGTGTGTGTGTGTGTGTGTGTGTGTGTGTGTGTGTGTGTGTGTGTGTGTGTGTGTGTGTGTGTGTGTGTGTGTGTTTCATGGCCATTTGCCAATAAAGATCATTGAAAATGAAAGTAATTGTGTAGCCAGGTACGTTTGTTAGTCTATACAGTATAGCTGTAGTGTGTGTTTGTGCGCGCACATGCGTGCGTCCGTACGAGTTGCTCGTTTATGGCAATGGTAGGGGCCATAGGGGCCCACAAAATATTCTTGCACCAGGGCCCATCCTCTACTCCCTACGCTACTGGCCCCATTAATGAAATAATCTGTTCCAAAGTAGCCAAGACCAAGTATTAATTGCATGCATTAATATACTTTTCAAATAGTCAACATTTCTTGATTAAAACACATCTTTTTAGTGGTATTCTAGTTTTTTGAGATACTGATTTGGTGGGTTTTATGAGCTGGAAGCCAGAATTGTGTAAACATAAACAAATAAATACTTGAAATCATTTACAATGTGGGCACTGGATCTATAATTAATGAAAGTTTGGGTTTTTGAATGGAATTGTGGAAATAAACCAGCTTTTTGATGTTGATGTTACTGGCTAGCACCTGTATGGACACTAACTCTGAGGGGAGCCTGGGTTCGAACCAGCAAACTTGTGGCTATGGACTAGAACTAGACCTTTCAGTAATCCCCTCCCCAAAGTGTCCCAACACAGCTAAGCATAGCATGTGATTGACATGACAAACCTCTCCACCGATAGTTTTTCTGAATGATGAAACTTAGTTTTAATAAAAAATAAATAAATGTCAGACATTTTTCTACTGCAAAAGAGTTTTTTGAAGGTCTGGTTAAAAGAAAGAAAACAAACCAGTATTGAATGCGTAATGTCCATTATATTTACATGGTATTTGCATTGGAATGAAAGCGTCCATCCATGGTTGGACGCTTTCCAAGTGAGAGGGGCAGGACTTAGGCCTACTGCAACCCTAACGGCTTCATTTGGTTGCATTTGTACGCTCTCAGATAAAAGAAGCGTCTAAAGCAGGGGAGCCCAACCAGTAGATCGGGATCTACTGGTAGATCTCGGCCTGATCACAAGTAGATCTCGGGAGATGTGGGGGGAAAGAAAAAAAATGTGTGTGTGTGATGCATTTGCAGTGTTTGTCCATGTCTGTTGTACTTATGTTGTACTGTTGTAGGCCTATTTATGACAAGTCTGTTGTACTTTATGCTTATATGGACATAAAGTAAAGTGGTAAAACAAAGTAGTGTTGTTGTGAACTGTGAAGTTACTGCAGGCTGGCAACGATGTTAAATGTTGATATTGGACTGGTAGATCCCGGGATCCCGGAATGTTGAAAATGGGTGGAATTCCCCTTTAATGAACAATGCTACAAGAAGCCTGACAACCAGTCATCATGGGTACATGCATGCTGTACACATGCACGCACGCACACACACACACACACACACACACACACACACGCACACGCACACTGTACTTTAATTAAGTGCTCTCTCTCTGATGACACATTCAATTTGTCTTGTCAAGCCCTATATGCAACAACAAACGCGTATAGAAAGCGCCCTGCGGGCCATTCACTAATACACACTGACTGGCATATAGATGACCACGTTATACGTGTGTGTGTGTGTGTGGGGGGGGGGGGGGGATCTAGGCATAGACATGGTGCCCAGTCTGTCCCCAAACATGATGGCAGCAAAACAACCCAAGATATCAGTGCTTATATTTAAAAGTATTTGAAACACTACTGAAAATGGTATGGGGGCGGCTTCTGAAGCTGCCCCCTTACCATCCCCCCCCCCCCCCCCCCCCCCCCCCCTCAATTGGGAAATGTTACATCCGCCCCTGGCCAAGGGGCGGATGTAACACATGCACTTCACCGTCCAATAAAAGCATAGAATTTTTATGGCATGTTTTGCAAAGAATGTACAGTATCTGTGAATGACATTTAAAAGATAATAGAACACTTTCCTGAGGGTCTTTTTTTGTGTGTGTATATGTGGTTTTAGATATTTCAGATTTTTGCAGTGAGTCCATTGTCTCTGATGTTATGGACAATACTTCCTGGTCTACATGTTGTCTCGATAGAGTAATCAAATCCAGAGACTGGACTGTAATGATAGCCCCAATGTGGCTCTTTGGCTGACTATTAGTGAATAAATAGAGGGCCCTGGTGTCAAAAAAGGTTGGTCTTACTCTTTCATCTTGAAAATTTAATTAATATTACACAGACTTTAGTTCAGCCTTTAGTCTTGGCCCTCCACAATATTTTATGTATCTCATTTGGCCCCTTGGGAAAAAATAATTTGGTTCTCCCAGTAAGACAGCCCCTCCCCCTATGCTCCTAGGAGGAGCATTGCACCAGAGTATTGTGGGAATTGTAGTCCAGGAAGTAGCGTCGACGACGTCGAAGACACTGCATGTTGAACATAACATCTTCGTGTGAAAGCCTAACACTTTCACGATAACGAAAAACAGTAAATAAACAAAGAAACCCGTGGAGGCGGGCGGTCGTTCACTTACCACCCACCAGTAGTAGACATCGGAGGGCAGCTGGACGTTCTCCCGCGTCCAGACGGGCGACACGTCGGGGTCGTAGCTCTCGTCGAACCAGTCGGACACGCCGGGGTCGCCGACGCAGCGCGGGCAGGCGCACGTCTTCTGCTGCGGGTCGGGCGACCCGGCGGCCCCGCCGCGGGACAACGAGGACGAGGCGGCGGAGGAGAGCCGGTGGGCGCCGGCGTAGCTGGGCACCAGCTTGACCCGCCGCTGCTCGTCCCCCCAGCCGGCGGGCGGCTCCAGGTAGCCGAAGCCCAGGCCGCCGCCCAGGCCCCCGCCCAGGCCGCCGCCACCGCCGCGCAGCGACACGGAGAAGAACAGCGAGGTGAGGAAGACCAGCGCCAGCGAGCCCAGCAGGACCCACACCCTCAGGGAACACCTCCTCGACCCTCCCGCTCCTCCTCCTCCTCCTCCTCGCTCACCTGTCCCGCCGGCTCCTCCCCCTCCTCCCCCTCCGCTCAGCCACGACGGCCGGAGCTCCGTGGAAAGCTGTCCGCCGGAGGAGGAAGTGGAAGACCCCTTGCCGCCGCCCCACACCCGCCCCCACCACCAGGCCCAACGCCGCCTGTCCCGGTGCGAAGGGATGCGTCCGCCGGCCCCCCACGGCCATGCCCCGCCGACCACGCCCCCCGGGCCTGCCACCGTCCTGGCCCCCACGGGGTCACTGCGATGGGAGCCGCCTCCTCCCCTCAAGGGTCACTGCGATGGGATCGTACTCCCCTCAAGGGTCTCTGCGATGAGATCCTCCCTCAAGGGTCACTGCGATGGGATCCTTCTCCCTTCAAGGGTCACTGCGATGGGATCCTCCCTCAAGAGTCACTGCGATGGGATCGTACTCCCCTCAAGGGTCTCTGCGATGAGATCGTACTCCCCTCAAGGGTCACTGCGATGAGATCCTACTCCCCTCAAGGGTCTCTGCGATGGGATCCTACTCCCCTCAAGGGTCACTGCGATGGGATCCTTCTCCCCTCAAGGGTCACTGCGATGGGATCCTACTCCCCTCAAGGGTCACTGCGATGGGATCCTACTCCCCTCAGAGTCACTGCGATGGGATCCTACTCCCCTCAAGGGTCACTGCGATGGGATCCTACTTCCCCTCAAGGGTCACTGCGATGGGATCCTACTCCCCCTCAAGGGTCACTGCGATGGGATCCTACTCCCCTCAAGGGTCACTGCGATGGGATCCTCCTCCCCTCAAGGGTCACTGCGATGGGATCCTACTCCCCCTCAAGGGTCACTGCGATGGGATCCTACTCCCCTCAAGGGTCACTGCGATGGGATCCTACCTCCCCTCAAGGGTCACTGCGATGGGATCCTACTTCCCTCAAGGGTCACTGCGATGGGATCCTACTCCCCTCAAGGGTCACTGCGATGGGATCCTACTCCCCTCAAGGGTCACTGCGATGGGATCCTACTCCCCTCAAGGGTCACTGCGATGGGATCCTACTCCCCCTCAAGGGTCACTGCGATGGGATCCTACTCCCCTCAAGAGTCACTGCGATGGGATCCTCCTCCCCTCAGAGTCACTGCGATGGGATCCTCTCCCACTTCCCTCTCTCTCTCCTCGAAACGTAGTTCAACAAGACTAGCGGGAAAAGACAGAAGCGTCACTACAACTCAATTCGTCTTGCGCTCAGACCGTGCGCGTGTGTGCTCGACGACCACTGAACCGGCGCTTCCCACACACTCTGTCTGCCTGCCTGCTTGCCTGCCTCTACCGCCGACTTGGCTGGCTGGCTGGCTGTCTGGATGGATGCCGCTTTCTCTTTTCGATCTTATCTCCCTTTCTCTCTCTCTCTCTCTCTCTCTCCGCTGCTCCTACGCAGCTCTGTGGTCGACCTCGCGTGGGACGGTATGCACCCGCGCGCTCGCGCAACTCGCGCACTAGCAGCCGTCTCGGCTGGTTAGAAAACATCCACACATTGTCCGCCCCTTACACGACGGCGACGGTACACAACTCGCTGCTGCTGCTCCGGCGCGCCGTTCTTCTTCTTCAATCCTTTTATTCTGACTTAGTTCTCTTTATTTCGGTCTTTTTGTCTAGCCACAAGCTTTCCTGTGTTAGGAACGTCGTCCGTATCTTCTCAGCAGAGGTTGGTGCCGTTGTTACGCGGGCTCTGAGAGTTCGTTTTGTTTGCTTCCTACGGCTCTGCTGCCTCTGCTGCTGCTGTGTGCGCTGGAGTCTCTCTCTCTCTCTCGCTCCGTTTGCAGCGTCTCTCCTCTGTCTCTCGGTTCGGAGGAAGCGTGCGGACTAGAAGAGAGCGCTGGCGAGAGAGAGGGGAGGAGGGGGGAGGCGTGCAGTGGAGGAGGGGGAGGAGGAGGAGGTGGTCTGGCAGCAGAGGTGTTCCATCACTTCTCTCGAGAGAAAGCCTCTGGCTCTTTTCTCTTTGTTTCTCCACGTTCCTTTTTTTATTCTCTTTATCTCCTCTGTCCCTCTGCTCTTCCCTCTCACTATATACTGCATACACCGTAGTTCCTACGCCGGTATTCACAAAAAAAAGTGTTTATTTTCGCTCTTCCTTTCTGCCTCTCGAGGCGGCCGACTTCTCCTTCTTCTCTCCCCGTCCCGTAGAGCGTCTCTCTAGCCTCCCGTCCTCCCGGTCCTTTCGGTCCATTCTCTGTCGTCCGTTCCCAAGGCGGCGGCGGTGCTCCGAATCTCTGTCCGGTCGCTCATGTCCCGACCAAAGGTCGTTCAAAAGAAAAGAAACATTCGATAAGGATTCTTCTGCAGCCGCGAAAGACCTGAAAAATGAGAAACGACAGAGGGAGAGAGAGAGAGTTGGTTAGTAAGAAAACAATCAACGGGTCAATGTCAAAATATCATCCTCGGTCCAGATGGCAATGAAAGTACTGTGGAAGAGAAGGACGAGGTGTGTGTGTGTGTGTGTGTGTGTGTGTGTGTGTGTGTGTGTGTGTGTGTGTGTGTGTGTGCGTGTGCGTGTGCGCGCGTGTGTCCGTGCGTGTAAACTGAGGCCAAGGTCCTCCTCCTGCCCCGACAAATGTAGCTGTGCCTGCCTGCCAGGGGCGGATATGGGCATGGGGGGGGGGGGGGGCATTGCCCCCCTAAATTCCCAGTATGCCCCACCAAACACCCAAGATATTTAAAACAACTTTTTAATAAAAGTGCTTATATTTAAAATGATTTGAAACACTACTACTGCTACTAACTACAGTTGTGTCACCACTAAACCAACAGCATTTCATCATTGAAAACAGAAAACTCTCTCAGTCAGACCTTTAGCTTTATGCGTGCTGCGCGTCTGTTGCAACTTAAAACAACAACTGGTGTTATTATTGATGCTTAATTGCCTATTAAAAGTCCTGTAGCCAAAAATGGTATGGGTGCGACTTGATCGCCCGTGGCGCGAAGCGACACGGGTGATGAAGCCGCCCCCATACCATTTTCTCCTGTCCCCCACAATTGGGGAATGTTATATCCGCTCCTGCTGCCTGCCTGCGCCCGTCCGTGCGTGCATGCGTGCAAGGTTTTCATCGATTCTGCGTCGGGGCTCTCTCTCTCTCTCTCTCTCTCTACTAATCTGCAGAGCTGTAATCTGAGTGTGTGTGTGCCCTTTACCCAAGCATGCCAGCTGTCTGCCACCACGCTCCCTAGCCAACACAGATTGGCCATCCTCCAGACAGGCAAACAGGCAGACAGACAGACCAGGAAATCCACATGCTCACCACCAACCACACGCCGTGATTGCCTTGGCTTTAATGTGTGTGCACTGTCCGCGTGCAAGTCCCTACGCGTGTCCTCTAGCAGTGGTGCAGACTAACCGTTTCAATTTACTCAAGTAATATACTTAAAGATGGGGCGTCGTTATTTTTTGGATTTTCTTTTTCAATTTTTGTACATGTTTAAGAGGTGACAGTACTTCATAGGACCCTGTGTTTTTATGTGCAATGATGTCTTCCCTCTGTGTTTAGGGTTTCTTCCTAAAGGCTGAACCTTTCCAGTCAAACATGCCAATGAAAAAAAAGTAATATAGTGACATCACATTATCAGCCCCTCCCCTAACAGCTGTGGGTGTGGCTTCAATTCAGATGGATCTCACCCATCACCGACCACCAAGCATACTTAATGCACTGGTGGGGGAGCCCACATAAAATTACATTTTAACAAATATTGCACAATTTTTGGGGGGGAAATAATACTTTCCTCCTCATATAACAATAGCACCTGATAGTCACGTTTTAATGAGGAATAAATCATGGCACACCATCTTTAAGTACAATGTCGAGGTGTTTTGACTTTAAAAGAGCATTTCTGTGCTTTTACTTGTACTTTGCTACATATCAGAGGCAAATGTATTTTTTAAACTTGTGTTAGCGGATCACATTGTGCTGAGAATCTGTGACATTCAAAGGATTTCTTCTTTTTTAATGTATACATCTGAAAAGTTATGAAGTGGGACATACTTCATGACAAGTATAATTTTGGAGATCCGCCTGAACTGATGTCACACCCACAGCGTTGATGTCACTATATTAATGTTTTTTCATTGGCTCATTTGACTTCATTGGCTCATGTGATTGCACTACAATACCCAGAAAATCCTCACACACTTTACAACTTTAATTGACAAAAAATAATAACTTTAAATGCATTTATCTCTGAACAAGTGCTTGAAACAGTGAAAGATGAAATACAGGGTGTTTTATTAAATGTATAAAAAAACTGAAAGTAGAACCCTTAAGTTGTCGTTGTATAGCATTCGCTTGCTAAAATTCACAACAAAGGATTTTCTCTAAATGGTTTCATTACTATTGAGCCTAACGTGAACAAGCCTACTGACCTACTACTTTTTTAGAATTGATTTTAACATTTTATTTTTGACTTTTAAAGCCCTCAATGGTCTGGCTCCTCCCTTCTTGTCAGACCTTCTGGTGCCACATGTACCGGCCCGCTCACTGAGGTCCTCAAACCGAGCCCTGCTAGTGGTACCTAAAACTAATATGGTGACTAGGGCCTTTGCTGCCAGGGCCTTTTAGACCCTCCAGAAAAACGCGGGGAAATATCCTTGATTATGCGGGCTAAAATCGTGATTGTTGCGGGCAAAAATCCTTGATTATGCGATGGAATATGCGGGGTTTTTAGGTGCAATTATGCGGTGAAAATGCGGAAATTTGCAAAAGTTGCGGAACAAATGTGAAGTATGCGGGAAAATGCAAATTATGCGGGAAAATGCGAAATATGCGGGGACATTTTCAAAAATGCATTTTGATTAAAAAGGCGATTTCTTACACCTTATAGGCATTTGGTTCTTAATGTGCTGTCCTTGAGGGGGTTCCAGGGGGTCCTTAGAAAAATCTATAAATATAAAAATATATTTAAACTTAGGGATATTTTCAAATAGGCCTAGGCATTTGCCTAGGCCTATTTTTGTGTGAGCTTGTACAGTAGATGCCATGGGCTATTTTCAGGCCCATCTACAAGCTCGCACAAAAATATATTTCAGATGGGCATCCACACAGACAAATATATATAGCTGGTTAACCAGATTTAACTCTTTGAGAGCGTAAAAATGAAACCAAATGGACCCTTGCAGGTCCATTTGGTATCGTTTTTACACAAGAGTTAAAATATTCATCATGGGAATTAGCCCAACTTAGTCTACACAACTAGAAAATGTAGAAGATTAATGGCCTTTTTTATCTGTATGTTCCAGGCGAGCATCTAGCTCATTCTAGTGCATTTTGGAAGTGCCACTAGTGCATTTTGGATCTTGTCCAGGCTACTAGGTGGCGCAGGCCACCGGGAAAACTCCCTGTACTCCAGATGGCCAATCCGCCCCTGGAAATAGGCTACGATGCACACTGAACCAGCTGTAAACTTTAGGCTATAACGACTGCCCGTTCAGCGGAGCTTTTTGATGCTTTAAGAATAGGCTACACTGATTATCATTGCCGTCACCTGGGCTGAGTCTTGGAAGCTTTCCGACGGTAATATAAACTGTTTACCTGCGTATGGATGGATGTATTCCACAGTACAGAGACGCAAAAACAGCTAACGAGCCGATGCGATATCAGGATGTGTTGAAGTAAGAAGCAGCAGCGCAGCTGTGCTGCGCGCGCGCGCGCGCACACACACACACACACACACACACACACACACACACACACACACACACACACACACACACACACACGTACACGCGCGCTGCACAATGTTGAGAGAGAGCGAGAGAGAGAGAGAGAGGCGGCGCTCATAGTCATCACCATGCGCTTCTGTGTGAAAGTGAAGAAATGAGTGAGGTTGTAACTTTATAAACTTTATGCGAAAATATGCGAGGATTATGAAATCACGCGATGCCGACATAATGCGCATATTTTGCGCGGAAATAGGCAAAATACGTAAAATATGCGTGAATTGCGCGCCCTTTTAGAAATAAATTGATGGTCGCATAATGCGCGCCTTTTGCTTGATTATGCAATGGATTCTGCGATCGCATAATCGCGTTTTTCTGGAGGGCCTAGCCTTTGCTGCCAGGGCCCCTAGGCTCTGAAAGAAACTTCCACTGGACATCAGGCTGGCTAATTCCTCCTATTTTTTTGTTTGTTTTTGGGCTTTTTATGCCTTTACTGATAGTAGACAGTAATTGGACAGGAAAGGGGGAGAGAGATGGGGAAAGACACACGGCAAAGTCTGCCGGGCTCGGGAATCGAACTCGGGGCACGCCGTCAGGCTGGCTCGGCAGCCTAGGTGCCCAGACGGTTGAGCTAACCGCCCGGGCCAATTCCTCCTCAAGTTTTAATTATGTTGTTGAGCACTTTGAAACAATGTTCAAAAAGGTGCTACAGTAAATAAAGTTTATTATTATTATTACTCAAGTACAAAAATCACGGCACTCCATCTTTAAGTAGACCAACAGTACATTTTGAAACAGCTATCTTTGTACTTTTACTTACGTACAGTACTTTTTCTGTTTTTTTTTTTCCTACAATGCAGTTTTGGTATTATTACTGGAAGTGAAAAGAGAAATGTGAGTAGTTTTGACCGTCCTCCTGTCCTGTCCTCCTGTCTGTGTGCTTACTGTCAGTTCCCAGGGTGATGTTTTGTTAGCCACTCCGTCCTCTACGGGCAGAAATCAAGCTCCAAGCTCGCCTCATGTCTTTGTGTTGTTCTGTGCTCTTCAGGGAGTTTTCAGCGCCGTCACGACTGTCACACTGTTCCTCTGGAAACCTAGAGAGAAAGAGAGAGAGAAAGAGAGGATAGTGATATTTGCTGTTGCCCTCCTCTTTCTTTCTTCTTGAACCCCGTTTTTTTTCAGGGGCGGATGTAACACTTCCCAATTGGGGGGCAGGAGAAAATGGTATGGGTGCGGCTTCATCGCCCGTGTCGCTTTGCGCCACGGCCGCCCCCATACCATTTTCAGTTACAGGACTTTTATTAAGCAAGTAAAGCATCAATAATAACATCAGTTGTTGTTGAAGTTGCAACAGGCACGCAGCATGCATAAAGCTAAAGGTCTGACTCAGAGTTTTCTGTTTTCAATGATGAAATGCTGTTGGTTTAGTGGACTTTAATTTGAAATGTCTTGGGTTGTTTTGCATGCCACCATGTTTGGTGGGGCAGTCTGGGCATTTAGGGGGGCATTGTCCCCCCCATGCCCATGTCTTCCCTTCTTTGTTGATGCAATCTTCTCCTTTTCACACCATTCTTCATTCTAGCTCCTTAGTTCTTCTTAGAACTCACCCCCGAATTATACCTTTTATATATTAAAAAGGCATCTGGCACAGCTGTGCATGTTGTGGCTTTTGGCTACATGATATATAACACTGTTTTGCCCAGTAAATTTTTGAAACGCTGCCCTGTAAATTACCGTGTTTTAATTGTGGCATTTTGATGGTTGAAATTTGGAGGTCATTTATATTATAAATTACATTCGGCCAAAAGTGATACCGAAAAGAAAGGTTGGTGACCATATTTGGTCACAAGTGATACCTAAAAGAAAGGAGGAGACCATATGCAACAGGAAAACAGCGTGTGCACCACTGCCCACCCCCACTCGATCCTGATTGGAGGAATGCCCCTCTCATCCTGATTGGATGAAAAAGGCTTTTTCTCTCCCAAAGCCCAAACTGAAACTAGGGTTTTATGACCTCCTTATATGGTCACCACACTCTAGATTAGAATAGGGAGGATTAGCCAAAAAGGAAGAAAAGAAATAACATCTAAATTAAAGGGGAACTCCACCCATTTTCAACATTTTAATATGTTATTAATATACCTTAGAGATGTTGTGTGGACATGATAAAAAACAGTTCCCCCAATTCTGTATTTCCTAAAAATGGAGGTCTGAAAAAATCATTAACATGGTGAAATGCATCTGATGACATCATCAAGATGTATTTCACCATGTTAATGATTTTTCTTTCAGACCCCTTTTTTTCCTGAGAGGGTACAAATGAAACCAAATGGACCCGCTAGGGTCCATTTGGTTCACATTTGTATCCTCTCAGGAAATTTTTGAAAATGGGTGGAATTCCCCTTTAAGTGAACTCCCTTACTATACCTTTAAATCTAAAATTGCAGTTGCTTGCTTGCTTTGAGCGTATTGATTGACCCAGCAGGTTTTCATGGAATAAAAGCGCCTTTTAACACGTGCTGTTGTGGACTGAGAACAGCTGTGCCGTTTTGCTTCTCAGAGATTCTCAGAAGGCTCCCTGCTGTCAACAAAATCATTTGAACGCACGTCGCTGACAAGTGCCCAAAACCAAAACAAAATGGAACGCTATATATCAGGGGTGCCCACAAGGTAGATTGTGATCTACCAGTAGATCACACAGACCATACAGGTAGATCACGACAGTCCCCAGAGATCTGTAACTCTTGAGAGTGTTAAAATGAAACCAAATGGACCCGTAAGAGTCCATGCAATTAGAAAATGGAGAATTATTGTTATTTTGACCAATGTTTTGCCAGTTCTCTTTCACAATTGTGGACAAAGATGTGAAAGTTCTTCGTTTTGGGTGCAAGAGACTAAACTCAACATCACAAACTGTCAACTCAAACCCCAAATACTGTTTAGCAGTAGCATTATACAAGAAAACCTTCCAATTCTCTATATATTTTTCATTTTAAGCGCATTATTCTTAAACACTATAACAGTTAGTAACACCATCACCACAATTTCAAACTCAAACTTTCTAAATTGGGAATATACATTCCCCATTTTCAACCGTTTTTGTATTGTATTTGTGACACTTGCTTTGGCATCAGGGGCGTTTTTGCCATTAGGCAGACTAGGCAGTTGCCTAGGGCGCCCCATGAGGGGAGGGGAGGGGGCGACCATGAGGGCCCATAAGCCTTATATGGATAAACACATTATACTTATACACTATAACTAGAATTGAACCTTTAAAAACACATATATGTTCTTTAGTTTAAAAATAGTTCATAATTTTATCCCTTGGGGGGGGGGCATTTTACAAGAGATTTTCCCTGGAGCCCCCCCTTACCAAATGGACCCGTAAGGGTCCATTTGGTAAGGGGGGGCTCCAGGGAAAATCTTGCCTAGGGCCCAAGTTGCTTAGAAACGCCACTGTTTGGCAACGTAAACATTTGCTTTCTCATGCCAATGAAGCTTATTTTGAATCGGAGAGAGGTTATGTAATAACCTAAGCCAATCCAATCCAGCCGCCTGTTGTTCGCTTCAGGCATACAAACAAAGAAAAAGCTTCTGGCACTCCAGGATAGACAGCCTCCCTCCCTCCCTCCCTCCCTCCCTCCTCACCTGACCTCGCCCCCGCCACCCGGCGCTGAATAATTATATCCTGCCACGCTCTTTTGATACATCCCCATAGCAGCCAGAAAGGATACAAGGGAGGTTGCCAGGGCAACAGCGAAACTTCAAGCCACCCCACCCATATCACGTTGACCCCATCCGAACAATGTGGAGAGAGAACTGCATGTTGCAATTCTCGCTTTCACCGTCACCTCTTATGCAGGGTCGGACCGGCCACAGGGAGTACCAGGGCCGGATCTAGGCATTGGCATTGGGGGGGGGGGGGGGGGGCACCCTGACTGCCCCGTCTGCCCTGACTGCCCCATCTGCCCGCCCCATCTGCCCCATCAAAAATGCAAACGGCATGCAAACAACCCAAATTCCAAAGATATTTCAACTTAAAGTGCTTATAATTAAAATGATTTGAAACACCATGCCAGTGTTGCCAACTTGTCACTCCTTCCTTCCTAGAAAGGACCATTGGTAACCAAATGGACCCTTATAGATCTGTAACTCTTGAGAGCGTAAAATGAAACGAAATGGAGGGTCCATTTGGTTTCATTTCACGATCTCAAGAGTTACAAGAATCTACACATTTAGAAAATGTAGAAGAATTGCTATTTTGACCAACAGTTTTGTCAGTTATTTCTCCTAAATTAGTCTGAGAGACTAAACTCAACATCAAATGATGGTCCTCCGTGGCTAAATGCAGAATAAATAGTGGGCCCTGGTATGAAAATGGTTGAAAACCCACTGCTCTAGCGCATTCTAGTGCATTTTGGAAGTGCCACTAGTGCATTTTGGATTTTGGCAGTTGGCAACACTGCACCATGCTACTATAACTAACTACAACTAACCACTACTAACTATACATGCTGTGTGTCTGCTGCAAATTCAACAACAACTGATGTCATTATTGATGCTTATACCTGCCTAATATAAGTCCTGTAACTGAAAATGGTATGGGTGCGACTTCATGCCCGTGTCACTTTGCACCATGAAGCCGCCCCAGATACCATTTTCACCTTGCCCCCTCAATTGGTAAATGTTACATCCGGCCCTGGGGAGTACCAGGAGCTCTGTGTAAGGGGGGCCTGTGTTGTTCTCGTATCAGTGAGTGACAAATAAATAAACCCTCTTCTATCTTAGATCTTTTTGCCAGCATCATTCTTGTGAGAGCAACAAAGGGTTGTGTAGGTGTCTGTCGGCTTGTGTCCTCTGTGTTGTCGTGTGAAAGCGTTCGTATTAAAGGGACAGTTCAGTTGTATGGAATTACTTTTTGGGTGCAGTGATATGAACACAAAAAACGCAGTTCCCTGTGATATGTATGATAGAGGGGTCAAAAATGGACGAAGCTAATATTTTAGTTCAAGAATACGAATGACATATTAAAATGTTGAAAATGGGTGGAGTTCCCCTTTAATCTGAAGTGTGGGTGCTTATTTTATCTGGTGCTCATGATTCTAAAAAAAAAATAGCTGAAAACACATGGCAGTATGGCACATTTTGAGCTTGGAGATGGGCTATTTTGACACAAGTGGACTACATCTCAGACATGTTACTTTATAACTGACTTAAAAAACACATTTAGCAGGAGACGAAATGACAAGCTGACAAGTTCACAAACAACCCCCCATTATTGATACAGTTTTGGGCTTATCAAGCCTGTTATCGACCAGCATGGCGCCCTGCAACGTCATGTTTAAATATTCGAGAGAAGACGTGATCGAGAAGCAAATGTGATAATCCATGCTGGCAACTGTCACGTCGGTCTGGCAGTGTGTTGACACCTGCGTGTCAAGAACTAGTCGATACGATCCTCACGATCAATAATAATCTCTGAGCTCCCTTCATCCCTTGGCTTACAGTATCTGCACCAGGGCCGGATCTAGGCATGGGCATGCCCTGACTCCCCCACCAAACATGATGGCTTGCAAAACAACCCACATTTCAAAGATATTTCAAATTAAAGTATAATTAAAATGATTCGAAACACTACTACTGCTACCTAACTAACTACTATTGTGGCACCACTAAACCAACAGCATTTCATCATTGAAAACAGAAAACTCTCTGAGTCAGAC
>CM076969.1:53490611-53510611 GCA_039105355.1 Benthosema pterotum | reverse complement strand
CACCACTAAACCAACAGCATTTCATCATTGAAAACAGAAAACTCTCTGAGTCCCCCCCCCCCCCAACAATTGGGAAATCTTACATCTGCCCCTGACCTGCTGGGAAGCCAGCCAGCCAGACAGACAGACAGACAGACAGACAGACAGACAGACAGACAGACAGACAGACAGACAGACAGACAGACAGACAGACAGACAGAGGGACATGAAATGTAACGTTTTTTGCAGGCTAAATCTACAAAATAATTGCATTTTGCGCCTCACGAAACAATAGACCTGGCCGTAAGCCCCACCCACTCCTCAGGTTTTTTGGATGCAATGATAAAGATTTTTGTTTTTTTCATTTCTGATCCGATATATTAATGTTATAATTTCCTGATAAACTCCTGATATCGGATATTTTACAGTATGTACCTGATAATACAAAATGTGTATTAGGAATAGTTTTTGACGAGCAAAAGCCCTCTAAACTGGCTAACAGAAACAGAAAAAAATCCTCTCAACCATTTCCTACTCCAGAAAATTGGGGTAGGATATCCATGCATGTGCCTGGATGTCGATGCGTGCACGTCCCTGCATCCCTGCCACGAAAGCCAGTGCTCCGTGACAAAAGGGAGTTTCATACAGTGTGATCGTGGCAAATAACCACCTCTGACCCGCCATCAATCACCACGTCTTGTTTTCCCACGTCTCCATCACGCCTTATTAGTGGTCCAGCAGCTGCCAGTAGTGAGTGACAGCTTGTAATAACAGGAGCGTGATGAGAATTTGAGCTTCACAGGGATGTCACAAACTCAATTCCCGAAGCATTCGCGCGGTGGCATGTCAGGTTTGCAAGGACAGATTAAGTATGCAGTTTTTGCGATTGCCCCTTTTGAATACTAAAATGTGTGCTGTGTTGGATTTCGCTCTGACTCAAAGAAGTACATCATATGTTCACTATCAGCCTCTTCGACCTCTATCCATGGATTGAATAGAGCATAATCACGAGTAATCACACGATCGAATACAACGAGTAGACGCAGATAACAGATACCCGCCGGGCAAGTAGATATTTTGTATTCATTGCATTCGTGGATCACGGCTACTACTAGTAGGGCGGGGCGAAGCATAGTTTTACTGAAGTTATGTTTAGGGTTAGTAACCGCATAAAGCACCGTCTAACCCTAACCCTAGCCTAATCCTAAACCCTAAACATAACCTCAGTAAAACTAGGCTATGCCTACACCTAACCCCAACCCTAAACTTAACCTCAGTAAACTTATGCCTAAACCTAACCTAACCCTAACCATAACCTCAGTAAAACTTCCTTCGCCCCGCCCTACTAGTAGTAGCCGTGATCCACCGATGCAATGAATACAAAATATCTACTTGCCCGGCGGGTATCTGTTATCTGCGTCTACTCGTTGTATTCGATCGTGTGATTACTCGTGATTATGCTCTATTCAATCCATGGATAGAGGTCGAAGCGGGTGTCACTGTCAGTCACCACCCCCACCGCCGCGTTCCGCCGACTACGCTCGCTCTGACTTTCCTCTGTCTCTCAAAGTCAGACAGCTATGCAATCCCGAACACCAATTGCACAGTATTAGGTGTTCAATTCATTTGAGTTTACTAGGGGACATTTTGAGTGAGACTTTCAGAGGGGTAAGTCAAGCGCGCATTTGCTTTTTAATTAAAGCAGTGGGATTTCAACCTTTTTTCATACCAGGCGCCTCTATTTATTCTGCATTTTAGCCACGGACCACCATTTGAAGTTGAGTTTAGTCTCTGACCCAAAGACTAAGGATTTTCAAGTTTAGGAGAGATAACTGGCAACACGTTGGTCAAAATAATAATAATAATTCTTCTACATGTTCTATTTGTGTAGATTCTTAAAGATTAAGATGTTTAAACTTAATTTAAGTCTTGAAAGTATAAAGTATCATTTTACACTTTTCAATTGGAAAGCCACAGTCGTTTGGCTGTTTTTGCTACAAGAGAGACATTAATAGAGGCATTAGGAGAACAAAAGAAAATGTGTGTTTTCATGGGACAAAAAAAAAGACAATCAATCAATTCTTGTGAATGAAAACAGAAATTCCCATTGGCATGGCACACACACACACACACACACACACACACACACACACACACACACACACACACACACACACACACACACAGCCTGTCGCAGTGTCATCGTCAAATTACAGCATGTTCCAGATCCAAAGGATTAGCCAGTTATTTGGTGAGCCCAAATCCAAAACAAGTCGCAGAGAAGAAGAAGCAAGTGCGAGGATTAGAGTTGTCGATCACGACGAGATTACTGGAAATGTTTTCTCCTTGTTGTCGGAGGAGGAAGATGAGGAAAACATGAACCACGTTGTTTATTTTACACCATGGCTCAGAAAACTGATTTCTTTGGTGGGACTAAATCCAAAACAAGTCGTACAAAAGAAAGCAAAGCAAGTACTAGCGTTGAAAATGAAGACGTTATTGAGGAATTTGACGAGAGCTGTGGTTGCTGCATTGTAACTTCACATGAAAGGCTTTGAAATCGCCGCTCAAACACGGCTCATGGTTTCTACAATACACGATTCTTACCTGTTTCTGAACAAGTAATCCAAACAGTGAAGGACCCTACGCACTAGGTCAACATTATTTAGGGCCGATAATTCCAACTCGTAATTTGAACAGAACACTTAAATCGCTGCTTTTGTCAGACAGTTTGATGTTTTCGTTGCCATGTTGCCGCACATGAC
Organism: Benthosema pterotum; assembly: GCA_039105355.1. Lineage (NCBI taxonomy): Eukaryota > Metazoa > Chordata > Actinopteri > Myctophiformes > Myctophidae > Benthosema > Benthosema pterotum. The sequence continues at coordinate 53,507,867 of CM076969.1, read as the reverse complement.
TGCGCCCTCTGGTCAGATTCTATGCATGCAACTTATTGGTGACAAAGGCAATGCAATGGAACAATCTGACCAGAGGGGGCAGTAATGTGCGGCAACATGGCAACGAAAACATAAAACTGTCTGACAAAAGATTTAAGTGCTTTGTTCAAATTACGAGTTGGATTTTCTCAACCCTACATAATGTTAACCTAGTTAAAAGTTCGTATGGTCCTTCACTGTTTGGATTACATGTGCAGAAACAGGTAAGAATCGTGTATTGTGGAAACCATGCGCCATGTCTGAACGGCGATTTCGAGGCGTATTGAGGGAACATACTGGGGCTATAACTTGTCGTGAAGCCATTGGAGGAGGAGAAGGAGGACTCTTTTTTTACCCTTTCCGCACCTGCTAATGTAAAATACTTCGCCTATTGTGCCCGTGGTGTTATGACCTAATTACGGCATAACACCTGAACTTATGACGCACATTCTAGGGCCTCTGGCTCAGATCTGACAATGTAAATGTAAGATACTCTCAGTTATTAGTTTTCTAAAGCATAAAAACCACACGTCCCCCTGCTCCCGTTTGTTCTTGTCCTGTACGCTTACTGTGACAGCGCACAGCCTGACACTTTCCAGGTGCAAAATGCAAACAATATAAAAGTGTGTGCATGCACACACACACACACACACACACACACGCACACACACACGCACACACACACACACACACACACACACACACACACACACACACACACACACACACACACACAGCACATTTAGGGATCCATTTTCGTTACCATCTAAACCCCTTATCATTTTTTTTTACTATTTTGAAAAACTTTTTGGAATAGTTCAACTTGCCAATCTATTGACACATTGTGAGCTTGTAGACTGACCATTTAAACTATTGAAAAATGTTTTTCTTTGATAGTTAAAAAAAGGCAAAGAAGTTCAGGGATAAGGGGTTTAGCGGTGACAAAATGGAGCCCTTAATCTTTGTAGTGAATTAAAGATTTGCTGCCACCTGATCTCAGGGGTGGATGTAACATTTCCCAATTGGGGGGTCCTGTAACCATTTTCAGTTACAGGACTTTTATGAGGCAAGTAAAGCATCAATAATAACATCAGTCGTTGTTGAAGTTGCAACAGACACGCAGCATGCATAAAGCTAAAGGTCTGACTCAGAAAGTTTTCTGTTTTCAATGATGAAATGCTGTTGGTTTAGTGGTGACACAGCTGTAGTTAGTTAGTAGCAGTAGTAGTGTTTCAAATCATTTTAGGACAAAAGTGGACAATGTCTTTGGTTTGGTTTGTTTAGCTGTTTGAGCTCTTTGTTTGGCTGTTTGGCTTCTCTTGTCATTTACAGGTTCTCATATAGAAAGAGAGATGATCATAGACAGACTGGCTCGCTATGAACTTTTTGACACACACAAACATTGCTGCACAGCAGCAATGTGTGTGTGTGTGTGTACCTGGCTGGCAGTTAGCCTGTGGTTCCGGCCAACCAGAGCACAGAAATAAGTGCCTTTGTTCATCACCAAGTGTCACTGATGCACACGTTACTTACACACACATACACAGGTGTGCCACCGAGGATGACTTTTACAGGTGCAGTACAGTACAACAACACGATTACAGTACAGCACTTTTATAATATATTTAGCTTGATTTTGAGCAGCTCCAATACCCTTCACCTTAACGATTGTTGGTGTTTTTGTGACGTCATTGTGAAATACAAAGGTCACTTCACACTGGTTGTGCTTTTGAATTGTGTAGATGTATTTTCAGAAAAAAACATCTACTAGTATTGAGAATTGTGTTGAGAAGGCGTTTTAATGACCTCAGTCATCATGAATAGTTGAATACAAATGTGTTCATTGTCTACGAAGGCTGTACTGCAAGCAAACAAAATTACCTTCTTTGGAATATGCATAACAGAATGATGGTGAACCTTGCAGAACAAAACAAACTTCAGCAGCGCCTTGCTGATGTTTTTTTTCTTTTTATCTGGCTGGACACCTCGACTAGACAAACATTTTGCCAGACACAATCTGCCAGCAAAGTACTGCAGGCAATTTTGAAAGATTGATAGCTGAGAGAGAGTACAGCTTGTCCCTAATGTCCACTGTGTCTGTTACCATTTGAAGTCTAGCTAGATCAAAGGTTTCTAGAGGAGGCACAGTGGCACTGTTAGTGCTGATGTCTCACTGCTAGGGCTTGGTACCGTCGCATGTTCTCCCCGTGTCCCCTAGGGTAGGTACCCTCACATGTTCTCCCCGTGTCCCCTAGGGTAGGTACCCTCACATGTTCTCCCCGTGTCCCCTAGGGTAGGTACCCTCACATGTTATCCCCGTGTCCCCTAGGGTAGGTACCCTCACATGTTCTCCCCGTGTCCCCTAGGGTAGGTACCCTCACATGTTCTCCCTGTGTCCCCTAGGGTAGGTACCCTCACATGTTCTCCCCGTGTCTCCTTGGGTAAGTACCCTCACATGTTCTCCCAGTGTCCCTACCCTCACATGTTCTCCCAGTGTCCCCTATAGGGTAGGTACCCTCACATGTTCTCCCAGTGTCCCCTATAGGGTAGGTACCCTCACATGTTCTCCCAGTGTCCCCTATAGGGTAGGTACCCTCACATGTTCTCCCAGTGTCCCCTATAGGGTAGGTACCCTCACATGTTCTCCCCGTGTCTCCTTGGGTAAGTACCCTCACATGTTCTCCCAGTGTCCCTACCCTCACATGTTCTCCCAGCGTCCCCTATAGGGTAGTTACCCTCACATGTTCTCCCCATGTTCCCTTAGGGTAGGTACACTCACAAAAACAAGCAGTAATCCTGGTCTCTAGACTGCCTCCCCCTGGCCAGCTGGGGCACCTAACGTGTTCCTTCCACGCATTGTGTCCAACCAGGTAACCCCCCCCCCCCCCTGTCAGGTGAAAAAAAGGCAGTTTGGACTCCTCATGCATTGAAAGAAGTAGAGGTACAAGTACGGAAGGACAGTCCGCTATACCTCCCCTGGTTGGTGGTGGGTGTGTAGAGCTCAGGATCACCTTAGGTTACAGATGGGTTAGCAAACCATGGGGATAAAAAATTCGAAACAAAAATGTTTCTGGACTCAGAAACCCACACTCACTTTTCATGCTATGCAGTAGTAGCTGGTTCTCTTTCGCCACCACTGAGGTGTATCGATAGGGACTGTTTGATTGATTTTGCTGGGTGTGAGGGAACGATTGGATTACTGTCCAAAAAGTGCAAGTGCCCCATTTATCATTCACTCCTGCTGGCAGTGGGGCTGTAGCCACACAACCCCTGATGCATTATGAGAGCTACTTGGGCCAAGGGGTGTAGTGTTATACATGGTGTTTTTCAACCAGGGGTATGGGAACCACTAGTGGGCCTTGTGGGGGTTCCAGGCAGTCCCCCAGCTGGAGAGCAGATAACCAAATGAACCCTTATACCGTAGATCTTTAAAGGGGAACTCCACCCATTTTCAACATTTTAATATGTCATTCATATATCTTAGGGATGTTGTGTGGACATGATAAAAAAAAAGTTCCATTTGGTTGCATTTTTTTACATTCTCAAGAGTTACATCTGGTTAACCAACTTTCCATCATTTAGCCTGGGGACCACCTGGAACCCTCTCAAGGACCACTGGTGGTCCCTGGACCACCTATTGAAAACCACTGCCCTATAGGGGACACAGGGGAACATGCAAACTCCACACAGAGAGGCCCTTTTGCCAATGCTTAGTTTCAATATTTAAAAATAATGCTAAATGCTTTCAATAGCTAATGCTAATGTTTTCAATACATGAAACTAATGCTAATGCTAAAGCCCCGAATAGCTAAAGTCAATACTAATGCTTTCAATAGCTAAAGCTTGAGTTAAAACATTATGGGTAAGCAACTATTGGCACACAGAGCAGTTGATCAAATTGAATGATGTTAAAGGTAGGGTAAGTGATTTGAAATTCATGGTGTAGTACCAGCCTGGTGCACTAGGGGCGTCCAACAGTAGCTACGCTATGTGAACCTGCTGCTCGATCCTGATTGGAGGAGAATTCACCCACCACCTGGGGAACTTTTATTAGCTCCTCTGCTAATGTGGGGGAGGGGGAAACTCCATATATGGTTTCCACACCTTATAATAGAGCATTTTAACAGAAAAAAAATATTTTTGGGGTGATATCTGACAAAAGTGAAATCACTTAGTGTGTTTTCTGAACTATACAAAAGAAAATTAAACGTGATATTTGTTCAAACAACTTAAACTACTGTTTACTGTTGTAAAGCCATTATGCCCTGCAGGGCTATATCTCTGCAGAGTGCAGACTAATGGAATCCAATGAGGTTTTAGTGGATTAGAGCCATGGAGATGATGGCAGGCCTGTCTAGGCCAGGACTCCTCAGGGACAGGGGCGGATGTAACATGCCCCAATTGAGGGGGGGGGGGGGCAGGAGAAAATGGTACGGGCGGCTTCATCGCCCGTGGCGCGAAGCGACACGGGGGCGATGAAGCCGCCCCGTACCATTTTTGGTTTCGGGACTTTTATTGGGCAAGTAAAGCATCAATAATAACATCAAGCTAAAGGTCCGACTCAGAGTTTTCTGTTTTCAATGATGAAATGCTGTTGGTTTAGTGGTGACACAGCTGTAGTTAGTTAGGTTACACAACGCCATTCAGAAACCCTGCCATTCCGAAGATTGACTTTCATTATTCGGAATAGCGGGGTTTTCAATATTAATAAAGACCCCGCCATTTAGAAAAAGAAAGCATCGCTATTCCGATGATTGACTTCCATTATTCGAAATGGCGGGGTTTGAACTTTTTTGATAACACCCTGCTATTCCGAATACAGCCGACGTGTTATTATAAACAAATAATAATCGCGCCGTTGCTCGGCTAATCTCTCTCTCTCTCGAAATGCGCACGAGAGGCGGGGGGGGGGGGGTAGGCTGCACGTAGCGGTTCGCATTTCATTTCAAGGCCGTAGAATTGTTAGAATTGGAATTGTTTTACCCCCTTCTTAATATTGGGATGACAGTCCTCCTACATATAAACTGGCTATAATAAGGTTCAAATGTATAATATCCAATCTACACCTTATGAGGATCAGATGCCTATTATTGATTTAATATCGGAGGAAAGCAGAGCGCCCATTCTCTCCTCTCTCTCTCTCTTCTCTCTCTCTCTCTCTCTCTCTCTCTCCTCTCTCTCCTCTCTCTCTCTCTCTCTCTCTCTCTCTCTCTCCGTTTCCATAAAACCTTTGAGAAAATAGGAATGTTAATTAAGTCGAAAAGAGCGAATTGTCCGCATTGTCCTGTCATGCATGATGATAGGCTACAGATACTGTAAATATAGGACCTGTAGCTGCCCTGCGACTTTCATGAACAAACGCGATGGGAGTCTGAACGTTTTGGCCATGTACGTGAGTCCCCTTGGCTTGGATGTCTGTGTGCGCACGGCCCTCGTCCGTTTTGAGCGGTTTTGTAGAAATATAACTTACATTAACAAATAACAATGCTCTCATCGGCAGACCAGAACTCTTCAAATGCGCTATAATGCGTGTCCAGTGCTTTCCAAATAAATCAGGGGTTTCAACAGGTGTTCCGGGGACCACCAGTGGTCCTTGAGAGGGTGCCAGGAGTCAAGAGTTTAAAATACTCATCATCTGAGCACCACTTTATTAGGAAGTCTACCCTGTTTTGTTTGCATAATTGTGCCTGGAATAATGGAATTGTGGACAAAACCAAAATAATTCTTTAGTTTTAGGTCTTATTGGGGTGAAATTGTCATCAAATGGTGGTCCGTGGCTCAAATGCTGAATAAATGGTGGTCCCTGGTGTGAAAAAGGTTGAAAACCCCTGCAATAAATAGAAAGTCTTTTCGCAAGCTGTTTCCATACCTCATTTGCGCATTAGACTCTTTCGATGCGCTCCAAAATACGGCACCTTTCAGCGAGAAAATATTTTTGCGCAAAATGGAAACTTATTCGCATTTTGAAGTGTTTCCGTTCAACATTCTCTTCGCAAGAGCCGTTTTGCGCAAAAATAGGGCTTATGGAAACGTGGAAACTGTCCACAATTTAGGAAATAACTGGCAAAACATTGATCAAAATAACAATTCTAGCATAACTATTGACTTGAGAGCACAAAGAGTTACAGATCTATAAGGGTCCATTTGGTTACCAACTGTCCACATAATGTTACAGTAGCCTACAGTATTCTACCTTTCAGATGTCACGACGATATCACACTGCATGAATAAGAGAGATGCTGCGCTGCATGGTGATTTACTCCAGGTTATTCTATGCATAGGCCTACTCATCTGCGTGCAGCTCTGCTGAGTGACCGTGGGTTACAAGTTAAAACAGTAGAAATCCATAAACTCCTCCATCGGTAGCCTATGTGATATATTAATCACTTCTCACAGTCATTCATTACTGGTCCGATGCACTCCTCGTTGTGAGGCTGTGGGCCATAATATGGATGCATCGCGCATCATTTGATTATAGGCTACAGCTTGTAGGTCTATTATTTTGGGAATATGCGTAAAGGACGCATGTTACACATTGGAAATAACAGGCATGGCTTTGTGAGGCTGGTTGATGTAAACATGTATAGGCTAGATGTCACGACCATATCGTTCTGTTTGCATTTCTCTTATTAACCACTGCAGATTTCTAGGAAAAATCTTTAGCGCTGTCTTTGCAATCACAACGCTACAGGTGGAATCAATCTAGCCATTGTGTGATTAGATATCATCATGTGTTGCGCAATAACCTCCATCACCATCATGTCGACCCCCATGAGAAACTGGAATATCTAATTATGAATCTTATGCCATAATGTCTCATAACGTTGGCAGTTTAGTGGGTTCTGTGCAGAGAGGCTAGTACAGCTTTCTCTTAGAAGAACGCGCTCCAAACCCGCTATCGTGCGTAATATACCACACGTGGACGCCCGAGACATTCTCGTCTAATACGGGCCGCGGACCCCTAAATGGAGATGGGCTACCCTTGTCTTTAAAATGGAACCATGATAAGTTGGGAACTTTAACAGGCCAACTTGAGTGAGTAGGCTATGCGTTGTGGTTGTGCCTTTTCTCTTGAAATACGCATTTGTTGTTGATTGTTGCTGAAACTATGCGGGCGCTTAAATGAATCTATAGCCTATTAGCTGTAGCGATATGTAACTCAGCTGTAGGCTATAATATTAGACATTGGTGCATTTGGCTGTGTAGGTGATCCACTGTATTTCGGCCGTTGTATTAATTAATTAATTAACTCGTGGGCATCCCTGTCTGGTGATGATTAATGATCCAAATACTTTTATTAAGAACAGCATTTTGGCACCTGCGCGGAGTGCGTGCGTCCTTCAGGTATGAAGAAAATCCTATTGTCCTATTGATGACAACGCAGCAGTGAAGAGAGTGTAATCGCATAATTCTCCAGGCAAATATTTCGCCTTTTTCTGGTTGACTTTTCACTTCGCTTCCTTAAATCTCTGTTGTACGAATTAGCCTATATTAATTTGCTATGAACTCTCACTTCGTTTGGTCTATACTTTAGGATCATAGTAGCCTACTGTTTGCAGTGTCTACGTGATATAAAGTAGGCCTATAATAAAGTGTACTAGAATTAAAAGTCGGCGATTTCACCTTAATTAAACAGAGCTTCACTTTTCCCCCTCTCACATGCAGTAGAGGGAGAGGATCGTTTCTCACTCAAATCCAAAATTTCGGAATGGCGATGTTTTCTAAGCATCCCCTTTCCGAAAATTCTATTTCGGAATAGTGGTGTTTCTAAATGGTGGGGTTTCTGAATGGAGGGGTTTCTGAATGGAGGGGTTTCGGAATGGAGGTTCGTTCACGTTAGTTAGTAGAAGTAGTAGTGTTTTTTCAAATGCCATCATGTTTGGTGGAGTAAGTCAGGGCATTTAGGAGGGGGGGCATTGCCCCCCTATGCCCATGCCAAGATCCGCCCCTGCTCGGGGAAGAACTGCAGCTGACAGCAGCCTCTCTGTGACGCTCAAACCAGAAGTGACAACGAGCCACAAAGTGGCTGGAAGTTGTTTGTTTCCCGCGGCGGCCGGCGTCTGTCTGACAAATATACACTAGCAGCACAAAAGGTGCAAAAATGATGCCTCCTAGGTCAGTGGTTTTCAACCTTAACAGGACCCACTATTTATTCAGGATTTGAGCCACAGACCACCATTCGACATGACACCACAAGACCCCAACACTAAATATGTCTTTTGGTTTTGTCCACAATTCCAGGCGGGATTTCGCAAACAAAACAGGCAAACACACAGATCAAAGTGACCATTAATGTTCTACATTATCTAATTGTGTAGACATCCTAATTAAGTGGTGCTAATTCAGATGATGAATATTATAACTCTGAAGAGTGTAAACATGAAACCAAATGGACCCGCAAGGGTCCATTTGTACACTCTCAGAAAAAAAACATGGTGAAATACAACAGTTTTTTTTTTTTTTTTCAAACCTCCATTTCTAGGATTTTTTTTTATGTCCACACAACATATCTTGGGCATATTAATGACAAAGTAAAATGTTGAAAATGGGTGGAGTATCACTTTAAATACAGAAAAATAGTTCACCATTGCTATGCAGCTTGGTTTCTTTATCTATGGGCCTAGTAATGTTGGTGAGCAACAACATGACTAGAGTGTTAATGTGCCTCAATGAACCGTAGTGCAAGGTGACACACACACACACACACACACACACACACACACACACACACACACACACACACACACACACACACACACACACACACACACACATACACACACAGCTGAAATGAGCGAAAATAGTCAAAGAAATCTGCAGGTCAGATGAATAAAAAAAAAAAAACGATTTCTACATAATATACTGTACACGAGTGTGACGGATTATAAACAAATCCAATGCAGACCAAGTTAGTGTTTGTTATGTTGCACATCATATTGGCAGTGGTGGACTAAAGGGGAATTCCGACCATTTTCAACATTTTAAGTAAGTAAGTAGTCTTGCCAGGCCATGATGTCATGAGACCCAGCCGAGCCATTGAGCAGGGCTTGACACTAACACTTGCCCGCTTGCCCGGGGCAAGTAAAAAAAATGGTGGGGCAAGTGAAGACTGCTACCTGGTTGCCCGATTGGGCAAGTGTGTGACTTAGTGCACTATAACACAACAACACAAGATAAATTTGCCTTGAAGGCAGTCATTGCACTCTGCCTCTGTGTCTTTCCCTGCTTTCTAGCTATCCACAATTCCAGGCTGGATTTGGGAAACAAAACAGGCAAATTAACACATCAAAATGGCCATTAATCTTCTACAGTGTAGACCTGGGCTAATTAAGATGATGAATTTTAACTCTTGAGAGTGTAAAAATTATTTAATTTCAATTAAAATCATTTTTACGTAAAAAATAAAAAAAAAATACTGTTGTAGAAGCAGAACCATGTCTCCCCCATATTCCAGCGGTGGCTGGAAAGTGGCTTGTGCCCTAAACCGTTATATTACTGCTAGTGTGCCCTCGGGCCAAGCACTAAATCTCAACTGACGGCCATGAGGACAATAACCCTGTGCGCTCGGTGGGCTGTGAATTATTTATCAGAAAACATAAACGGTTATAGGCTATACTATAAGAGAGTTAAGTTTATAGAGAAACCAAATGAAATGATCTGGTGTAAAGAAGTGAACTTTTTGAAATGCATGTGGATCCGGAAAGGTGCAGGATTATGCTGTACTTAGCTGAATACCAAGTACTTTGCGGCAAAATATGTTGAAGTTATAAAAAAAAAAAAAACGTTCGTACCAACGTGGAGATTTCGGCAGGGAAATTAATTCACAATGCCAACTTGCACGCTGAAGCAATTTCCGTTAAGAGAGCCGTGGAATATTGCCAATGACAAATCTGAGACCGGCGTCATTATTCTTAGAGGGTTAGCGGGGGTTTCATAAACAGCCAAGCGGGAATTACAATGGCGCGCTGTGACTGTGAAAGACTATGAGATCCAGCAAAAAAAGGGAGACGGGGATCTGCACTGCAGAACCTCTCCAGTGGCCAATTATAGACGTCAGACATCTATCCCAGCTATAGCAGCGGGCGGTAGAATTTAAACGGATACGGCGGTTAGAATTTAAACGAATGTGGGCGATTGAGTGCATTTGCATCTGTCGTTATGTCTCTCTGTGTGTGGTGTCTGTGTGTGTGTGTGTGTGTGTGTGTGTGTGTGTGTGTGTGTGTGTGTGTGTGTGTGTGTGTGTGTGTGTGTGTGTGTGTGTGTGTGTGTGTGTGTGTGTGTGTGTGTGTGTGTGTGTGTGCGTGCGCCCCCTTGGAACTAGCTGTATAGCTTTTCCAGGCTGAGTCACACTATAAAAGCGCATAGCGAGTGAGAATCAATGTGCGATCTGACATTCTTGAAGATGCTGCGCTCAGTAATGTGTCCCCTGTTGTTCTCTTTAAAAAAGGTGCCTCTGGGGTCAAAAAGTGTGTGTGTGTGCGCGTGCGTGCATGTGTGTTTGTTATGTTAGATGATAGCAGGCATACAGAGCACCAGGGACCTGTTTCACAAAAACCTGCATGAACCAGGGGCGGATATAACATTTCCCATTTGGGGGGGGGGGCAGGAGAAAACGGTACAGGAGCGGCTTCAGTCGCACCCGTACCATTTTCGGTTACAGGAGTATGGCCTATTTTAGGCAAGAAAAGCATCAATAACAACATCAGTCGTTGTTGAATTTGCTACTGACATGTGATGTGATGGTTTTAATGACGAAATGCTGTCGGTTTAGCGGTACAACAATTGTAGTTAGTAGCATAGTGTTTCAAATCATTTTAATTACAAGCACTTTAATTTGAAATATATTTGAAATTTAGGTTGATTCCATGCCGTCATGTTTGGTGGGGCAGTCAGCCCCCCCCCCCCCCCCCCCCCCCCCATGTCCATACCTAGATCCGCCCCTGGCATGAACTAATCCAGGACTTATAAGACAAAACCAGTTTAAAAAAAAAAAAAAAAAAAATCCTGGTCCGTACAACCTGGTTTATTCCGTTACACTAAAGCCAAGCAAGGCTTATATAAAATAGTAGGATTTGGTGAGCTATAGGATCATAAAGCACTGGCTAAATTCACAACCTGGATTTTTCTCTCTAGACCCATTAATTAGCACGCAGATCCAGGCCCCAAAACCATTGTGATCCGACAACTTAAAGAAGATTACAAGTCTTGTAAGCAGAGCCCAGACCCCCTGGTCTACAGTATGTTAACAATAAACAGTGTTGGGACATGTGCACTACGTGACTTAATATATTACATAATATATTACCAAAATACAGTAACTTGTAATATAAATATATTACATAACAAAAAAAATCTAATATATTATACTTTTCTTTCTGCATTACTGCATTACTTTCAATATTACTTTCTGTCTTGTTGCAAGTTGCGAAATTATCTTGACAACTGCAGTCTATGCCAGGACTGTTTTCACGAGTGATGTTTTTTGCAAGTTGATTTCGCATGGATTTGGCCAGATAACCAAGTGTACTTGCTTTATTGTAGGTATGCTACTGGCCTACGCAATATTTGATTAATAGTGACACTAAATATTTAATTATACATTTTGGAAAAAGTTTTTTTTTAAGTAATATGTAATAGTAATATTAATATAATATTAATAGTAATATTACACTTGCTCGGACAGTAATATTGTAATATAACATATTGCTTTAAAATGAAGGTAATAATTAATAAGTAATATATTAACAAGGTAAAGTAATATTCCCAACACTGACAGTATGTCAACAATAAACTTGTGCTTTCTCGTGGAGTTATGTGGAAACAACAGGCCGAACATTCTGTATACGCAATATTGTTTTACCTCAGTTGGGAACGGGGCCCGGCTCTGGCTGGGCTTTGCGTTTTCCTTAAAGGAGAATTCCACACCAAAACACATTGGCCATCAACCTTGATTCCTGTGACATGATTCATAATATCCTTGATTTTTGTCACAGATGTCCCATTTTCTTCATTTCACCAGTGCGGCAGTGCAGTTTGCATGGCCTCAGGTTGTCTTTATTCTAATGTGGGTATTGCTATAACTCCAAACTTTTAATACATCACATCAAACCACACACTACAAGATAATTGGACCACTATATGATTTTTTAAAAACTCAGGTGGCACCCATGCGACAAGAGTTTTAACCGGAGGGATTGTGACTGAGGAGAGTGGCAAAAGGGAGGGGAGGAGAGGAGGAGGAATAGATTACCTCTGGGATTACATTTAAAGGCTGCCCCAGAGTGACATAAAATTCAAGTGTGAGTATCAGTATACTATTAAAATGTGATGTGTGGGGAAAAAAACTCAGTTTGGAGTTACAGAAATACCTGCAGTAGAATAAAGACAACCTGTGGCCATGTTAACTGTTCCCAACGTCGTCGTGGGGACGGGGACCTCACGGTGAAATGTAGAAAAGGGAGCATCTGTGACAAAAATCAAGGACATTATGAATAATGTCACAGGAATCAAGGTAGATTGATGCCCAATGTGTTTTGGTGTGGAATTCTCCTTTAACATAGCAAACAATTCCATCTATTGTGGCATGCCAACTTAAATAACATGCATGCTGCATGCTGGTTATTTCATAATTGTGTCATGTGTGATAATCCCCATCTGCTTGAATTGGTTCACCGCCTCGCTGCGTGAGATTACTCTAGTGTGCCACTTGTTTATTTTGATGATTTCCGTCGTAACTGATGGACAGATGGGAGTCGAACACAGAGGTCACATATGTCAGTTTTTACACAAACAAACGCAGGGAGCCAATCCAATCAGAGAAAGGTTCCACTGATATAAAGCAGCAAGCCATCAACCTGCGCTCTGATTGGTCCGAGCAACGCCACCAAAGATACACAATCCCTCATTGGCCAGTCACTGACATACCCCAGTGAAATGAAAAATAACAATAACTGCATGCCAAAAAAGGGACAATGTTCACTTTTGTGTATTTTTACATTCAAACTCCATGGAAATCGAATTTGAATTACCTCTTGAAAACAAAAATGTGCTGCGCCTACAGCAATAAAAGGCAATAGAAATGAAGCTCACTTGATATTGCAATGTCACTAACGCGGGTGTATTTCGACTGAGTGAGGACAGATTTCAACATTTATTTCTAGCCACACCCAAGGATCTATTAGAGCAACTCCATAGACACCAACAAAACAGGAAAAAGAGCATCACAAAAAGTCAAAAGCAACGCTCGCAACAGTGTTGTTTTTGTGGACTAAGACTAAAGACTAAGTCGACTAAGGTTTTTGATATTTAGTCGATTAGACTGACAAAAATTAATTTCAAAAGACTAAATTGGACTAAAAGATGTGTGTTTTCAAAAGACTAAGACTAAGACGAAGACTAAATCATAACCTAAGACTAATGAAAATAGCACACATTTTTATCTTCTTTTTTTTTTGTTCTTTTTAAGTATGTGAACATATCTGCAGTATACATTGCATACCTTTTCAGGAAAGGAACTTATTACTATTGTAGTAATTTCATACAAGAACTAAAACGAGGCATATTTCATACTAAAAACTATAAATCTGTATAACATAATATAAACCTAGACTAAACTACCAAGACTAAGACTAAAAGACTAAGACTCGACTCAATCCTTTTTGACATTTCGTTGACTAAGACTAGACTAAAAAAATGAATTTCAGAAGACTAAATGGGACTAAATGACTAAATATGCCTTATTGATAAGACTAAGACTCAGACTAAATCAAAACATTCTCAAAAAAACAAAAACAAAACACTGGCTCCCAGTACATTTTAAATATACTGTAAGACAGGTGGTGGTTCTGCCAACGTAAAATAGCACTTGCTGACGACGTCAACAGCGAAGGCAGTTTGACCCGGCATGACAAATCAATGCCACGCCGTTCAAAGGGGTTGCGTGAAGGTTTAACCTGTGTTGTTTTTTCCCCTAGTTCATTGGGTTTTCACCGCTGTCCCATTAGTGTATTGGTGTGTCACATTTTCATTAGAGCATTAGTGGAACAGCTCTGAGTCTCGCATGCCAACGCAGTGTCTCTGCATGGAGAATTAATTAAAAGTAAACACAGCGTGTTGGAAGATGTCAGAAAAGGTCAAGTTGCTTGGATGTTGTTGTCTGCTCAGAATTACACAAATGGGTCTTCTAGGGCAGTTGCGCAGTTGTCTCTCTCTCTCTCTCTGTCTCTGGCACAGGGGTGGATGTAACATTTCCCAATTGGGGGGGGGGGGGGGGGGGGGGGAGAAAATGCCATGGGGGGCGGCTTCATCGCCCGTGTCGCTTCGCGCCAGGAGCGATGAAGCCGCACCCATACCATTTTTTCAGGACTTTTATGGGGCAAGTAAGCATCAATAATATCAGTTGTTGTTAAAGTTGCAACAGACATGCAGCATGCATAAAGCTAAAGGTCTGACTCAGAGTTTTCTGTCTTCAATGATGAAATGCTGTTGGTTTAGTGGTGAGATGATTGTAGTTAGTTAGTAGCAGTAGTAGTGTTTCAAATACTTTTAAATATAATTCCTGAAATATATCGGGTTGTTTTGCATGCCATCGTGTTTGGTAGGGCAGTATGAGCATCTATGCCCATGCTTGCCCATGCCTGGATCCGCCCCTGCTCTGCTAGAACCCATCCTCTTAATCTGCCCGCATTTCTTCCAGTCTGGTAATTTATGTTTGTAATTCTGACCACAGATCTAACAGTCTCTAACCTCAGTTATAATAATATATCACATCATCCCTGCGGTACACGCAGCCACTTGGCACTTACATGCACTTCATCCTCACAAAGTTCTTTCACTCGTCCTCCATGTTGTCGCCGTTCGCCTCTCTCTCTCTCTCTCTCTCTCTCTCTCTCTCTCTCTCTCTCTCTCTCTCTCTCTCTCTCTCTTCGCCTCCTCAGCACAGCTAATAATACTTCTTCATTATCTCGGTCTACCATGCGCTACTTTTAACCTCACGTAATCCTCTTTCCAAAAAAGCGACTGCTGCTCGTCCTTTTTCCCTCGTATTCCTCCGGTCCGCCTTCATTTCCGCTCTCTCCATGCCCTTATCCCCCAGTCTTAAGTGTTGCCTTGATTTCAAAGGAGCACTCAAGGTGATTTGGGTGATTTTGGAAAATCACCCAAACAACATGCCAACAGCAGGTACACCAAGGCTCACCTCCAGGCAAACCTGATTGGAGGATGGCCCTTCGCATCCTCCAATCGGATGAAGGCTTTTCCTCTCAAAGCCCCAAACTCGTTTCAGTCCCTATAGGGACAGGGAAGACCTCCTTATATGGTCGGCTGGTCATCAGACTCTATCCAATACGAAGGAAAAAACAACAATATTTGAAATAAGTGAAATATCCTTGCTATACCTTTAAAACAGGGGTTTTCAACCTTTTAGAACCCAGGGACCACCATTTATCCAGCATTTGAGCCACGGACCACCAGTTGATGACATTTTCACCCCAAAGATGTAAAACTAAAGCATTATTTTGGTTTTGTCCACAATTCCAGGACAGATTTTGCAAACGAAACAGTGCAGACTTCTTAATTAAGTGGTTAGGGTTAGGCTGATTCAAATGGTGATTATTTTAACTCTTGAGAGTGTGAAAATGAAACCAAATGGACCCGCAAGGGTCCATTTGGTTTCATTTTCACACTCTCAAGAGTTACATCTGGTTAACCAACCTTCCATCATTTAGCCTGGGGACCACCTGGAACCCTCTCAGGGACCACTGGTAGTCCCCGGACCACCTGTTGAAAACCCCTGCTTTAAACACTTACAAATGGACCCAAGTTGCAGGTCCATTTTCTTTCGTTTTTTTTTTCTCCCTTCCAATCATCTCCATCTTCTATCTGTTTGCCTTTCTTTCTTTCTTTCCTTTCTGGTTTGTTTTTCCCCCTGCACTCTCAGGCCTATACGTGTCTCTCTCTCTCCATCTCGGTCCATCCTAAGGCTCTGTGCCAGATGGTTGCTGCAGAGAGAGAGCATTCATAAAGCACAGCGACAGGCACGGTTGACACCACTTTGGAACCTGCAGCCCCCCGATGCACCCTCCTTAGGAAAGACTTAACAGCACACCGAGGCGGCTCTGCATTTGCCTTGTACTCAGGGGCGGATCTAGGCACGGGCATGGGGTGGGGCAATGCCCCCCTAAATGCCCCTGACTGCCCCACCACCACGCACGATGGCATGCAAAACAACCCACAATATTTCAAATTAAAGTGCTTATATTTAAAAACTCTCTGAGTCAGACCTTTAGCTTTATGCATGCTGCGTGTCTGTTGCAACTTCAACAACAACTGATGTTATTATCGATGACTAATAAAAGTCCTGTAACTGAACATTTCCCAATTTCCCCAATTGGGAAATGTTACATCCGCTCCTGCTTGTACTCTTTTTGTTTTACAAACACACCATTCTGGAGGGGTAATTTAACACCAGCACTCAAGCAGACCTTTTAATAGGTTAGTGTTTACACTCTAAGGATATAATTTACTATTTCACGCATTCTTCACAAGCCACAATTCCCTCTGCCACACCACTAATACAATATGCAGCGGTAAAACACATTCTCCCAATATATCTAGGTTACTAGGCTACTTTATATACTGTAAGTGGCGGCGCCCACATTTTTTGATGTGTGCCTTCCCTTCCTTCTCTCCACCCACCAGTGCACCTTCCAAAACAGTCAAGCATAATTGTGAAAGCCCAAAAGCACTGTGGCCTAGTGACCCAGAATATAAGACTATACCGAGAGAACTCACAGTCAATATGCTAAACTGACCCTATATCAGCGTTGGGACAGTAAGGTAGGTATGTCTATAAGAAAATACCTGGAAAGATACTGGAATTCACATCCAGGCATATTATGTTCTCTGGAAAAAAGTAATGCATTGCTTTGCTTGTTACTAAATTATGAAAGTAACTACTTTACTTTACTTTTTAAAAAAACACAACGACAATATTGATATTGCCTTTGAAACCTCACTTATGACCAAAGTGAAACCAAATGGACCCGTAAGGGTCCATTTGGTTTCATTTTAACACTCTCAAGAGTTACAGATCTATAAGGGTCCAAGTGCTGGTGGGGACTGCCATGTGATCTACCTGCATGGCTCTTGTGATCTACTGGTAGATCACTATCTACCTTTTGGGCAGCCCTGCCTTGAATGATGCCATCAAATCAAATACCAACGAAGGAGGGAAAATAC
>CM076969.1:53375611-53488111 GCA_039105355.1 Benthosema pterotum | reverse complement strand
ACAGTTTATAGCATACCTGGGCATTATGTGGCTCGGGGGCCAAATGCGGCACTTTGGCTGACTCTGACCGGCCCCTGAAAGGGTACCCTGGTTTTCAACCAGTGGTCCAGGGACCACCAGTGGTCCTTGAGAGAGTTCCAGTTAAATATGGAAATCTGTTTAACCAGATGTAACTCTTTGAGACCCTTGCGCGCGGGTCCATTTGGACTCTCAAGAGTTAAAATATTCATAAACTGAATTAGCCCAAGTCCAAAATTAATGGTTTAATTTTGATTTGTATGTTTGACTGGTTTGTTTCCCAAATCCAGCCTGGAATTGTGGACAAAAGCAAAAGAAATCTTTAGTTTTGGGGTCTGTGTGGCTAAAATGTCATCAAATAGTAGTCTTCTGTGGCTCAAATACTAAATAAACAGACTTTAGTTCAGCCTTTAGTCTTGTCCCTCCACAATATTTTATGGATCTCATTTGGCCCCTTGGGAAAAATAATTGCCCACCCCTGCTATATAGGCTTTGGCCCGGGCAGTTGCGAGTTTGAGTCCCTTTTCGTGACGACCTTATTGTTACCTTTCTCGCTTCACGTTTCGCCACGTTTCTCACTTCACTTGATAAAGGAAAATGTTTTGTATGCGCTGCACCGTTGCGGACAATTTTCTTTTAGTCTGCAATTTTCTTTTACTTGAAGATGTATTTCTTTTTAGTCCCAGCTATTTCCTTCAGCTGGTCTGACCTTCAATATAGGCTTTGCCTCTGGCCAGACCGTCCGACATTGTAAATAAGGACTTGTTCTTAATGGTCAAATATAAAAGGTAAAGAATTGTCAGAGCTTGTTGCTAGAAAACCGGTAATATCAGATCTCTAGGATTTAGATCAAGGACTTTAATTCATTTCAGCTAGGGGCAAGTTATGAAATATGGGGACTAGAGATCATTACCTATAATTGTGTTTCTAATGGCGTGTAATAACAACTAAAATGTTGAAATTCAACTCCCGAGGGAAACCTCAGGGAAAAAACAGGTCCAAGTCAGGGTACTAGTCACAACCTATAGAAGGCAAAACATGCGGAATGTCATGGTTCATGCAACAGATATGTCTAACTAGGGGGTTTTCATCATGATGCTGAATCCATTCCAACAAATATTTTGGTAACACTTTACTTGAAGGTCACCTTTATAATGCATCATAAGCTCATTTATAATGCATTATAATACATTCATATTGCATTATAAGACTTGTTATAAATGTCCATAACTGTATATAACTACTCATAACTACATTTATAACTCATTATAACTGTTAGTCTTACTTGCAATGCATTATCATGGTCAAAGGAACAGCACATTATAACTACTATCACTGAGTCAGTTATAAAGGCACATATAAAAATGATGTACTGCGTCACAATGCATTATATGCATGTGTTTATTAAATGAAATAATGTCTTATAAACGTCTACAACATGCTCTAAGTTGGCTTTGAGACCTTTCGACAGATATTCATTGATAGCCGTAATATAAACTACAGACATGAACATGAATGTCTGCCCACTTTACTTAAAGGTTTGCCACAAGAGTTGAATTTCACCATCGTAGTGCACAGGTTATTAGACACCTTTAGAAACACAATGGTGAAGAAATTTCTTTGTAACGATTCAGTTCCCAGATGGTTGAAAAACTATCACATAAAATGTTCCTAACTCTATAATAAAGATGTTCCTGCATCGAGTCACTGCTGTGCAATAACAAACACTCTGGTATGAGACATTTTCACCTCTCACTGTGCTCAGCCCCAGGCAGGGGCGGATATAACATTTCACAATTGGGGGGGGGGGGGGGGGGGGGCAGGAGAAGCCGCCCCCATACCATTTTCAGTTGCAGGACTTTTATTAAGCAATTAAGCATCAATAATAACATCAGTTGTTGTTGAAGTTGCAACAGACACGCAGCATGCATAAAGCTAAAGGTCTGACTCAGAGAGTTTTCTGTTTTCAATGACGAAATGCTGTTGGTTTAGTGGTGCCACAATGGTAGTGAGTTAGAAGCAGTAGTAGTGTTTCAAAGCACTATAAATTGAAATATCTTTGAAATTTGGATGATTTGTAATGGCATCATGTTTGGTGGGGCAGTCAGGGAATTTAGGGGGGTGGCCCCCCCCCCCCCCCCCCCCCCCCCCCCCCCCCCCCCCCCCTCCATGTCCATGCCTAGATCCGCCCCTGGACCCAGGTGAGACCACAGCAATTTAGAGAAAAGGATGATAATCCGAAGGGAACAAAGCCCTAAGATGGCCAGTAAGCTGATGTGATAAATGGATCTGACTGACTGTCTACCTGGCTGCCAGCTGGCACAATACCATGAGACGCACACGCACACCACATCACAGCACAGAACACGTGTCGTGTACACATGCACACACACACACACACACACACACACACACACACACACACACACACACACACACACACACACACACACACACACACACACACACCACACACACACACGCACACATCACCCAAACACGTGCAGGCACACACAGACTGCTTGTAAAATACATGAAACAAATGTGTTTTCCCCCTTTTTATTCCTGTGTTAGAATGAAAACAGGAACAAATAAAACAGTACGCGGTTCATGCATGGCGAAGGTACACCTCAGTGGTCAACATGGCGTGAGTTCAATACCGAGGATTAACTTTAAGGCGGTGATTCTGTGAATCGTGTCCATGAAGGGAAATACGGCTAGGTTGGGCTTAAAAGGCTTTAAATGACAGGATTAGCCTTTAGACACTTAGATAGATGTCGCACACACCCAGGCACAGATGGAGACATTACCATTACCATTAACAGTTTTTAATTATATTAATATCGGCCCTTGCTTTGGCAACGCAAACGTCCGGTATGTTTCCATGAGTCGATAAAGCTCCTTTGAATTCAATTTGAGTTGCCAAGAAATGAGGCGCCAGCGCTGGTCTAATAATGGTCCAGGCGCAGGCCACAATAATATAGGCCTGACAGTGCGTTGTTTGCGTGTTCGAGTCCCGTTCATGACAACCTTTCACTGCATGTCTCACACAGCATTCACACATATTTGCATACTGTGTCCTGCTTGGCCGCCACCTTATTGGGTCTTTTTGGGAGTTTTGACAAAATCAACCAGCTACTGTAGGTGGTCTTGTGGTTAGAGTGTCTACCCTGAGACTGGGAGGTCAGGGTTCAATTCCAGGTCATACCTCCCTGACCTGTGCAGACCTGACCTGCAACCCTTGACTCAATGTCAAGGGTGGCGGGTAATTCCCTGCGATATCCCTGCGAGCCGTGAGGCCCATGGGCCTCATGGCTTATACTTAGGGCTTACTTATGACAGAATGGTATGAAAGTCCCACGTGTGAACACAAACATGTGGACATGTGGGCAACACATTCATGGGTCACACAGGAAGATACAAGACCCTTTAGTGAAGGCACATTAGGCGTTGTTCAGATCATACTGTTTATATGGTATCAGAATCATTTTAACCCCACCCCACCCCCACCCCTGAGGTTCCAAAGCCATAGCCGGTTCTATAGGTATAAGCAATATAAGTAGAAAAGTACCTTTTTGGTCATATCGGTATTGGCAATACTGTATCGGTACCAGGAAAGTATCAGTATTGGCTCTAATTTGTCATTATCAGACCATTCAGTACTGGTAAATACTATGCCAGTATAACCAGAGATCTGACACAGTGGTAAGGGGTTGACACTATGGCAGGTAAATAAAATGTTGTGGAATTTGCCTTGGAGTTGCCCAAGTGCACATTTCAGTGAGGAATCTGCTATTCTAGTCTGCTATATTATTCTGTTGGTAGAATAATTATGGTAGACTTCACATAATATCTTTTTCTTGGGACAATTTAATTGAGTTTTAGTCCTTTTTTTTTCTTATTGCATTTGCAAAATGTATCTGATCGGAAAAAAATATCGGAAATGATCGGGATTGTATCAGGAGCAAAAAAAAGTGATCGGATAGGGAAATATCAGGGTCGGCAGATACTCAAACTCAAATGATCGGATCGTGAGCAAAAAATGTGATTGGGACAACCCTAAATATAAGCGTTGGCTGAGCGCCACAAGCAGTAAGGGTTTGGCCACATCACAGGGGGGAGATTATAATATACTGTAACATACACAGGCTTTTGACAACTGAAACATTTGACTTGATAAAAACATTCGCCGGGACAGAATATTCAAAGATTTGAGACACATTTTCACAATTTTTCAAAAATATCAGACCGACAAGCTTGTCGGTTTTTCAATTGTAAATGGTGCATTTACAGTATATAGCACCTTTATCCAAGGCGCTTTACATAGATTGTGCATAACATTCACCCACACATTCATACACTTATGGCAGTGGAAACCATGCAAGGCACAACCAGCACATCAGAAGCAATTATGGTGTCTTGCTCAGGGACACATTTGAACCGGCAACCTTGCGGTCACCATCCAGTAACTCTACCCCTGAGCCACCGCCGCCCAATAGTTGAAGCCAGTGCTATAGCTATTGCTTAAAACAGGAGTTTTCAACAGGTGGTCCGGGGACCACCAGTGGTCCTTGAGAGGGTTCCAGGTGGTCCCCAGGCTAAATGATGGAAAGTTGGTTAACCAGATGTAACTCTTGAGAATGTAAAAATGAAACCAAATGGACCCTTGCGGGTCCATTTGGTTTCATTTTCACACTCTCAAGAGTTAAAATATTCATCATCTGAGTTAGCACTATTTAATTAAGTAGTCTGACACTGTTTTGTTTGCAAAATCCAGCCTGGAATTGTGAACAAAACCAAAAGAATTCTTTAGTTTTAGATCTCTGGGGCTAAAATGTCATCAAATGTTGGTCCGTGGCTCAAATCGTGAATAAATGGTTGGGCCCTGAGATGAAAAAGTTTTTTGAAAACCCCTGGCTTAAAACACCAACAGGCATGCCTAAAAATTGGTAAACGCAGCCACCGTGGCAGTGTGTGTGGGTTGCCCCATATAAAAGGATCTCCACATAACTCCTAGAGAACCAGCATGTCCAAAGCGGTGGTCACATTTTGCCGCTCACTGGCTGGCGCTCAGTGCTAATTCTGCCTGCAGGGTTGACGGTTCCATGCAGTGAAGCCGACTAAATCAATTCAAAGAATCCAGCAGCGGGGATTTACACTTTAAATCTCTTCTTTGAATGTAAAAGAGAATATAACGGGGAGTGTGTGTGTGTGTGTGTGTGTGTGTGTGTGTGTGTGTGTGTGTGTGTGTGTGTGTGTGTGTGTGTGTGTGTGTGTGTGTGTGTGTGTGTGTGTGTGTGTGTGTGTGTGTGTGCCTGTGGGCGAAGGGAAATCCTATTACTGACCTCTGGAGTCTCAGCCTGATCCTATATGGTACTATTCGTTACGTAGCACTACTATACCGTCTCGTCTCGCGGTGCTATTGCGGAGCGCTGCATGTTCGCTACTACTGCATGATCTTTCCTTGTGTGTTGTGTAAAGGTCACTTTGATGTAGAATGGAAGTGGGGATGGTCCTTACACATTTGAACTCTTAATTGAATTAAATCGATTCGGAGGGGAAAAAAAAAGATGTGCGGGCCATTTTTGCACCTGCTTCTACCGTTATCAAGCGATAATTCCCAGTAGGCTGCTTTTCAGCACCATCTTATCAAGGAGGCATGTTGTCTGGGAGCCTACTCACTGATAAGATGACAAGGCAAGGCAAGGCAAATTTATTTATATAGCACCTTTCATACACAGGGCAATTCAAAGTGCTTTACAGAAAACAGGCAAAAATTACAGAAAGTGCAACAGAGCACTTAAAAAACAGCAGAGATTAAAATACTGCCAGAAACACAAAAGTGCAACAGTGCACATTGAAAATCATTGAAAAAGTTAAAAATAGATATATTTCAAATGTAGAAGGACATAAAAAAGCATATACATTAGAAACAAATATCCTGCCTATAAGACAAAAACAGTTCAATTAGGATAAGCTATGTTAAATAAATATGTTTTTAAATTTGACAACTGCAACTTATCCACTGATACCGGTCAAATCCGCTTGCGGTTAGGTTTAGGGGTAGGTTTAGAAAAAGGTGTAGCAATGTTTGTAGCAAAACTCTAGCCCCCTCCAACCGTAACCCCAAGCCTAAATCCTCGACGCTCAACCAACCGTCAGGTCTGTGAGGTTAGGTTGAGGGTCGAGCATTTAGGATTAGGGTTACGGTTGGAGGGGTCTAGGGGTTTTGCGTCTCAGAACAATGGGAGTCTGCAGAGCATGGCCATTCTGAGACGAAAAAGTCCTGCTGATGACAACGTGATAACTGCGATCTTATCTACTGATAACGGTACAATCCGCTGATTTTTGTATCTATGTTCAACTCTTCAACTATGATGCAAAAATTGTTCAAAGTTAGGCAGAACTTTATTAATAGGGACAAACGGGACGCCATGTGTTGTCTTTCATTTGCCAACACAACCTTTCACTTCAGAGGAGAAAAGCACGATCAACTCAAACAGTATTTCAGGGTTTCGGCGTGTGCTGGGCTGCAGATCAAAGGGAATACAGAGAGAAGGAACAAAAAGCCGCACTCTCGGTATAATAAACAGTCTTATTTAATAATGAGAGAGCGAGAGAGAGAGAGAGAGAGAGAGAGAGAGAGAGAGAGAGAGAGAGAGAGAGAGAGAGAGCACCGGGTGGTTATCCTGCAGTGTCAAGATTTATTATTTTGTCCAAATCAGGGCTTGACGCTAACACTTGTCCGCTTGCCCGTTGCAAGTTAAAAAAAAAAAATAGTCGGACAAGACTGCTACCTGGTTGCCAAGTGTGACTTAGTTCACTATAACACAACACAAGATATATTGTCTTGAAGGTGGTCATTGCACTCTGCCTCTGTCTTTCCCTGCTTTCTAGCTATCTCTCCTATCTCTCTTCCAGGTCCATTGGTTCCAAACTATCATTTTGCTGGCGTTACAGACCCCTACCGTGACCACATGTGGGAATCACTGATTTACCGGTACACTGATTTACAAGTTATGTAGCTGATTGTGACTTAAACAAAACATAGTCTTTGACTGTGAAAGGAAACTTAAATGCAAAATTTACGATATATTTTGGGGGCAAGTGACCATAACCTGAGGGCAATTAGTACTAGACTTGCCCCGGAGACCTTAGTGTCAACCCCTGTAAAGAGCAACAAAATGAGATGGGTTATTTTGCCACATCATTGCTGTGCAATCTGGGGTAGGCTACGGCTAGTTACACATAAGGAAGAGGGTGTGCTTTAACGAAATTTCATCCACAGTTCCGACGTATTGCAGAATTGAATGAAATGACGTTGAATCACCACCCTCGAGTGTAATATTGCTATTCTACCCCATAAGTTAGCCTTAATACTATCAGTGTACTTAGTGCCCGCATTGCTATTTGTTTCGGAGTGGTGTGGAGCAACCACAGGGGATTATGTCTAACCTACATACAACCTATAATATATACATATTGTAGTGTGATGATTACGTTTAAACCCAGTAATATCCTGTCTGGATGTCATGTTGAAGCAGGGTTAACACTGGGTTGACTCTTAGCAAAAAAAAAAAAAAAAAAACAGCAGTGAAACGGGCGGCTTAATTTCTATTGGCTTTTATTGCCAATACGGCATCATGACGTGAATGAATTCAACAGCCCTAATATTTTTCTATTAATAAATCAAAGTTTAATTACTAACTTTGATTTATTAATAGAAAAATATTAGGGCTGTTGAATTCATTCATCCATTCATTCATTCAATAATGATAAATACATAAAAATATGTCATATTTTCCTGTACAGGAGAAAACAATTTATTATTTTTTAAATATTTATCAAAATAGGTGATCTACAGTACAAGCCCCTAATACTTGTAGATCCCTCGATCTATGCTCTATGGCTCTGGTTACAGAGAGACACACAGCTATGTCTCTGTAAAAACATGCTCTACCAATGTTTTTCAATGACAAAATGCTCCGTGGGTTGAGTCAGTAATCACATGTTTTAAAAATCGGATTAATCAACAAAATAAAATTATGCCATTACAAAAGTGAAAATGTCCGCATTTTTTGCATGCATCGTTGGGTATGGCCATATAATGATTTTGTCTGTATTTTTCCTGACCGGGATCAATTCTATTGGGGGTTTTGGTGACAGCTAGCGATGGTAACAAGTCAGGTGGGCACAAAAACCAAGTGGCCATACCAGACAACTGGGCATACAATACATCTGGCCATAGGGCCAACTGGGCATACAATACATCTGGCCATAGGGCCAACTGGGCATACAATACATCTGGCCATAGGGCCAACTGGGCATACAATACATCTGGCCATAGGGCCAACTGGGCATACAATACATCTGGCCATAGGGCCAACTGGGCAAACAATACATCTGGCCATAGGGCCAACTGGGCATACAATACATCTGGCCATAGGGCCAACTGGGCATACAATACATCTGGCCATAGGGCCAACTGGGCAAACAATACATCAGGGCATACATCAAACTGGACACACAAGACAGCTGGACACATTGCTTTGATGTGTCCACTCGACCAGCATTCCTATAGCGATAGCCAAATACTTTCAGATCCGCAAAACGCAGCAGAGGAAAACTGACCCGTGTGCAACCAGCTTTATTCCAAAACTTTGTGGTAGTCTGAAGACTCTACCTGTGTAATTGCCTTAAAATTTACCCTATAGACTTGACCATGACCATGCAGGCTTATGCAAAGGCAAAAAGTAACTTAGGTAATAATATAATATATATATATATATATATATATATATATATATATATATATATATATATATATATATATATATATATATATATATATATATATATATATTTTTTTTTTTTTTTTCTTTTTCCTTCTTAAAATTACTATATAATTTATGCAGTACCGGTACATATACCTACTATATGTAACGATAGTACGATTCAAAACATAACATAGGGAAATGTGCAGCATAGTTGAATAATGTATTGTGTACATACTACATTACAGTATGTATTTGATGAAAGAATCCCTGTATGCCAACGACAAACCACTGCAGCAAATATTCCGAAACCGCCTGTTGATGAGGCCAATTTGGGCAAATTACATTTCTGTTGATTACACATTTTATGCAATTGGGCATACACTATCTCCATAGTTGTGTGATCAACACGGCCCTGCACCGTTTCCCATATTCCATCCTGACTGGCTAATGCCAGAAATGCCAGAAATCACAAACAAACACAGTGCAGAAGCTGCAAATTATGCAATTTCATGAATTTATACACATACATTTCCACAACGCCGACACTTATTCTGTCCACATCAGACTCATGGTGGCACAATAACAGGCCAACTCCTGTTTTCACATATAACTGCATTGATCTTTGTATAACTGTGTATGTATGTGCACAACCAAGAGGCCATGAACTTCATCCCTCTACATCTTCCGGTTATAACGCCACCATTAGCCACACAGATCTCATCCAAATCTAAAGCAGATTCAGTACACATGATCTCTGTAGTCAATGTGATCAGGATGAGTCTGTTGGATTTCCCAGATTGTATCTTATGATCTTGGTCCGTTTCGCATAAAATGCTACAAAATCATGAACACAGGTCCAGTGTGTGTAGAGAAACTTCCGTCATATCCCCATTCCCCACTATGCTGAGGATGACATCAAATCAGCCTCACGGTTGGCGCTATAATAACAGTCACATCCTCCACATACTTTGTGTGGCAAACGTCACCCACACTAGTACTATCCTCGTGGTGGAAACCTGATGAAGGGCACTTTTTCTCCCTGCTGTGACAGTGCATGAGGGGCCACATAAACTAATCTTGCATAGGGGCCACTAAATACCTGGACCCAGCACTGAAATCATGCATACCGAAAGCCGATAATCGGCCATGGCCCATAATCAGTATCACTAAAGCAAACTTCATGCGTCTGCCGTTGAACTTGGTATATTAGCCTCGTTCTCCAGGCTTATATCTGTGCTGCAAAGCCGTTGTAAAGGTTTAATAGATAGATGTGCACTTTGCACACTTCTATATCTGCTTTGTCTGTTGAAATCATTTTTTTCTGAGAAAATACGAGTGAACAACCCAAGAAGCTGACTGAACAGGGTTGTTCTGTACTTTAAGTACAGCAACTTCCGCAACTACCGTTAATAAAAGCGTACCTATAGCTCCCAGGGTGACTTGGTATAGACCTCTAAAACGTCCAACTGTGCCACAAATGCAAACTTGTGTCCCCTTGCCATATATCTTTTCAACTGTTCACCTCTCCTTGTGCAGCCTGTGGCATTCTGTCCAGGCATCCATAGCCCCACACTGTCACTTAGCAACACTCGTGGGCCAGTGGCACAAGCAGCCAAATTGATTGGGTTGGTAAATAGCGGGTATAGAGGCTGCTAGAGCAGAACGAAGTCTGGAGGGAATTATAATTGGGAATGGGACAGGGAGGATTTCATTAGAGAAGGAAATAAACCAAGAGCTGGGGAACTAACTGAGACAAAGTAAGGAGAAACCTCTCATTATGAAGAACGGAGTGAAATAGAGTAGAATTGGGGTAGGAAGATGGTCTGTAGGCCTGTAGTATATACAGGCTAAAGAAAGAAAGCAGGAGAAATAAATATTAAATTAAAGGGAAAGAAGAGAAAGCGGGCATTTAATTTAGTGAACATGATGTGAAGTGGTTTTGACATTATGGGTATAACGCTGAGTGAATGAGTTGGGATGTACAATCTCTGCCAAAAGAAATGCACATTTTTTCTTGTTTCACAAGCTAGTAGGCCCTAAAGTAATAGCTTTGTTTTACACCTTTATTTAATTCCTATTTATATTCAATATTTATTCGTAAACAGTATTCATATTGGAGTATAGTTTGTAAATAGTATTTCATATTACATATTACTGTCATATTATTACCTTTTCCAGCAAAAGTTGTGTAAATACTGTATATTACACAGACAAAATGTGTAATAATATGTTACTCCAAAACACGCCTCATTACTTATTACAAATAAGCTTGTTGTCGCATGTGAAAATAGAACAGATTTACAAGCTATCAACAGATAACACAAGAGATGTGCAGTAGTTTGTAGATCCTGCACACATATAGGCATACAATGACTAGAAGCTGTCACAGTTGTCGCAAGCTAAACTGATTGTGTACTGTACATCTCTATTCATTTGTGAGTGGGGGGGGGACTTGGGAAAGTAATAAAGTAATATGTGATATATTACCCTTTGATTCAAGTAATAATTCATATAATATTACTTTTTCTAAGGGGTCACTCTCCTAACCCTTAGTGTACTGAACGCGTTATGGTGTTCTAAGCATTATGTTTTAACTATTGAAAAATAGCAGATCTACAAGCTCATAGCGCGCCACCGAGTGGCGCGCTATGAGCTTGTATCTCTGCTATTTTTGAAAAATCGTGAAAACGTGGTGCAAATCTTTGAATATTATGTTATTCAGAAACTAGATAGGACACAATGGGCTAAATAATATTGCTCAACACTGTTTGTAAATACATTGTTGCATTTTTTTTATTTTCTTGATCCACTTTTGCTTTTGCAATGTAACCGTATGATGTCTCATGCCAATAAAGCTCTTTTGATTTGACACTGAATGAGTTTGGGTGATGGTAGATCATATAGAAGAGACTGGAAAGGGGTGAAAGCTAGAGAGAAAGAAAGCAAGGTGACAGAAAACAGATAGGAGGGAAGAGAGAATGTTTACAGCAGTGGTCCCCAAACTTTTTGATGGCAAGAAGCTCCAAACAGCCCACGGGGTTTTGACAAATTTTAACAGCATTTCTATCTCTGGGAGAGCCAATTCACATAGTAAAAATCAATGCTAATTTAAAGGGGAATTCCACCCATTTTCAACATGTCATTAACATAGCTTAGAGATGTTGGGGGGACATGATTCTGTGTTTTGTAGAAAGAAATCATTATGGTCAACTTGATGACATCACCAGGATGTGTTTTAACCTTTTTAATGTTTTTTCTGAGAGTGTACGGGTCTCAAGTATTTTTTCATGAAATTTGTTTTCAAAATTTTCCTGAGAGGATATGAATGTGAACCAAATGGACCCTAGCGGGTCTATTTGGTTCCAATTGTACCCTCTCAGGAAAAAGGGGTCTGAAAGAAAAATCTTATTAACATGGTGATACAATACATCTTGATGATGTAATCAGATGTACCATGCTAATGGTAGGCCTATCTGTAACCAGAGAAATCTGTAACCAGAGATTTTTTTTTATCATGTTTACACAACATCTCTAAGGTATATTAATGACATATTAAAATGTTGAAATGCGTGGAGTTCCCCTTTAACTCTAGTACAAATGGGAGCAGAGTTATGGGCCCTTCCTAACTACCATAAGGGGAGGGAGGGGGCCTAGCTGGAATTCCCTCAAGGACCCCTGGCCGGGGGTCCCCGGACCTCACTGGTGTGCAATACAATGAAGTAACGTAGGCTACTATAAAGCGAGTTGAGCCATGCATGCAAAACAGACAAACACCAGAAAAAAAAGATCACTTCACAAAACAAGCGACTGAAGAGGGCTTAAAAGGGAATTCCACCCATTTTCAACATTTTTTCTGAGAATGTACAAATGCATTTGGTTCCATTTGTACGTTCTCAGAAAAAAGAAGCCTAAAGTCTAAAGAAATCCATTAAGAAAATACATCTTGATGATGTCATCAAGATGTTTCACCATGTTAGTGGTTTTCTTCAGACCTCCATTTCTTGGCAGCACAGAATGGGGGAACTTTTTGTATCATGTCCACCCAGCACCTCTAGGGTAATGACATAATTATTAAAATGTTGAAAATGGGTGGAATTCCCCTTCAAGGGTTTCTCTGCCTCGGTAGCCTACTCGTCTCTTGATGATGCAGTTTCAATGTGAATAACTCTTTCTCCAAGAGAAAATGCAATGTATAAAATCCCACAAGCAAGAAATCGCTTCCTTTGTGTTTTTTCCACTCACCTCACCATCGGTATCTTGTCAACGATCGATATGTGGTCTGTGAGGTCCCTCCTTTCAACGAGATCCTGATGTTGGCGTTGGTACGTGTAGATCTGTGATGATACATCATGTCACTACGAGGGGTAGCCTATGAAAGATGGACCCACACGAGCAGCAGCACCGAATCAAAGAATAACACATCATGCACGCCTTACTATGTTTTCGAATCTCTGCTGCAGATCGAGGCGATCACATTCCAGATGTTAGAAGGATAAAATATGCAGCCCGAAATAAAAAAAAAAACATAAAAAGGGACCGGTTTATGTCTGTGTTCATCCTCAAAAACCGTTATCCTGTCTCGGATCGCATCGGATGGCCCGAGAAGAGGCAGAGGGAGGTGTCTTCGCACACAGGGAGGACAATCCTCGCTGGTTGACTGCGCAGAGACCCCCGACGGCAGACCTAGACGGGCAGCCCCACACAGAAGCACATAGCGACCCCCCTCCTCCCGGACAAAGACTTAATACGTGGTGAAGAGAGTCCCCTGCGATCAGAAGCCATGCGGTGGGCGTTTTGTAGTTCTGATTTGGAATCGCATCGCACGGCACGGCTGGCCTGGTGCACTGTACTGCATGCCTCCACGTCCACTATGACACAATTAGTTCACAGGTATATTATTCTATTGGAATATCTTAGCCTAGTGGTTAAATGGGCTGTGTCTTGATTTTATTTTTGCACTCCCTGGCATCAAGTTCAAACTAAGCATCAGGCGGCGGTCAGATGGACAATCTTACACCCTGGACAATCTTGGTCGCTCCCCGGACTCCCCGCATTCCTGATGCGCGCAAAGAATTTTGGAACTTGTAGTCCCGTATCCGGATAATCCGACCCGAATAGGATTTGTGTTTTATTCTAGTATAGTGTAAATTTGCTATAACATAGCCTATATAGCTATGGTTAAAACATGGGCTATTAAACGATATAATAAAAATATAACTTAGGCTATGGATGCTGCAAATGCAATCATAAAACACAAGAAATAGGCTATTGGCCCATCTCACTAATTGCACGACTCACGAGCCTTTGACTTATTTTGACTATGAACACATTAGGCCAACAACTTAGAGTAAACTTGATATTAAAGTAGGCTATTTAGGTTACTGTAGCCTATATCGGGCTAGGCCAACACATTGAATTGTAATACAAATTTCGGCATGATTTAAGTAAAATAAAACAAAATTAATTCAATTATTTTATGGATATGAAATATTCGTTAAAACAATACAAATAAGAATAGCCTACCATTTAAAAGAAGACTAAACTAAGTTAGCGTACTCTACATGGGGATAAATGGTTGGATGAAAGTCATAATTTCCAGTTAAACATTTGGGCCTAATGTTCAACCAATCCAATCAATCAATCAATCAATCAATCAATCAATCAATCAATCAATCAATCAATCAATCAATCAATCAATCAATCAATCATGGTGATGATGATAATTTGTCATGTTGTCTGGTTAAACGGTGTTAATCTGTCCCCATCTAGTGTACAATGTGTGCTATAACAACAAACATAACACTTGTATTTTTTTCTCAGGCACCTCCTTAACTACCTCTCAAGCTCGAGAGAGACTGTTGCCATGTCTGTTTATTAGAAATAGGCAAAGATGCATATTAGTAGAATCAGGCAACAGTGCGGTTGTTACTGTAGGAAGAAAATATAGTGTTATTTTATCATCATCAGTGTGGTTGATTGATACTGTGAAGATAGTATTAACATTTGCTCGTTTCTCTCGCTAAACCTGGCAACGCCGTGGACTACTATGACGCCAGAGCCTTGGAAATAGACAGAGTAACGCCAACTCCGTTCACTTCATGGGGCCAGTCCATCTACATAGACTTCTGTTGGATAGTGACATGAATAGTGACAGCCGGAAGTTACTGAATGCACTGGAGCCTATGGCCTCGCGCGAGTACATGAACCACGTGACCAGGCTGTTTTCTGACCCCTCAATGTCGCAACTCTTCTACTAGATGGCTCTGTGTGACGCTTTGTCGCAGAGACGCAGGAAGGACCCCGCCGCCCGCAACACAAACGGCGGCTCGTCGTTCACTTTACAAAAAAAGTAGTTTAAACAAAAAAAATACGGGAAATTCTTCATCTGAATCCACTCGATATCGGAATCATCGCGTTTCCAAAAGTGGTAAAACACATTTTGTTGGCACGCACACACCTCAATGAACCACAGGGTGTTCATATTGCACGCGACGATTTTCACCAATACATAATATAATGGAGATGGAAAACTTGCAAGGATGTATCAATGAGAAAGTGGCACTGCTTTGAATGAATGAATGAATGGGAAGACCAGGCAGCTGCTGGTCTGGGTGTTTTGACACAACTTAAACTAGTTTTTGCGAAATGTGAATACGCAATGAATGCATTATAATGAATATATACCTTGCATGGAATATTTGGAACGTTTGCTATTGTGTTGTGTGAAGTGTAGCTTAGCATGCAGGCTAGCTCAGTCAGTCAGACACACAGCTAACTTGTGTTGTTGTAGTACTAACAGAGCTATAACTGGGACTTCAGCTCATACAGTATAATTGGGATACATAATGTTATAACTAGAATATCAACTGTGCTGATTGTGTACACGTTAGCCGTCAAGAATACCTTCAAAACAGAACCCCCTTAGTCTGGCTAGCCACTTGCTAATGCCTTTAAATGCTACTGTTTACATCAGTTGGTTCCCCCACTTCCACATAGTGGGGCATGGGGACCACCAGGGGTCCTTGAGAGAGTCCTAGGGGGTCCCCAGCTAAATTATAGTTTGGAACCATATGGGCCCTTATGGATCTGTAACTTTGAAAGTGTTTTGGGGTCCATTTGTAGACTCTCAGAGTTAAATTAACATTGATGTTCCAATATACATTGGTGGGGTTGTCCCAGGGATAGAAATGCCTTTAAAAGGTGGCTTCCATAGACTAATTCATGTCAAACTGGCTGTTGTTGAAATGAAAATGCCCGAAAATCTGCTAGAGGTATACATGGCTTCTCTTGGGGGACCCCCAGCATATACAGTGCCTTGCAAAAGTATTTGGCCCCCTTGAACTTTTGCCACATTTCAGGCTTCAAACGTGAAGATATAAAACTGTAAATTTTTGTTTTATAGTTTAAGTTATTCAGCCCCCTTAAGTTAATACTTTGTAGCGCCACCTTTTGCTGCAATTCCAGCTGTAAGTCGCTTGGGGTATGTCTCTATCAGTTTTGCTCATCGAGAGACTGATATCTTTGCCCACTCCTTGCAGCTCAAGCTCAGTGATTGTGTCCCACTTGTTGTTGATTCTTCACAAAAAATACAGTTTTATATCTTTGTTTGAAACCTGAAATGTGGCAAAAGGTCACAAAGTTCAAGGAGGCTAAATGCTTTTGCAAGGCACTGTATTGATTTACATTCGTAATTCATTGATAATGGTACCGTTATGTCTATACCTTGGCTATTATGTGTATATTAAACTGTGAACTGGAGTCATTTTTTGTGAAATTTTCATATCATAATTATGCATATGTTTCATCCCCCTGTTTAGCGCTGGTTTGAGGTGAGCTGAGGGCTCTCTAAACGGCACTGCCTGCGGAAACCTGTCGACAGGCAGCCATGTTTCTGTACAACCTCACCCTGCAGAGAGCCACTGGCATCACGCATGCCATTCATGGCAACTTCTCGGGTAAGAAGAACGCATCACACACAATGTGTCAGTCCTCTTAGTTTAGCCCTTTGTCTGTGTGAATACCAGAAGATCCAACTCAGACCGGTGTAAATGCTGCGACAATGAGGGTCAGAAAACTGAGCGCTCAAGTGGCTGTTTGTGCAGCCTGAAAGAGAGACAAACTGGAGTTTGAAATATGTCGTTTTTAGTGAGGGTGATGCTGTCATCTGTTTTTAAAGTATCGCACGGTGACAACTTAAGTCTCTGCAAAGTTCATGGTGTGTAGGCCTACTATTGCCTGATGATTATGCTATACTATTACTACAAAGCGATCTAAAATGAAGATAACGAAACCTATGAGGCCATTGGACTGACCGCATCTAGTGAACGGAGTGTGTGTACCATAATTTCCGGGCTATAAGCCGCTAGTTTTTTCACATGCTTTTGACCCTGCGGCTTATACAACGGTGTGGCCAATCTATGGATTTTCCAGGTTCCAGGTGGGCTCCGCAGACTAAATGATAGAAAGTTGGTTAACCAGATGTAACTATTTGAGAGCGATAATCCATCCTGGAATTGTGAACAAAACCAAAAGAAATCTTTAGTTTTGGGGTCTGTGGGGTGTTGTGATGTTGAGATGTTGTTAAATTGTGAAAACCACTGCTCTAACATGAAGCACCTGACTATAAGCCTAGTGCGGCTTATAGTCAGGTGCGGCTTATACAAGGAAAAATCAGTATTTTGCCCCAAATTTAGCTGGTGCGGCTTATATTCAGGTGCGCCTTACAATCTGGAAATTACGGTACTCAGGGTCCGAGTTGGACCTTACTGTTACTGTCTTTGTTCATCTCTATTGTCAGTTCTGTCTCTGCTTTGTGACACTGTTTATTTAGCATGTATCCTTTCTTTCCAGTCTTTGTTGTGTCTTGCGGAAAAATGCTGTAAAGTTCGATTTCCAGTTTATTTTGTCTGTCATGTTTTTGCATTACAGTAGAATTGCTCTAGACCGGGTGCATCCACGACACGGTTCATGGATAGGATGTGAAGTTATAGGCCAGCCTTTGGCGCTCTGTTGGTTGACATCTGTTCCGCTCGTCTCTCTCTCGGTTAGGAACCAAGATGCAGGAGATTGTCGTTTCCCGGGGGAAGATCATTGAGCTGCTGCGTCCAGACGCCAACACGGGCAAGGTTCACACTCTGCTCACAATGGAGGTGTTTGGTATCATCAGGTCACTGATGGCATTCAGACTCACCGGAGGAACGAAAGGTGTGTAATGAACTTGTTGTGAACCAATTCAACCACAACCCTTTAGGACAGAGGTGCCCACACTTTTTTGACTTGAGAGCTACTTTCAAAATGACCGGCTAAACAAGATCTACACATCAAAAATGTGATTGATCCACTACTGAAAATTCATTTCAAAGCCCCCTAGAAAGTTTGAGCCTTGAAATAGTCGTGACTCGTGGTGGTGTTACTTACTGTTATAGTGTTCAAGAATAATGCACTTCTAATAAAAAATAAGAGGGGGAGAATTGGAAGGTTTTCCTGTATATGCTACTACTGACATTTGAAAACAGTATTTGAGGTTTGAGTTGACAGTTCGTTGACGTTTTTGTCCACAATTGGGAAAGAACTGGAAAAAGCGTTGGTCAATTACTATTATTAACGATTATTTTCCATTTTCTAATTGTGTGGACTGAAAATGACATAATTCAGATGTTTAAATATAATTTAACTCTTGAGAGCGGTAAAATTAAACCAAATGGACCCATAAGGGTCCATTTGGTTTCATTTTAACGCTCTCAAGAGTTACAGATCTATAAGGATCCAAGTGCTGGGGGGGACTGTCATGTGATCTACCTGCGCGGCCTCTGTGATCTACTGGTAGATCACCATCTACCCTTTGGGCACCCCTGCTTTAGGAACTACCCGGTAGCTTTATCTTCATTAAACCATTTTTGGTGGACACGCCTGTGTTCTCTCTATCCCGCTCATCCACTCCCCCCCCCCCCCCCCTCTGAAGACTACATTGTGGTGGGCAGTGACAGCGGTCGGATCGTCATCCTGGAGTACCATCCCTCCAAGAACATGTTCGAGAAGATCCACCAGGAGACCTTTGGGAAGAGCGGCTGCCGGCGCATCGTCCCGGGGCAGTTTCTCGCCGTCGATCCCAAAGGCAGAGCTGTCATGATAGGTACAAATAAATAATATCACAATTACACAACCCACCCTCCGCTGCTGCACTGACCCCGTTGAAATCGGCAACAGCCGATTATCGGCTTCGATCATCATCTTTTTTTTATCAGTATTGGTGCAAAAAAGAAATAATCAAAAAAAGAACAGCTGATGATTTATAGTAAAACAAAAATAGTAATACTACTCGTATCCTGCTATCGGTCTTTCTGGTTTTCCACTATTCGGTGATCGAAAATATCGCCCAAAAGCCTTGTCGGTCGATCGCTAGTTGAAACCCTTCCATTGAAGTGGCAGATCTCCGAAACCGGATGCTATGCTAATGTAATTGTCGTGTGGTGTCTTGATCATTCTGCCCTTTAACCCTCTGTGCAAAAAAACTGGGTCGTGACTCGGTCGTGACTCGCGAGTAGGTCTGTCATTTTCCCTCTAAAATACCATTCGAAATTAATTTCTTTAATATTTTTAATCGAATATTATATTCGAATATTTACGTTATTTTAGCTCATTATTTAATATAATATAGCCCAGATTATACCCCATAAAATACTCTCTCGGTAATTAGGCATATTCTATGCATTGTCATTGACTGCATACTCTGTCCACTAGAGGCCCCCCTTCACATGCAAATGTGGGCCATTGTGTGCATTACATACATGAAGCCCTGATAGGTTTCGATGCCACATCAAAAGCGGTGACATATAGACAGGGGTGCACACTATTTTGGTCCAGTACTCAGAGGAGCACCTGGGGATGTTACTTGGTTCTCCCAAAATGCGGCGACCCGCATCGCCAGGCCCTGGGACCCCTTTTTGCCACTCCGTACAGCCTAATCAATGTACAGTATTACAGCACAGGGCGATAGTTTGGGCGTTGCAATAGTGGCTAGCCTAGTAGTACTACTACCTGCATTCTACATCCATTAAAAATACTAGTAGTATTTTAGACTTAGTCAGAACTAGTTAGAATTATTTCATTTTCAAGGCTTTTTACTGGCCCAGTCGGGCAGTCATTATGAGCCCCAGCTGTGTGGTGCTCAAAGGAGCTTTCCACCCCTGGATTGACAGCTCATTGTAGGATTTTTGGTGCTTCTGAGCACCGGAGCACCACTTATGTGCACCCCTGCCTATAGAAACCAGCACCTTCGAATGATCACGCTATTACCATAAATGGCAGAACATAATGACCACAGTTTCCATGTAACTCGGTCATCACACAGCTGTAACTAATGTTGTTTATCACTGCGGTGGTTTTAGACTGAATGCGACTTTTATTAACTTATCTGTCTGTACTCTGCTAGCAGTACAGGCTACTATAATGCACTGGACTTATTTTTTGCTCTATAAGGATTATTATGGTCTGAGGGGACGCAACGGTAAGCAGCGTGCTTCTGTGAGTTCTCTCGCTCTCTCTCGCTGCTACGCCTCCCCCCTCTCTAGGTAGGCTGCTATTTTGCTGTCAAGTGAGTGGACACACATTTATTCGCATGCAGCGATGGTTGCAAACTTGCAGGCACCGGAAGATTTGTTACATTTAACTGGGGAAATAACATAGGAAACCAAATATGATATAGGATTAATTAATTATTAAGGCTAAATTCGAATTGCAATTTAATCTTTCGAATACTATAATATTCAAATATTCAAACGGAATTCATTAAATGAAATTCGATCTGACAGCACTACTCGCGAGTAATTCCCAATAACTGCTCTCTGCCAGTGAAAGTGCCTGCTCTGCTGGAAAAAAAAAAGTGTACATTGAGGGGTAGAATCTGCGCTGCTCCCTGACTATAGTCCGCATAGTCTGCATCGCGCATGCATGCTGCCATCCACCTCCATTCTAATGGCGGACTAAGAAACTGAATAAGTCGAGATCTAGAGAACTCTCCATGGTATCGATAAAAAGCTATGATGTCTGGTGGTGGTGGTGGTGGTGGGGGGGTGCTCCTGATTATCCGGTGGTGCTGATGGGAACATTGGTGGTTCTATAGCGTGCCAGTTACTGAGTTAAGCGTTGGGATCTTGTAAAGAACAAATAGAAACCATTCATATTGTCTTTCTCCATCCCTCACTCCCTCGTCTTTCTTTGCAGGAGCCACTGAGAAACAGAAGTTGGTATACATTCTGAACAGAGACGCAGCAGCCAGACTGACCATCTCGTCGCCACTGGAGGCCCATAAAGCAAACACACTGGTCTACCATGTGGTAGGAGTGGACGTGGGCTTTGAGAACCCCATGTTTGCCTGCCTGGAAATGGATTATGAGGTATTTGTGATTGTGTGTGTGTGTGTGTGTGCGGAAAATAATAGCAATAGCTAATCATGATAGCAATAGGTGTTTTTTAAGCATTATGTTATACTTTAGCTATTGAAAAATCACATCTACAACTAGAGTCTAGTAGAGTCTGAAACTAGTCTATTGTCTGAAACAAGAGTCTAGTGTCTGAAAACCTTCTACCGTAGTAAGTTGTTCTTATTTTAGCATATTTTCCTACATAAGGCCAATAATTCTTTGTCTAAGTATCAGTTTTTGTGGTGATAATTATTATATTTTTTACCTATTCACCTATCACATGTAGAAAGAGCTTCTGCTGTAGATGGGGTTATCTTATTTTATTTACTTATATGGAGCCAAACATTTTAATATAGATATTGTTTCCCAGCTAAATTCATAATTAACTCATTTACCGTGAGCGTGCGTTCGTTGTTTTCTGCTACTGTATATGCCACGGCTCAAGCTAGTGCATTCGGTAAAAAAATCCTTATTTTGAAGTGCCAGATCTCCTAAACAGGATGTGCGATGAAGTCATGCTGTTCCTGGTGTCTTGACTAACCTGTCCTCTCACGATCTGAGCAAAAAGTTCCGGCTCAAAAGTCAGGAAGTGGCGTCTAGCCCTAGTTGTTCTACCCGTGCGCTCCACAACATTCAGGGGCAGATTCCAGGAAAGGCTTTTGAATGCATTGGATTGAATGGGCGCCATGTCCCATTCGCCCATTCTGTCCCAAATGAAAGTCAGCCACGTGATCTTTATCAGACGAAGCGCACAGACTCGTCGTGTTTCTGTGCCTTCGTCGTGTTGGGCGAGCGTTGCCCCACGGTAAGAACACGGCGAGCGCGTGATCGGCAATAAAACTATTAAAGTTCCAATTTTGGAGATCTGGCTCATGGACTGGTTCTGAGCTGAACTGGTTCCCAACCCGGGTCCTTGAGTGGGTTTTTAAACGGTCTGTAACTCGGAGTGTACAAATGGACCTGTCCCGAAATGTGGTCTGTAGTCCTGAGAATGTACGCTCTGAAGAGTCAAGGTTCAAGGTTTTTTATTTGTCACTCCAGTGTATGTCAGGACATATACAGGGATGAAATAGCGTTTCCATTCTCCACAGTGCAATAGACAAGACAGTGCAATAGACAATAGTCAAGACAATAGACAGTGCAATAAGACAAGGTCGAGACAATAGACGAGACAAACAGTAGTGCAGCAGACCAGTAAGGTGCGAACAGTGCCCCTAACTGAGGTGAAGGTGCTTGGCTAACCAGGTGTGATAAAGTGGCAGTAGTGTGAAGCTAACAGACAGTTAGACAGGACATATACAACTACTAAAAACTACTACTAGAAACTACAGTATACTACAGCTAAAAATCTAGAGCTATATACAAGACTACAGTACATAGCTACAACTAAAAACAACATATAGCTTACTATGAGGTGAGGTATACATGTGCAAGATAGGATAGGATAGGATAGCAGCAGTTCGATCCAGTCCTTCAGTTGTATGTGTGTTTGACCATGTGTGAGTGCGTGCATGTGCGTGAGTGTGTGTGCATGTGTAAGGGGCAGTGGGTAGTTGAAAGTTCAGCGTCCGTGTGCATGTGTGTGTAGGGAGTTCAGCGTGTGCGTGTGTGCGCGTGCACTCCCACCGTGGGAGGGGGGAGGAGTGGCAGCATGGGGGGGTGCGGAGTGGGAGCCCCTGTACGTGAATGGGAGGGCCCCTGTACGGGGCCCTCCCATTCACTCTTACTGCTGAGACCATGATGATGACCTCCTACGGCATTGTGTGACCTTTTTTCAGGAAGCCGACAACGACCCCACGGGAGAGGCGGCGGCCAACACCCAGCAGACGCTGACCTTCTACGAGCTGGACCTGGGCCTGAACCACGTGGTGCGCAAGTACAGCGAGGCCCTGGAAGAGCACGGAAACTTCCTCATCACCGGTAAGCAGGAGGCCGAGGAAGCAGCGCTCAATGCACGCATACCAAGTTCTGGATTTTCACCAAATATGGGTATATGCGCTAGGGCAGGGGTTTTCAACCTTTTTGATGCCAGGGCTCACTATGTGCATTTGATGACATTTTACATTTGATGAAATTATACTGTGACAAACAGGGATTTGGCTGCAGCCTCCATCCTCGTGTCCTTTTTTTCATGTACAGACAGATTAAAGGGGAATTCCACCCATTTTCAACATTTTTTCTGAGAGCGTACAAATGCAACCAAATGAACCCTGACGGGTTCATTGTGTCTAAAGAAATCCATTAACATGGTGAAAATACATCTTAATGATGTCATCAAGATGTTTCACCATGTTAGTGGTTTTCTTCAGACCTCCACACACAGAATGGGGAACTTTTTTTTTTTATCTACCCAACACCTCTAAGGTACATCAATGACATAGCAAAATATTGCTAATGGGTGGAGTTCTCCTTTAAATTAGCTTGGAAACATAGGCCTCAATGATGAACCCTGTTTCTTCTCCTGCTCCAGTCCCTGGTGGTTCCGACGGGCCCAGTGGCGTTCTGATCTGCTCCGAAAACTACATCACCTACAAGAACTTTGGTGACCAGCCTGACATCCGTTGTCCCATCCCACGTCGTAGGGTGAGGACCCCCAACACACACAAACCCATAGCATCCACACCTCCACATGTCAACCATTGCAATACATGACATAATGCAGAGGTGCCCACACTTTTTTGACTTGAGATCTACACATCAAAAATGTGATTGTTCCATTACTGAAAATCCATTTCAAGCCCCCCTAGAAAGTTTTGCTTTGAAATAGTGGTGATGGTGTTACTTAATGTTAAATGACTTAATGTTACTTAATGAAAAATGAAGGGGGGGGGGGGGGGGGGGGGGGGGGGGTTGGAAGGTTTTCCTGTTTATGCTATTACTGATGTTTGAAAACAGTATTTGAGTTTACAGTTTGTGATATTGAGTTTAGTTTCTTGCAACCAAAACTCATGTTTTTGTCCACAAATTGTCCACAATAACAGTTATTCTCCATTTCCTAACTGTATGGACTCTTGAAAATTATGTAATTTAGATGTTTAAATATAATTTAACTCTTGAGAGTGTAAAATGAAACCAAATGGACCCGTAAGGTTGACTCTGCCTTTCCTCTCCCTCT
The DNA here is from genome assembly GCA_039105355.1 of Benthosema pterotum. Lineage (NCBI taxonomy): Eukaryota > Metazoa > Chordata > Actinopteri > Myctophiformes > Myctophidae > Benthosema > Benthosema pterotum. The sequence goes on along the minus strand of CM076969.1, from coordinate 53,463,779 downwards.
CCTCCTCTTCCTCTACTTGTTTGCTTCACAGAATGACCTGGATGACCCGGAGCGTGGGATGATATTTGTGTGCTCGGCCACCCACAAGACCAAGACCATGTTCTTTTTCTTAGCTCAGACCGAGCAAGGAGACATCTTTAAAGTGACACTGGAAACAGACGAAGAGATGGTGAGGAGGGAGGAAGGGAGAGAGGGGAGGGTGAATGGATAAAGGATGCACTGACGCAGACTATTGCTGGCACATTAAATGATGTGTGATCTAGGGCTGCAAACGAATATTCCATATTGTAAAGAATATTCAAAGGTCAGTTTATGGTTTGAATTAAAAATAAATAGCAATAAAAATACTGTGCGAGTTCCTACAAGACTCTGGGCCAAAGAAACTAATACAAAAATAGGCTATTAAAGATGATTATCAATCATTGATCTCGCAAGACTCAAGAGAGCGTATTTTAGCACCAACTGTGGACAATACACGACTGGAGCAAATAGAGGAACAAAGAGGATGTTTTACAGCATATTAGGCTACAATATTTCATATTGAAATTATATACATTCGATATTCGAATAATACCATATTCGTTCGAATCCACATGGTGTTCCACAAGGAATATTCGAATGTCATTTTTGGCCAGTTCTTGTATGTTATCTTAACCTAATCGGTATGTGGCGTTTTCGTAGGTAACAGAAATCAGGATGAAGTACTTCGACACAATTCCCGTGGCAACGGCCATGTGTGTTTTGAAGACTGGATTCCTGTTTGTGTCGTCAGAGTTTGGCAACCAGTAAGTGTCTCTCTCTCTCTGTTTTTGACACATTTTGTATGCAATTCCCTTTGGTGGTTGTAGCCATTTATAATATTGGTCTATGCCAGTAGTTTTTCAACTGGTGGTCCGGGGACCACCAGTGGTCCTTGAGAGGCTTCCATGTGGTCCCCAGGCTAAATGATGGAAAGTTGGTTAACCAGGTGTAACTCTGAGAATGTTACCAATATTATAAATGGCTACAATAACCAAATGATGAACAGTTGGTTAACCAGAGGTAACTCTTTGAGAGCGTAAACATGAAACCAAATGGACCCTTTGCGGGTCCATTTGGTTTCATGTTTACACTCTCAAGAGTTAAAATATTCACCATTTGAATTAGTCCAAGTCTACACAAGTAGAGAATGTAGATCTGTATGTTTTAACTATTTTGTTTCCCAAATCCAGCCTGGAATTGTGGACAAAAGTTTTGGGGTCTGCTGTTGGGTTAAAACAACATCAGATGGTGTCCGCGGTTCAAATGCCGAATAAATAGTGGGCCCTGGTATCCAAAAAGGTTGAAAACACTGGTCTATGCCGAACGTACCGTACGTTATTATCATAACCACTTTTCGCCTCTATTAGTTACCTCTACCAGATCGCCCACCTGGGCGACGACGACGAGGAGCCCGAGTTCTCGTCGGCCATGCCCCTGGAGGAGGGAGACACCTTCTTCTTCCAGCCCCGTCCTCTGAAGAACCTGGTGCTGGTGGACGAACAGGAGAACCTGTCTCCCATCATGACCTGTCAGGTGTGTCCCACCACCCGTTAAACTTTGTTCTCCACAGCTCCGGGATTTAGTCTGTTCTTGTCTTTGTTGTGATCTCTTCTGTAGCCTGACAATACAGACCCGTTTATACTATGGCTGCGATTATTTTCATAATCGATTCATCAGCCGATTAATTAAAGATAAAGTGCCTTGAATTTTTTCTACCCTAAAACATGATCATCAGTTATTAATGTTATATGAAAAGTAATATTCCTTTTTTCCAAAAAATGTACAGTGTTTGTTAAACTGTCATTTTTATGATTCCACCCTACCAGTTCATTAAGTATGGGCTCCACCCATTTTCATTTTTTTTTCTGAAAGGAAAAAAGAAAGTTGTGTTTCACCATGTTAATGACTTTTTTCAAACCTCAATTTCTATGAACCATAAACTTTTTTTTTATCATGTCCACACAACAACTCTAAGGTGTATAAATTAATGGCCGTAAAATATTGAGAATGGGTGGAATTTGTTACACTTAACACAGGAAAAAAATATGGTTAAGTGGGGAAAACGGGTAAAAACGTAAGTGATTAGTTGACGCGAAGCGTTTACTCGATTACTAAAATAGTTGACAACGACTTGAATAATCGATTTGATTGTGATCCATGGATTAATCGTTGCAGCCCTAGTTTATACAATGATACTATTGCTCCTTGGTTTGACAGATAGCTGATCTGGCCAATGAAGACACCCCTCAGTTGTATGTGGCCTGTGGAAGAGGACCGAAGTCGACGCTCAGGGTTCTCAGACACGGTCTGGAGGTACAGTCCAACGTCCAGTTCTCTTTTGAATTGTTCGGTTTTTCTATCATCCATGGTCTCCTAGTTGAGGTTTTATCATTGCTTCTGGATTAATTTCCTGATTTCAGGGACATCTGCATGAAGTAATGTAATTAGTCATGACCTAGTTATTCCTAGTAATGAGTTAGTAATGATTAGTTATTCCTAATTCTCCTGCTGTGTTTTTCCAGGTGTCAGAGATGGCTGTGTCTGAGCTGCCCGGTAGTCCCAATGCTGTGTGGACTGTCCGCAGACACGTTGAAGGTAAAATCAAAGCCAACTTTCTGCTTTAGAATAATATTTCACTTTGCTAAACCATAAACGACCATTGGATTGAAAAAAAATCCACATTTGTGGAAGAACACCAAAAGATGTTCACTTTTGTGTATTTTTATATCAAAACTCCATAAACTTTTTTTTTTTTTAATGACTTAATGGCCAAAACGTGCTGCGTGATGATACATGTCAATAGAAATGAACTCCTTGGTAGCCAGCCTGTAGTGCCCCCATTTGGTTCATAGTGCCATTATATGCACTAAGTAAGTTGATTGATCTCAAAAACAAAAAAAAAAATCACAGACAGCAGTTGTATACTTTCTTTGTACACATATTTCAGAGATGTGTAACTAACGGGTTAACCCCCACTCCACCTTTGCCGATCGCATCATTTCTGGCCCCGGAAGTGTTACTTCCGGCCACGGACCAAAACAACCAGCTCTTCCACCATTACACACAGGAGAAATCGCTAGGACCTTACTATACCAAAATGAATCATATTGAAGTGAAATTGAAGTGGCCGCCGATTGCCACAATACGCTCAGACATCTAAATACGCACCCCTGTGTGTGTGCACCCCCCGCAGAGGGGTGCGGGGGGTGCATCTTTGGCAACTGTTACCTGGCTTGTTTATGTAAACAAATACTCGTCTTAAGACCTGTTTTTTTTATCCCATTTCTGAATCCTCCTCCACAAACACAGATGCCTTGATTACAGTTAGAAATACTCCGTTTTTAATCCCATTCTGGAAACATGGCATATTCTGGACATAGTCAAATGGTGATTTACCATGATTAAATTCATGTGATTGATCTGATTAAAATATTGCATCATTCAACAGCCCTAAGTTGCAGTAATGTATTTCTGCACAATTAATAAAAAAAAAAAATGGCACAATCTAGATTTCACTCATGCAATCTCTAAATGTTAGCAAGAATCTTGCAGCATTGGTTGGCTGTCCAGTTCATTTTAGTGGACTTTTTATGTTTTATTTCATAGCTTCTGGCCACCAGAAGGCGGTGTTTTCAACAACTTGATATACATGATCATGCTTGCACATGTAGCTACCCTAATTTCTGGACTATAAGCCACACCTGACTATAAGCCGCACCAGCTAAATTTGGGGCAAAATACAGATTTTTTTCCATGTATAAGCCGCACCTGACTATAAGCCATACCAGACAACAAGCTTCATGTTAGGGCAGTGGTTTTCAACCTTTTTGATCTCAGAGCCCACTATTTATTCAGCATTTGAGCTACAGACCACCATTTGACAACATTTTCACCCCACAGAACCCAAAACTAAAGATTTCTTTTGGTTTTGTCCACAATTCCAGGAGGAATATTCGCAAATTTAGATGGTGCTAATTTAGATGGTGGAATATCATAACTCTTGAGAGTGTAAACATGAAACCAAATGGACCTGCAAGGGTCCAGTTGGTTTCATTTTTACACTCTCAAAGAGTTACATCTGGTTAACCAACTTTCCATCATTTACTCTGGAGGGCCCATCTGGAACCCTCTCAGGGACCACTGGTGGTCCCCGGACCACCTGTTGAAAAAACACCTGTAAAAATCCATAGATTGGCCGCACCGTTGTATAAGCCGCAGGGTCAAAAGCATGTGAAAAAAGTAGCAGCTTATAGTCCGGAAATTACGGGTATATATTTTCTTTTCTCCCTCTACGTTGCTTCTACATTGAGGCTGCAGCTGTTTCCCTGCAGACAGACACTTGCTTTGCCCTGCAGAGTTTAAGCAACACTGCAAGAGTTCAGCACATTATGAACAGGAAATACTATTCACAACAAAGATAGAGAAAGAGAGATTTTTTTCCCCCCTCTCTTCAGTTTCTTGTTCCTTAGGTTTCATTCTGACGGCTCTGGCACCTGATAAAAGTCCTGATAAATCGTCTGGAACATTTAATCATTAACAAAATCTTGGCTGCTCTGGCAGTTTACCCAGTTTCTGTTCCGTTCTGACGGGGAGCGGCTAAAACGCATGAAAACACATGAAATCATGAAGTTACTGCTAACTGCACCAAATAAACATGCGTCCTGCCCATCCAACCAAATGGTGTGAATGCCATTTTATAATGCCATTTGTAGCTGTATTCTGTATTCATTCATTCATACACTAAAACAATTCATTGCCACCGAGACTTTTAAAAGGATCCCTGTCTAATAAGATAATCATCGCTTAAAACATTATTCTTTCCCTATAGAACTAAAATAAACAAATAAAAACACCAATGGCATCTTATTTCTTTCATAAAGAGAGAATATTTCACTCAACAGGAACTGCTCCAGTCGCAGGATGATGATGTCACATGTGATCTAGCTCTATAGAATATATGGATGAACTTGCCCATGTGACATCATCATCCTGCGACCGGAGCACCTCCTATTGAGTGAAAGATGCTCTATTCATGAAAGAAATAAGTATTGAAGGTGTTTTATCTGCATGTTTTAGTTATAGAAGGCAAGTATAGTGTTTTAAGGCATATTTGTCTTATTAGCCAGGGATCCTTTTAAGGTTGTTATGGCTATTAACACTGTTTGTTAACAAGGTTTGCCCCCCTCTCTCTCTGCCATCAGATGAGTTTGACGCCTACATCATCGTGTCCTTCGTCAACGCCACCCTGGTCCTGTCCATCGGGGAGACGGTAGAGGAAGTGACGGACTCTGGTTTCCTGGGGACCACGCCCACACTGTCCTGCTCCCTGCTGGGTGAAGACGCTCTGGTTCAGGTCAGCCACAAAGTCTCTGCAACCCACTCCAGTGTTGCCAACTTGGCACATTTGTCGCCATGTTTAGCTTTTTTTTTTTTTTTTTTTTTTTTCCAGAACCCCTCTAGCTCCAAAATTAATGGAAAAACTCCTGGCAGAAAATCTAGTGCTTTTTTTTGCTGGTGAGTTGGGGCGAAGTTGGTTGACAGGCGCCAGTGATTTAAAAAAAAAAAAAAAAAACTTGTTTTTCACAATTTTTCCTCCTATGATAGAGTCCTCCTTCCTTCCTAGAAAGGACTATTGGTAACCAAATGGACCCTAAATACTGTAGATCTGTAACTCTTGAGAGCGTAAAATGAAACCGAATCCATTCGGTTTCATTTTACGCTCTCAAGACATTATGCTCAATGTCAGAACGTGCAGTACAGCCACTTCTAAAGGGCTAGAATTTAGAGTCTGTCCAAACCCGAACAGACCTGACCTTTTAGGGCCAGGCCAGGCCTAAAATCTATTCTAACCAGCAGGGCCGGGTCGGGCCCTGGCCTCCATGGAAAAATAACATGTATTGAATTATATAATGATAGTAAAAATGACTTCTGTTCTTTTCTGTACTTACCTATTATGAAGATGGTGCTGATTGGCATTTCACTTTTACTCTAAAATTCTAAAATTCTGCCCAAACCCGACAGTTTAGGGCCGCATCGGCATAAAATCTATTCCATTTAGTTAGGGCCCAGTTGGGGCCGGGCCTTAATGTTCAGGCCCGTTGAGACCTTTACTAGAATTATTAATGTGATTGTTGTAGCAGGCCCTGCTGGTCAGAATTCAGGGTCTGTCAATTGTGCCTTAGCAACTCCTCGTGCCAACTTGATAATCATGCATGCTCCTTCTTTTTTTAGGTTTACCCAGATGGCATCCGTCACATCAGAGCCGACAAGCGTGTGAATGAATGGAAGACGCCTGGGAAAAAGACCATCGTCCGCTGTGCCGTGAACCAGCGACAGGTGGTCATCGCTCTCACCGGAGGAGAGCTGGTCTACTTTGAGATGGACCCGGTAAGAGAGACTCCAGCAAGCATACAACACCGCTAGTGGGATGGGATTATTTATTTTTTCCAATTTGTTTTTGTGCTCTCTCACCACAGAAATATCCAGCTTTTCTGTTACATTTCTAAATGGTGTGTGCAAATATTGCACCTGTCCATGTTTGTTTCCTGCTGCAACTGCTTCTCTCTTTTTTAAATAGATTAACAACTGAGCCGTGTGTGTATATGTGCAAGTAGGTATACATATAAACAAGTGACCGGCAAACCGGCGGACCAACGTCCCAGTTGTTATTTGTTCTCGTCTGTCCCGTATTCAAAAAGTTCCACGTTGTTTTTCTCCAAATAATCCATTCTTTTGTGAGAAGAACCCTCCGTTGAGATCCTAGATTTTTCACTGAATCTTGACAAAAATAATCTGACTGATATGAGAGCACACAAATCAATGTAACTCCCAGAGCAGCCGTGTTTACTTCCTGTTTCACTCTGAGTGGAAAAACACTGGATGTTTCTGAAGGTAGTTTCAATCCAGTACCTCATATGACTAAAATGGGTGGCACCAAAAGTGTTAAAAGGCGACTGAAAAAGAAACATGTATTGCAATAGCATGTGTCCTTCCGTCCCCTTCTCCCTATCGTTACCAGTCAGGGCAGCTGAACGAGTACACGGAGAGGAAAGAGATGTCGGCGGACGTGGTGTGCATGAGCCTCGCCAACGTGCCTCCCGGAGAGCAACGTTCGCGCTTCCTGGCCGTGGGTCTGGTCGACAACACTGTCCGCATCATCTCCCTGGACCCTTCGGTATGTAGCGACACGCATCCATTCACTTCTGTGTACAAGTGACCAGTATCTGGCCTAACTTCTGGGCTTGGAAGAAAATGTAATAAACTGTAACTATAATGTCTGTTGCCTGGAAGGACCAATCAAAAAAAAAAAAAAAACTAATGCAGGCGGAGTTGATATTGAGAAGTGGAGCAGGGTATTTTATAATGATTGACCTGTGGATTCCTAAACATGTAATGCTTTCTTGGAATATATTCTCTGCTCTGCACCTGTTCCTTAAACCGTTAAAGTAGCCCTATAAACAGTCCTGAAGCCTATCATTGTGTATTGGAGGTTTTTGGTAAACAGTTTTTCCTTGACAATGCATTTTGATTGAGTGAGTAGTTTATTGGCAGAAAGTAATTGGTGCACAGGGTACAGTTAGACATAAATGCAATCAGTACAGGGTGCAGTCAAACAGTCCAATGGGATCTTGTTTCCATTCAGGTCTTGTGTTCAGTTCATAATTATATCATTAGGATACCTGTTGATGGCAGTTCAAATCATCAAAAGTGGTTTAAAAAAACAGTTCAAAGATCATCATGAGAGGTAAAATAACGAGCATAAAACGGGTTACAGCGGAATCGTTTCCTTTCCCCTTGGCATGCTGAAAGGTGGATTTTCAGGCCTGAAGGGATTTACTCTTTGTAGTTCTTTCAAGTTCTAAAAGGGATTTACTCTTTTTGAGTGAGTGACAGTGTGACAGTGCTGTAGAAGGAGAATTTGCCCGGTGTTTGTTTTGAAGGCGTGTGGTACCAGATTGGTGTTCTCACTCCCTTTGTTTGTTGTGTTTTAACAACGGGGACACAACAGGAAGTGAGCGTTACCTAAATTGCACACTATTGCCGTATCATCCCCGAAAAGATCTGTTATTTATTTATTTTATTTTTTTCGGACGGCGTTGGTCCACCCACTTGTCAAACATCGCCGGTTCGCCTCCTATCACCAGATTCCCTAGAACTCACTGGGTCCCCGTAGACAAATAATGGACCTCCAAAAAGTATCCATTTTATTGCCCAATGTTAAACCGTACTGTCTTATAAATGGGGGCATGGGAGGACCTCTGTGCGTGCGAAAATGTGGCGTAATCCTCTCTGCGGTGCTGCTTGTACTTGTCTGATGGGTAGTTGTGGGTAGCTGTGTGTGTTGTAGTTTTATTTTTCTTATTTTTCCCTCCCCACATGCAGGACTGTCTGCAGCCCCTGAGTATGCAGGCCCTACCGGCTCAGCCAGAGTCTCTGTGCATCGTGGAAATGGGAGGAGTGGAGAAACAAGACGAGTTGGGAGAGAAGGGAGCCATCGGCTTCCTCTACCTCAATATCGGATTGCAGGTATGCAGTACACATGCCCATCCAGCTACTTGTTGTTCATCTCTAGGGATGCCTCCATCACACTTTTTCCAATCTGATTCCATTTCGATTAATCAGTGCCAAAACCCATTCGATTGTGATTAATTTTGATTTAATTTCAATTTTGATGCGATTCGATACCGATCTAGCACATATTTAAGTTTGTATGCTGTCGTATATCTGGCATAATTTTTTCTTTCAGACCTTTTTCCTGTGGGTACAAATGAAACGAAATGGACCATTTGGTTAACATTTGTACCCTCTCGCGGCACCACTATTCATCTCTCGTCTCTTCTATTCTCTCTCTCTCTCTCGTCTCTCTCTCTCTCTCTCTTCTTTATTTATTTATTTATTTTTTTACAGATTGTTAGTGGAGATAAAGACTGACACTAGATTCTACACACATCTGTAAATCTTGACATTTTTTTTCTTGAGAGTCGGGACGTTGTGTAAAATGTAAATAGAAACAGAATGCATTGATTTGCAAATCATTTGCAACCTATATTCAGTTGAATACACCACAAAGACAATATATTTAATGTTCAAACTTTATTGTTTTTGGAAATTATGCAATATTTTGTAAATTGATCCCTGCAACACGTTTCAAAAAAGTTGGGAGAGGGGCAACAAAAGACTGGTAAAGGTGGTGAATGCGCAAAGGACGCCTGTTTGGAACATTCCACAGGTAAACAATATCGTGATTGGGTATAACAGGACCATCCCAGTCGTTCACAATCAAATCAAAGATGGGGCGAGGTTCACCACTTTGTGAACAATTCTGAGAAAATCCTCCAACGGTTTAAAAACAATGTTTCTCAACATTCAATTGCAAGGAATTTGGTGATTTCATCACCTACAGTCCATAATATATTCAAAATGTTCAAAGAACTTATACTAAAGTGACAAGGACGAAAACCAACACCGAATACTTGACCTACGTGACCTTTGATCCCTCAGGTGGCTCTGCAGAAAAAACTTAACATCATTATGTAAGGGATATTACTGTGTGAACACTCAGAAAACCATTGTCAGTTTACATAATTCGTCGCTACACCTGTGAGTGCAAGTTAAAACTCTACCATGCAAAGCAAAGCCATACATCAGAAAGGTTGGTTTGAAAAACAACCAGAAAAACGACCAGAAATGCCTTCTCTGGGTCTAATATCATTTGAAATGGTCAGACAAAAGTGGAATAGTGTGCTGTGGTCTGAGTCCACATTTCACTTTTTTTTTTTTTGGAAATTATGGATGTCATGTCCTCTGGGCAAAAGAGTAGGGACTATCCAGATTGTATCCTCATGTTATATACGCCAGCGGTCATCAGTGTTTCATGTCTAGGACTCCCAAAATTATCTGTATGTCGCCGCCATACGTATAAAAAGAGGAAAATAGTTTGCACACCGTATAGTAGCCTCGACACCCAGGCTTTCATTTTCGTTCGCCTTGCGCAAAAACGGAAAGCCTGGACTAACGCACGTTGGAAAGTGGCCTTCAAGTGGGAGTGAACCTTCCGGGGTGGGCGTCGCTCTAAATAATGTGACGTAGAACAGCAGTGGACGGGCGCGGGAGGGGCCGGGGATGACGACACGTTAGTGAGATCAAATCAGAGCGCAGCACTTCCACCGTGTGGATCCCACGACACCCCCGCCCCCCAAGGCCAAAATCATTGAGGGCTAGACCAGGCTAACCGTATAGTAGCTCCCAGGAAACTTTATTTGGAGGAGTAGAGACACAACGTGTCGCCGCCATACCACCATACCATGAACACCCATCTGAAAATGTGTAGTTCCAGGGACCTCCCAGAAGCATCATATTTGAGTTTGAAACATTCATGGTGACGAAATATTCAAAGTGTTGCATAACATTTTTCATGATTAAAATAAATAATAATAATCTACGAGCTCACCGAGTGGTGCACTATAGAGATCTGTTATTATTCAAAAAGCTATAGCTACACAATGCATATAAAACAATGAAATGAAACTATTAAAATCATTGTGCACAGGACAATGGCTCAGATTTGATGCTAACAATCCACCTGTGCTTGTAGAAGTCATAGGAAGCTGAAAACCTTTGCATGGTAATGATCTAATTGCATACCTGGGCATGAAACCAAACATGAAACCAAATGGACCCTTGCGGGTCCATTTGGTTTCAAGTTTACACTCTCAAGAGTTAAAATATTCATCATCTGAATTAGCCCAAGTCTACACAATCAGAGAATGTAAAAGAATGGTATTTTTTTTATCTACGTTTGCCTGTTTTGCTTGTGAAATCCAGCCTGGTATTGTGAACAAAACCTAAAGAAATCTTTAGTTTTCGGGACTGTGGGGCTAAAAGGTCATCAAATGGTGGTCCTCCGTGGCTCAAATACCGAATAAATTGAGGGCCCTGGTGTCAAAATGGTTGGTTTTACGCTTACTTTTATCTTGAAATTAAATGAATGTCACGCAGACTCAAGTTCAGCCTTTAGTCTTGGCCCTCCACAATCTTTTATGTATCTCATTTGGCCCCTTGGGGAAAAATAATTGCCCACCCCTGATCTAATGTATTTGCGATTGTCATCATCCCCTTGTTTCTTCCAGAACGGCGTTCTTCTGAGGACCGTTCTGGACCCAGTGACCGGTGACCTGTCCGACACCAGAACCCGATACCTGGGTTCACGACCTGTCAAGCTCTTCAGAGTGAGAATGCAAGGACAAGAAGCTGTAAGTCTCTCAACCAATACACGTATTACATTTAAAGGTAGGGGAAGTGATTTGAAATTTATGGTGTAGTACCAGCCTGGTGCTCTAGGGGCCCCCAAAAGTAGCTACACTATGTGAACCTGCTGCTCTCTCCTGATTGGAGGAGAATTGTGGTGACCTGGGGAACTTTTATTAGCTCCTCTGCTAACGTGGGGGAGGGGGAAACTCCATATGTGGTTTCCACACCTTATAATAGAGCATTTTAACAGATTTTTTTTTTTTTGGGTGATATCTGACAAAAGTGAAATCACTTCCCCTACCTTTAAATTCTCCTGGTTATAAAGCCACATCTCGTAATTAAAGGACAACTTTGTTTTTTGTTTTTTTTGTTTTTTTTTTTCAACCAAGGTTCACGTTTTATTGGAGAAAGTGAAATATCGATGTTAATTGTTTTACATTCCTTGCTCTCTTTAGTTTTAGGGATTTTAACTGTTGTTGACAGGAGGGGAGGGGGCATTCAAACATGCTCCTAAATACATATGTTTTAGAAAATCTTAAGGCGATTTCTTTTATTAATATCATCTACTACAGTCCTAATAAATCACAGGAAATTATAACTTGCCAAGTAAGTTCACAGGATATACTGAATGTGAATATTTGGGCATGTCTGAACCAGAGGCTCAATATGTCAGTTTGTCACATACAGTAGAACATTTGTGGCCAGATGTAATTTCCTGGGGTTTATTAGGACAGTAGTAGATAAGAAAAAAAGAAATTGCTTTCAAATTTTGTAAACAAATATGTATTTAGGGCCATGTTCGAATGACCCCGCCCTGTCAAAAAAACGCCACAACCCTAAAACTAACCAAAGCAGAAAATTAAAGAAATTAAACCTTATATTTTAATTTCTACCTTTTGCAAAAAACAAAAGCAAAACAACAAAGTTGTCTTTTCAGGCTGTTATTGCAAGTCGATAGCGAATTAATGGCATTAAGTCATTTTTAACGCACTTAACTCAACTTAGCACGTTGGCTCAACCCACTGAGAATTTTGTCATTGAAAAACATTGGTAGGGCACAGTTTTACAGAGACATACAGCTGTGTGTCCTTCTCAAAAAATTAGCATATTGTGTAAAAGTTCATTTTCTTCCATAATATAATACAAAACATGAAACTTTCATATATTCTCCATCAATTGTGCATCAAGTGAAGTATTTAAAAACTTTTTTTGTTTTAATGCTGATGATTATGGTGTACAGCTCATGAAAACCCTAAAATCGCATCTCAATGAATTAGCATATTTTTTCGAGACCACTAAAAAAATATGTTTTAAACAAGAAATGTTGACTATCTGAAAAGTATATTAATGTGTGCAGTCAACACTTGGTCTGGACTATTTTCTAACAAATTATTTCATCAATGGGGCGGGGCATGGAGGTGATCAACCTGTGGCACTGTTGAAGCGTTATGGAAGCCCAGTTTTGCTTTAAAAATGGCCGTAAATGAATTTGTATTGTTCAGTCTTATGTCTCACACCTTCCTCTTGACAATACAACCCAGATTCTCTGTTGGGTTGAAGTCAGGACAGTTGGCAGGTCAGTTAAGTGCAGTAGTACCATGGTCAGGACAGCAGTTAGTAGTAGTTTTGGCTCTGTGGGCAGGTGCCAAATCGAGCTGGAATGGAAAATTAGCATCTCCATGAAGCTTGTCAACATACCAAAGCACAAGGTACTAAAAGGATGGCTGAGTTTTCAGTTTTCAGCCGATAACATGGCCTAAATCATGTCTTTTGGCATGTTCAGTCTCCAGTCCATGTTATCGGCTGGTGTTGATCCACTGACAGTGAAAACTTTCAACACAGGCATCTTTTTAGAGTACCTTGTGCTTCAGTATATTGACAAGCTTCATGGAGATGCTAATTTTCCATTCCAGCTCGATTTGGCTCCTGCCCACAGAGCCAAAACTACTACTAACTGCTGTACTGACCATGGTATTACTGCGCTTAACTGACCAGCCAACTGGCCTGACTTTTACCCAGCAGAGAATCTGGGTTGTATTGTCAAGAGGAAGGTGTGAGACATAAGACTGAACAATACAAATTCATTTACGGCCGTTATCAAAGCAAAACTGGGCTTCTATAACGCTTCAACAGTGCCACAGGTTGATCACCTCCATGCCCCGCCCCATTGATGAAATAATTTGTTAAAAAATAGTCCAAACCAAGTGTTAACTGCACACATTAATATACTTTTCAGATAGTCAAAATTTCTTGTTTAAAACATATTTTTTTAGTGGTCTCGTAAAAATATGCTAATTCATTGAGATGAGATTTTGGGGTTTTCATGAGCTGTACACCATAATCATCAGGATGAAAACCAAAAATGTTTTTAAATGCTTCACTTGATGCACAATTGATGGGGAATATATGAAAGTTTCACATTTTGTATTATATTATGGGAGAAACTGAACTTTTACACAATATGCTAATTTTTTGAGAAGGACCTGTATAGCTGTGTGTCTCCCTGTAATCACAGCCATAGAGTATAGCTTGAGGGATCTACAAGCACTGGGGGCATGTAGATGATCTATTTCGATAAATATTTAAAAAATAATAATAAAATATATATTTTTTTCCCCCAGATTATTTTCTGTACAGGAGAACATGGTCTACTTTGGACATAGTTCAAATTGTGATTATTGATCATTAACTTAATTTTAATTAATCATTCAACCAATCAATAATTTTTTTTAATCATTCAACAGCCCTATTATTATTATCCCTGAATGTATTTTCTCCTCTTGAGTCTGGATTTGCTTCCTCCCTCTTCCTCTTCTAGTTCACAGCCTGTGCCCCAGCTGAAACCTAATCTGTGACTGTAATTCATTTCCAGCAAGCTGCAGGGGTTGACAGTAAAGTCATTTGTCTGTTGGGCAAGTGCAGGTCAAGTTCTACTAGCTCCAAAGCTCATGCCCACTTGGCCGCAAGAGCAAATAATCCACAATAAAGAAGGGTCAGCTAATCTTTGCAGTTGTAGGACTATGTATTAACACTTATGCTGCCTAGGACAGGGCTTTTCAACCTTTTTTGATCCCAGGGCCCACCATTTATTCAGCATTTAAGCCACGGACCACCATTTGGGGACATTTTAGCAGACAGACCCCATAACTCAAGAGAGTGCAAAAATGAAACCAAATGGACCCTGGCACTGGTCCATTTGGTTTCATTTTTACATTCTCAAGAGTTACTTCTGGCCAAACAACTTGGCTGGGGACCACCCGGAACCCTCTCAAGGACCACTGGTGGTCCCCGGACCGCTGGTTGAAAACCACTGACCTAGGATGTTCACAGGCCGCTTATCAAAACAATACTGATTATATTCATCAATATACAGTATAACTATTCTGATTATATCGATAGCGATAATATTTAACAATATGTAGATATAATTATCGCAGTATTTATATATGTTGTTTCCAGTGCTGATCTGAACAACATATTTGCTTGGCATATGTTTTATTATGAAGGAAGAAGATTAACTTGCATGATGTCAGAGTGTTCTGTTGTTGACTTTTCGCTGAGGAGAAATCCCTCTCCGTTTGTCTGGTAAACACTGCAGCTCCTGCTTTAGACAACACTAGAGTATTACCACTGAAGTGGAGAAGTGTGACAGAGAAGGGATATTGAGGGGTTTAAACTTGTACAGTTACGACTAAAGTCTCTGTATTGTTTATGTTGTACCTTTTACTAAAAATGTATTTAAAATGAAGAGATTTAAACGGCCGGCTAGCTAGCTATCAATTACTCATTGACATTCGCTGTGGAAATAAAAAACAAACAAACTTGGCAGTGGTCCCATGTTGCTCTTAGTCAGAATGGTGGTCCCTGGGTCAAAATCAGCTGAAAACCCCTGATGTATAATTATCTTCATTCCATGTATTTTTCTCTCTCTCTTTGTGTTTTAGGTGTTGGCCATGTCGAGTCGTTCCTGGCTCAGCTACTCCTACCAGAGTCGTTTCCATTTGACGCCTCTGTCGTACGAAACCCTGGAGTATGCGTCCGGCTTCGCGTCCGAACAGTGTCCAGAAGGCATAGTGGCCATCTCTACAAACACGCTGAGGTATGGACACGCGGCACTCGGACATGCTGTCGTGTCGGGTGTAGCTTTTCAGCTTTACCTTTATTCACTGAACGCATTTTGGTGTTCAAAGCATTATGTTACACTGAAGCTATTGAGAAATATCAGACCTACAACCTCAAAGCGTGCCACTTGGTGGCGCGCTGTGAGCTTGTAGATCTGATATTTTTGAAAAATTGTGAAAATGTGATGCAAATCTTTGAATATATATTCTTTCGGTAGCAAATATTTTGAACTAAAATCGTTGCTTCTCGGGGGATCCCTACAACAACATGTGTTCAGATGGGGGGTCTGCAGCCAAATATAGATAATTCTGGTGGTCCTTGGCATGAAATATGTTGAGCATCACTGACACAGGAACATAGATTTTTCAGAGAAACTAGAATCTGTCAGAATCTAGCATCAGAAACTAGACAGAAACTAGAATCTAGTGTCAGAAACTACAATCAGGTGTCAAATAGAATATATTCTTAAATTTGCGCATCATTTTCATAATTCTTAAAAAAAAAAAAAAAATCAGATCTACGAGTTCATCGCAACTCGTAGATCTGATATTTTTCAATGGCTAAAGTGTAACATAAGGCGTTGAACACCAAAACACGCTCAATACATAAAGGGTTGATCAAATAGGGCAACTGCGTGATTCAAATCCAAATTGAATCCCAATTCACTGCGACTTTGTCCGCCCCATTTTGTAATGTCTAACCTTGCAGAATTTTGGCGTTGGAGAAGCTGGGCGCCGTCTTCAACCAGGTGGCGTTCCCTCTGCAGTACACTCCCAGGAAGTTTGTCATCCACCCGGAGACCAACAACCTCATCCTGATTGAGACGGACCACAACGCCTACACGGAGGCCACCAAGGCACAGAGGAAGCAGCAGATGGCTGAGGTAGGCATTAATGGAATCAGTGGCAAAAAAAAAAAAATGCGTGTCAACAGATTGGTCTGGAAAAAAAATGCGTGTCAACAGATTGGTCTGGAATAGCTCAATTGTACAATCATTTCCTACTCCAGAAAATTGGCTTGGCTATGTAGAGTAGAGGTCTTCACGGGTCTCAAAAATGCCATCCGAAATCCGAAATAAATCCGTGCAATATCACCGATTCCGAACTGTTCCGAAAATATTTTCAAATAAATAAATTGGATCCGAGTCGATCCGTGGCATGGTTTTCCGCTTCCGAACTGTTCCGAGATTTTCCCCAAATTGCTTCGCCGAGCCCGACCAAAGTCGGATTATTTTTGACCGTCCGACAGACCCGACCCTTTGGCGACCACTTTTTTTTTTGTCCCATTCACATTCATTCAATCCGATGCATTCAAACGGCTCTCCTCCGGTTTGCCCCCTGAATGTCGTGAGCGCATGGGTTAAGCAGCCAGGGCTACACAGCTCTTCCTGACTTGTGAACCGGATGTTTTTGCTCAGGCGTCAGAAGAGAGGTCAGCCAAGACAACAGAAACAGCATGACAGAAACAGCACATCCTGTTTAGGAGATCTGAGCTTCAAAATAAGGGTTTTTTACCGATCGAACTGGTTTGATCCGTGGCAATGGGGAGAAAACAAAGAAGATCCGATCGCGGTAAATGAGGCAAAAAAAAACGTAGAGAAAGAATACGTCTCACTGTAGTCTCGGGTCTTGTCGGATTTTCTCGGGTATTGCACATAATGATTGACAGGTCCGACTTCCGACGGGGATACGTCCGATTCCGAACCAGTCCGAGTGACTGTGATAAAACACAACGCCGGAACCGTCGGGTCTCGGACGGACTCGGGTTTTTTCGGGTTCGGACTGAGGCTGAACGATTAATCGTTTTTAAACCGAAATCGCGATTTGAAAAAATGCGATTTGTGAATCGCAAGGGCCGCGATTTTTAATGTTTCTATTAGAGATCAGCAGATGAGCTTTTTTTCCCATCCGAAATCCGCACACGCACATTGTTGATCCGTCCGCATCCTTCCGCATTATTTAATCGCCTTGCGACGCTGCAACGTGCCGTGAACGCTATTTATTTACGAGTTCGTTCATCACTCACCCCTATCCAGTGACAGCGTCCACGTGCAGCCTTGGTTGTATGTGTATATTCCGTTGCCATAGAAACCCGTACTACTCCTCGTCCATTGAATCACATTCTCACATCGCAACAAGCGAACGTCTTTTCTTGCAATGCATCCAGCGCTCACTGATTACCATGCAGTTCCATACCGAGTCCCATGACACACGTTTATTCATCTCCTCTGTTTTAGTTGGTTTTAAGTTTCTTTCAGCTGTTAAACTTTCAGCTAGTAGGCTAAAGGCTGCGGGAGCGACATTATGAACCCTACCGCAGTTCTAGGAACGCTCCCCACGCTGTGATTGCCAGTAATGGCTAACAACTGCGGTGGGATTCATAACACCACGCTGCGGGATGATGTGGGGTCCTTTCCACTATAGGCGCCCGTTTATGGTGCCTGTCCATAAATGGGCGAATCCAGAGCATCTAGAAATACTTTTATTATACGGATGTTGGCAAGCTAAAGAATCGGCCTCAGGTCTTATTCAGTTTAGAAGATCTGCAGTATCTACCTGGCTATTCTGATATTTCTTGATAAATTTCAAAATATTTTGTTCAGTAAGAAAAGAAGTTGTACTTCCACAGGTTGTTCAGAAACAGAACATGCACCTGTTGATTTCCAATTCCAGACAGTGTGTTGTGAAGAATGTACTTGGAAAATAAATATGATGCCTGTTTTATCCTTATTCAGAGAAGTAAATGACTGTCTTTTGGTATTGGTAATGTTAAAATACGTTTTTAATGGACATGGTAAAGATTTAAACCGAAACTGGACTCTTTTAAAAAATAATCGCAATCGCAATATTGCTCAAAATAATCGCAATTAGATTTTTTCCCAAAATCGTTCAGCCCTAGTTCGGACCCCCCGTGAAGACCTCTAATGTAGAGTTCTTGAAGTATCTTATGTATCTGTTGCAGTATACGGGAACCCCATAACAAATCTGTCCCGTCCTTTCACGATCTGAGCAAAAAATTCGGCAATTCGGCAATTCTGTTCCAAATGAAAGTCAGCAACGGGATCGTTATCAGACGATGTGCTGGGACTAATAGTTGGATTACAGAATGAAATCTACATTTCGTCATTTTCTGTGCCTTCTTCGTTACCGGCGAACGGGACCATGCAAGACGACCGTGGGATCGGCAGTCCAGGAGTTAATTAATTACAAAGCTTTAAATGAAGCTTTGTAATTAATTTCACATTTTTGGGGCATGCATTGCGGGGTATAGCTATATAATGACCACGGATGTGCTCTAAAAGTGCCAAAAAACACAGTTTTTAATTGGCTGGTCCTTTTAATGCACTTTGCGGTTGACCCCCTTGCAGGAGATGGTGGAGGCTGCAGGAGAGGACGAGAGGGAGCTGGCCGCCGAGATGGCCGCCGCCTTCCTCAACGAGAACCTGCCCGAAGCCATCTTCGGAGCGCCCAAGGCCGGAGCCGGGCAGTGGGCCTCGCTGGTCCGACTGGTCAACCCCATCCAGGGCTCCACCCTGGACCTGGTGCAGCTGGAGCAGAACGAAGCCGCTTTCAGGTAACGGACGGACGGATGGGTAACAACATGGGGTTACAATTAGGGATGTGAAAAAAAAAGTCGGAAATCGACACGATTGTTGACACTTGTTCACGGCGACACGAAAAAGTACAAGTCGATTAATGGTTTTTATTTTGTATTCTTAATTTCTTGTTCAAAGCGCTATAACATTACTGTTTTCAAGGGAAGAGAATTGCTTATTTCGGGTATTACTATCACTGTACCGAGAACATGTCTGTGCTGTGCGCGTCTGTGCTGCGTCTTCCTCCTCCTCCTCCTCCTTCCCCCCGCAGTCTGTCTCAAAGAAACGCCCATGATCGCTTATTTGCTTACTTTTTGGATCCACCGACGAGATGAGAGCAGCCTTCGTCAAATGCCACTGCTCTCTTGTCAAATCTCGAGCTCCAAAGCTCGAGTCTTTGGAGGGGCGTGCGCTCAAACTTGAAGATGTTTTTAGTTTTTTTTAGCTTTTTGTCGGGTTCCATTATATTTCGGGGGTTTAGTGGGGCATCCCCCCCCCCCCTGTGCACAGCATTTTATCAAGAAAGAAGGCGATCACGGATGCTCTTTCCCCTCCCTCGACCCTCGCGTTATGGATTTTATCTTTGATAAAATACTGCAAAAGGTACACAGTGATAGTAGCCTAATTTAACATCGATTCTCTCAGAACACATGCACACGGCTGCGTTGTGCGCCATAGCCAGGGCAACATTTTGTGTTGGGTCACGCGGGCACCGCGGGCTAAAAAATAAAATAAAAAAATCGATCGATTGTCGACATTGGGCCTCGACGTGTCGAAATTCCGAATATGTGTCGATTAACATCCCTAGTTACAATGCTCAGCTACATTTAAAGATGGGAAACAACAGGCGTTACAATGCTCAGCTACATTTAAAGATGGGAAACAACAGGCGTTACAATGCTCAGCTACATTTAAAGATGGGTAACAAGAGGGGTTACAATGCTCAGCTACATTTAAAGATGGGTAACAAGAGGGGTTACAATGCTCAGCTACATTTAAAGATGGGAAACGACAGGGGTTACAATGCTCAGCTACATTTAAAGAAGATGGGAAACAACAGGGGTTACAATGCTCAGCTACATTTAAAGATGGGAAACAACAGGCGTTACAATGCTCAGCTACATTTAAAGATGGGTAACAAGAGGGGTTACAATGCTCAGCTACATTTAAAGATGGGAAACGACAGGGGTTACAATGCTCAGCTACATTTAAAGAAGATGGGAAACAACAGGGGTTACAATGCTCAGCTACATTTAAAGGGGATGGGAAACAACAGGGGTTACAATGCTCAGCTACATTTAAAGAAGATGGGAAACAACAGGGGTTACAATGCTCAGCTACATTTAAAGAAGATGGGAAACAACAGGGGTTACAATGCTCAGCTACATTTAAAGAAGATGGGAAACGACAGGGGTTACAATGCTCAGCTACATTTAAAGAAGATGGGAAACAACAGGGGTTACAATGCTCAGCTACATTTAAAGGGGATGGGAAACAACAGGGGTTGAGCTACATTTAAAGGGGGGTGGGAAACAACGGGTTGCAATGCTCAGCTACATTTAAAGGGGATGGGGGAATAACAGGGGGGTGGCTAATTCCCATGATGAATATTTTAACTCTTGAGAGGGTCCATTTGTTTTCATTTTGACGCTCTCAAAGAGTTTCATTTGGTTAACCAACTTTCCATCATTTAGCCTGGGGACCACCTGGAACCCTCTCAAGGACCACTCGTTGTGAAATTGAGTTTTTTATGTTGCCCTCTGACCAGCCTTCATCCCTCTCTCTCTCTCTCTCTCTCCCCACAGCGTGGCAGTGTGTCATTTCGCCAGCGCGGGAGACGATTGGTTCGTCCTGGTGGGCGTGGCCAGAGACATGATCCTCAACCCCAGATCAGTGGGCGGCGGCTTCATCTACACCTATCGGCTGACAGGGGGAGGAGACAAGCTGGAGTTCATGCATAAGGTGGGTTTGGTCAAATCCATGTGGTATATTACTGTGTGCAACCATAGAAATCTATTTGGTCACTGTGAGGAAAGTAGGAAATTGTGTACCCAAAATGACTTTGGGTACAGCGCGCACGCACACGCACGCACACACGCACACACACACACACACACACACACAGAGCAATTTAACCCATTTTGTCCTGGCATTAGATTGAACTTTCTGACACTAGAATCTAGTTTCTGGCCCTAGATCGTAGTTTCTAGCTCTAGATTCTATGTTTTTTTTTTTCTGAAAAATCAATATTTCTGTGTCAGTGATGCTCAAAATATTTCATGCCAAGGACCCCTAGAATTGTCTGTATTTGGCAGGCTGCGGAGGACCCCCCCCCATCTGAAAATATCTCATGGAGGGACCTCCCAGAAACAAAGATTGGAGTTAATAACGTTTTGCTCCGACAGAAAATAATATTCAAAGATTTGCACCATGTTTTAAGGATTTTCCAAAAATAGCAGACCTACAAGCTCATATCGCGCCACTCGGTGGCGCGATATGAGCTTGTAGATCTGCTGTTTTTCAATAGTTAAAGCTAGTTAATGCTTGAAACACCCAAATGCGCCCAGTACAGAAGCATTTTCAGGGGTCGACATTATAATTGGCCCGATGGCCCGAAACAGGTTTGAAAACACGTGCGGACCACCAGATGGCGCCCTATACTGGCCCGATGGGGCCAGTGGTAAAATGCCCTCGTTGGTGCGCCCACACCTTTGTTGTACAAAGTGTTGGTGTTTATTAGCACAAAAAATATTTTAGGCATTCTGCATTGTATATGGGTCAGCTTGCTGAACGGTCTACTGGTTTTGACCCCCATGAAAAGAGTGCTGTTAACTTGAATGCATTTAATGCATTAATAAATGGTGGTCTTCTTTGCAGACTATGAGGATCGAATACCTGGGCCAGTGGTTACAGTTGTGGGGCCAGTGATTCTTAAAAGCCACTGGCCCGAAGGGCCAGTGGCAAATTTCCCTTAATGTCTACCCTGATTTTAAAGGAGCATTTTCGGTAATTTGGAAAACCCTACGGTCCCCCTGGTAACGGGATGTGCACATCCACATATTCTAACATACACCAAGGCCCCTCCCCTCTCTTCTGATTGGAGGAAGGCTCCTCTCCTCTCAAGCCTTTTATCAGGTTGAATGAAAGGCTTTTCTTCAATGTGTTCAATGTGGTTTTAAATTACAGATGCACAACCTCACAAAGTGTCGCTGTGAGATTGTAGATCAGCTATTTTCATTTGTGCTTTGATTTCGTACACCTTTTTACTTGTTTCTCTTGCAAATCTGGTAACAAATCACGAGATAACAGGAACTTCTGCACACACAAACAGAAAAATTTTGGTTTGGAAAGTTGGGGATAGTAGAAAAAATAAGAATATTTGAATTGTGATGCCGGCCGACAGGGATGATTATAATCTTGTCACAAATGCCAAAAATTGATTACGAAAGCTGTTTTTCGTACCATGTACAGAGTTTCTGCCGCATGATATATAGATCATGGACGTAAAATGATCTCTTTTCATCAGAAAACACTTTTGTTGTTCCCACAGCAAGGAGGAAATCATGTATTGGTCGTGGAATCGAGATGCATTGGTAATCGAGCTCTAATCGTATAGTACAGAGAGATTTCTGCCCCTAGGGCAGGGGTGGGCAATTGTTTTTCCCAAGGGCCATGAGATACATAAAATATTGTGGAGGACCAAGACTAAAGGATGAACTAAAGTCTGCGGAATATTAATGTAATTTCAAGATAAAAGTAAGAGTAAGACCAACCATTTTGACACCAGGGCCCACTATATATTCAGTATTTGATCCACGGACCACCATTTGATGACATTTTAGCCCCACAGATCCCAAAACCTTCTTCAAGATTTCTTTTGTTTTTGTCCAAAATTCCAGGCTGGATTTGGGAAACAAAACGGGATAACAAAAATGACCATTCTCTTACATTCTCTGATTGAATGTGTAGACTTTGGGATAATTCAGATGATGAATATTTTTAACTCTTGAGAGTGTAAACATGAAACCAAATGGACCCGCAAGGGTCCATTTGGTTTCATTTGTACGCTCTCAAAGAGTTACATCTGGTTAACCTAACTTTCCATATTCAATTTGGAACTCTCTCAAGGACCACTGGTGGCCCCCGGTCCCCGGGTCAGAGTCAGCCAAAGGGCCGTTATTTGGGCCCCGGCCGGGGCCGCATAATGCCCAGGTATGCCCCTAGGGGGGAGGAAAAAAAAAGAAAACACTCCTCTGGCATTCTAGACAGAAGACGGAAGTTCAAATGAAGGGAGGACAACCGAGACGAGCAGAATTCCGTGAATGCGCGACCAAGACGACAAGAGCTGCTGGCCAGTTGTCCAGTCGGCTAGAACCCCCGCTGGGTACAGAGGCCGGTACATTAATGTACTGCAACCTGACCTACCAGATGTTATATCAGCCAGGAATTCTGACAGGGGGAAGGAGAAAGAAAAAAAAAACGCATTATATGATTTTTAAAAATCAAATGATATCTGCAATTCAAATGATATCTGTTTAGTCAGCTGTGGAGGTGGCTCATACATTACAAGGGATTTATTGGCGTCCTTATGGCCCAACGGACAAAATTTAGCGGTTACTTTTGGAACGCAATATAGGCCAAATGTATCTTTTACCGGCTATCCCGTTACTCTGTAATGTATATGTGTTTGTAAAATGAACATGGGGACGTGAGTCACGTCCTGGATGGTCATGGGAAGTGACTCACGATGACAACCAGACACCCCACTTTACATCAGAGGAATTTCCCAACCGCTTTGGGAAGGAATTTGTCATTTTAGATGATTCCGTCCATTTTTCATGGTTTTTACAGTACAAGCGTCCCAGAGAGACACAGACACACTGCTGCGTCTTTTGTTTTATGTGCGCGACCGGTATACGCCGGATCTGCAAGATCTGCACATGCACTCGCATATCTAGTGCAAAAGTTAAAAAAAAGTGACGGCTACAAGTGGACACAGACCTCGTTTTGATCACGTGCGCGTGCATACCGTAGTCAAGATTCCCCCCTGAGGAATAGTGGTTCATTGTCTAGTGGTTAGTGGTCAGATGATTTTTTTTTCCACTTGTCCGAGTGGTTTGTTTTATAGGACTGCCGCAGACTGTCTGACCGTGGCCCAAGTTGCTGACTCTCATCAGAAGATTCTAGGTGGCAGTTCTAAAGGCCAGCCGCATGAATTCAGTCTCCACAATAAAAAAATATATATACTTTATTGCTGTGTACACAGCACTTGAAATTGCCACCGTTTTTGGTCACCCATTCTCCAGGGTTATAATGGTTAACAAAAACGAACTAAAGATTGAAAACTGGGATTTTAAAAAAAAAGTTAAAGGGATATTTCACTTTCAAAAAAACGTTTGATCGTTTTATGGACCACTCAAGGCATTCTTTAAGTTATTCAGTTTTTGGATATTTGATGTTCATTTTAGCAGCCTCTTCCTATGCAAACCCATTATAACTTAAAAACTCTATTTTAACCTTGACAGATTAATCAAAGACTGATATGGAGACTGATATTGTCCTTCTTATACGTGAGAGGGGCTCTGCTTTTTCATTAAATAAGTGTTTTCATTTTTTTTTTTTAATATTATTGTCCTACCAAAGATAATTTCTAAACCTAACCGTTTTACTTCCAAGAGTAAATAATTATTGAATAGATATAGAGTACATTCTTATTGAATTATTCATTCAGTGCCAGTGATTTTCGGTTTGTCGCGACCTTTTAATTAGCACTCCAACGACCGTTGATGATTACAGTGCCGCAGCGAGCGAGCGGCTGGGAGAGACAGGACCAGTAATGTATGAGGAATGACTAAAGTCATTCATCATACATCAGTCATGTCAAACATATACGGCCCGCGGGTTGGATCTGCTGATGATTCAATCCCACCCCAGGCTTGTAGAGCGTACAGTAAATTTCTGAGTCAGTTAAAAAAAAAAGTAAGTCTAGCACATTCCTGTGAAGAGTTATGATTTTCTTGAAATGCTCAACCTGTGTTCTTGTCCTCTCCTCCTATGACACAGCTGATGCTTAATTGACTGGAATGTAGAGGGGGAGGGGCAGGGGGCCTACTGGCCAAGAACTATAGCATAATTAGAGCACTCTGGAGTACTGACACTCCCGTTCACTTCATTAGGCCAGTCCATTGGCGCCCTCTCATGGCCTCGCGCGTTACTCTCGCGCTACTGGGGAATCGCCAGTGAGCCACAATATTTATCGCAGTGAATGAAGGTCTAATGGAATCCAGCGGACAGACAACGCGTGAACAGCCATTGTGTAATGATGACTATTTCCAGCCAAACGAAAGAAAACATGTCACAGGTTATTTTCTAACAGTTTGTTTTATGATTTGCAAACGATATACGGTAATTATTATTATTTACGACTTGAAAGAGCAGAGTAATCTCTCCCCATTCACATACTGTTCAGAACTGAAATTCCTGCGATAGCGGGCGCAGACTGCTAGACTAGCTGCGAGACTTTGGCCCACTGGCTTGACTCCATGAGGTCACGTGGCTGAGCCTTGGCCTATCAGAGCCTTGTCTCTAGATGGCACTGTGGCCTATGGAGTGACACAACTCTTTCTACATTAAGGCTCTGAGCATAATGACCATAGCTACAAGTATAATCAAGGTTCAATGTTCTTTATTTGTCACTCCAGTGTATTTCAGGACATATGCAGGGATGAAATAACGTTTCCATTGTTCCACAGTGCAATAAGACAATAGACAGTGCAATAATAAAAAGGACAATACAAACACAAGAAACGGTGACGGCAGTCCAACAGACTAGGTCAATAAACTGTAACAGCATAAAGTGAGGTGAAAGTGCTAAGCTATAACCAGGCATAATAAAGTGGTTAAACATATTACATAACAGTTAAACGTATTACAACATACTACAACTAGCACTACTATACTAGCCACTAAGCACTACTATACTAACAGCTTAGCTATGACAATTATGACTGAGGTATTGGAGGTAGTTGCATGTGCAGGAGAGATGGTAGCAGAAGGGGACATACTACAGGGTCTTCCTTCAGATGAGCACCATAGCTTAGTTTTTATGTAGTTTCCTTTTAGTAGTTTTTAACAAACATCTTTCGCTATAGCTTAAAGTCTGTTTAGGGTAGACAAGAAAGAGAATTTGCTTCCGTCTACACCTCTTTTTTTTTTTTGGGGGGGGGGGGGGGGGCAATTTTGTATTGGATAAATCAACAATGTAGTCATTTGTATAGAGCTGAGCAGTCCTGCCCCCGTTCGCCCCTGGTCCAGAAGTGTTTTCCGCATTCATTTTCCTCATAGACTTTACGAAAATGATTTATATAAAGACGATTACGCTGCGGACAAAGCCAACTCGGGTCGTGACAAATCATGACAAACACAATATGACCATTCATACAATATCTAATTAACACGAGCAAGAGGAAATGGCAGGGTTACAACAAAAAAAATGTTTTTCTTCCTAGAAATTATTTGATTTTGATTCTCCCAAAACATTGGTGTGTGTTCTCATTATTTGTCACGACCCGATTTGGCATTGTCCGCGGCATAGTTGTCCTTTTATATAGATCAGGGGTTTTCAACAGGTGGTCCGGGGACCACCAGTGGTCCTTGAGAAGGTTCCAGGTGGTCCCCAGCTAAGTTGTTTAACCAGATGTAACTCTTGAGAACGTAAAAGTGAAACCAAATGGACCCTTCCGGGTCCATTTGGTTTCATTTTCACACTCTCAAGAGTTAAACTATTCATCATCTGAATTAGCCCAAGTCTAGACAACTAGAAGATGGACAAAAGCAAACGAAATCTTTAGTTTTGGGGTCTGTGGGGCTAAAATGTCCTCAAGTGGTGGTCCGTGGCTCAAATTCTGAATAAATGGTCGTTCCTGGCATCAAAAAGGTTGAAAACCCCTGATATAGATCTTTTGGAAAAGTCTATGAGGACTATGAATGGGGAATTCATTTCTAGACCAGGGGCGGGACTGCTCAGCTCCCAAAATAAACCATTGAAAATGAAGTGAAGTAACAGCGGGTGGGGCGATTCACTTACCTCACCATACGATACAATATTGATATTTAGGCTCATGAATCGATTTATATTGTGATACTTAATTATGATATGATTCAATTTGATATATTGATATATTGCATTTTCCTCCCCACTGGTACACACCTGAGCTCCTGCAGGCCCAGGTGGTCGGGTAATAAAAAAAAGTCTGACGGCGGTCAGCGTTTGAAACGTACACCAGTCTGGCAGGTCCTCACAGAGGGGCTCAAGCCATTTCCACTCCAGTCCAGCTGGCACCGTCGAAACTACTTAACTACACACGCACGCATTTCATCACATAGACTCAGAATGCGGGGCTCGCCGCCGTGCGGACAGCTTCGGATAAGTTATAGGAGTTGAATGCAATTTCATCCAAAGACACTGTCCACTAACTGAAGATACATTGCCCCAACAGCTGGAGTCGCGCCGAGGTTGGCGGGACTAGTAGAACCCTGAAACGAAGTCTCTCTGTTTTTTGCAGGTGCTGCATTTTGAATTACCGTATATTTCCGGACTATAAGACGCTACTTTTTTTCACATGCTTTTGAGCCTGCGGCTCATACAACGTAGCCTGGTCTAGCCCTCAATGATTTTGACCTTGTCGTGGGATCCACACGGCGGAAGTGCTGCGCTCTGATTTGATCTCACTAACGCGTCGTCATCTCCGGCCCCTCCCCCTCCTGTCCACTGCTGTTCTACGTCACATCATTTAGCCCACCCCGGAAGGTTCACTCCCCCCTCAAGGCCACTTTCCAACGTGCGTTAGTCCAGGCTTTCCGTTTTCGCGCAACGCGAATGAAAATGAAAGCCTGGGTGTCGAGGCTAAATGGTCTGTAGCTCAAATGCTGAATAAATAGTGGGCCCTGGGATTAAAAAGGTTGAAAGCCACTGCTCTGACATGAAGCTTGTTGTCTGGTGCGGCTTATAGTCAGGTGCGGCTTGTACATGGAAAAATCAGTATTTTGCCCCAAATTTAGCTGGTGTGGTTTATATTCAGGTGCGGTTTATATAGTATGGAAATTACGGTACTGTGTTTTCCGCACTATATAGGCACACCGGATTATAAGGCGCACAGAATAGAAGCTACTGCAGTCAATGCAGAATAGAACTTACTGTAGTCAAATGATCCGTATATACGGCACACTGGATTATAAGGCGCACTGTTTTTTTTTTTTTTTTTTTTTTTTTTGAGAAAATTAAAGGCTTTTAAGTGTGCCTTTATAGTCCGGAAAATTACAGTAAATAAATACTGGTCTCTACATAGGGCTGAGATCCTTTGACAGGGCCAATCGATTCATCTGTGATTTTGATGACTTGCAGACCCCGGTGGAGGACGTTCCTTTGGCCATCGCCCCGTTCCAGGGCCGCGTCCTGGTGGGCGTGGGTAAACTGCTAAGAATCTACGACCTGGGCAAGAAGAAACTGCTGCGCAAGTGCGAGAACAAGGTAAAAAAAGCAAGGATGCACTATTACACTATACACCGGAGTTGTTTTTGCTAACGACACTATGACAAAAATATGTTCGTCAACGCACAAAAAACGATGAATAAAGACTACATGAAAATGTTGTTAACAAAGTAAAGACTAGATGGTGAGGGGGAAGCTGCAGCTGGAGGAAATCCCTGTGTACTTGGCAGACACGCACACACGCATCGCAAAATGTGCATGTCCCTGCTGTTGTAGAACTCAACATCATATAATATGAAAACAGCGGTCGCGTGAGATTGTAGATGGGCCGTTTTCGTTTGCGAGGCGGCCAGGGGGGCTGCTGCTGCTGGCCAGCTTGAACGTGCGAGTGAAAAGCGACATGGAAAACAACTGTCTTCCAGTTTGAACACGCGTAAATTGTCCGTCTCGCTTCCTTCCCGGCATATCGTAAATCCACATTGTGCCAGCGTTCTCCTCCTCCGGCAACACCGCTCCCCCGGCAACAACACCGCATGACAGTGGGGTAACACCATGGGTAACACCGAGAATGGTGTCCTGTGATGTGATGCGTGACGTTAGGGGGTGTTCGGACTTGCCCATCGGGCAAGTGCAAGTCAGGTTCTACTTGCCCTCAGGTCATGGTCACTTGCCCCCCAAAAATATATTGTAAATTTTGCATTTAAGTTTACTTCCTACTTGGGGGCTTTAAGCCAGGGTTTTTTCTAACAGGCGGTCCGGGGACCACCACTGGTCCTTGAGAGGGTTCCAGGTGGTCCCCAACTAAGTTGGTTAACCAGATGTAACTCTCATGAGTTGAAATTCATCATCCTAATTAGCCCATAGTGGTCACAGACCCAGTGGCCCCTGACCCCAGTGAAATGATAGTTTGGAAGCAAATGAACCTGGGAAAGAGATAGGTAGAGATAGCTAGAAAGCAGGGAAAGACACAGAGGCAGAGTGCAATGACCACCTTCAAGACAAATTTATCTTGTGTTGTGTTATAGTGTTATAGTGCACTAAGTCGCATACTTGCCCAATCAAGCAACCAGGTAGCAGTCTTCACTTGCCCCACCATTTCGTTTACTTGCCCCGGGCAAGTGTTAGTGTCAAGCCCTGAGATAAGTGCCTTAACAATGATTTGGCTCAACTAATGCAAATATTTAGTCCTATAAACACGGCTCCTTTTCATAACGGCAGCATGCGATGCAGTCATTGCCTGGATCAGTGCCAGGTCACACCATCGTCCAGGTCATTCGCCAGTGAGTGTGTGCACGTGACAATGTCAAGGGTTGCTCTTGAGCGTCGCACAGAACGAAACAACAACGCAGGCCTCTTTGAAAATGTAGCACTCAGCACATCAGCCCTGCTGCCCGTC
The DNA here is from genome assembly GCA_039105355.1 of Benthosema pterotum. NCBI lineage: Eukaryota > Metazoa > Chordata > Actinopteri > Myctophiformes > Myctophidae > Benthosema > Benthosema pterotum. Next base: position 53,433,905 of record CM076969.1, on the reverse strand, counting down.
TGAAAAACAAATTACAACATGGAAAGAACCTATGTTTAGAACTGACTTTTTTTTGCGCAAAGGCACTCTCTCTCTCTCTCATGCAGAGTGATGCAGGTTTGAATCCTGAGGAGGTTTTATTCTTTAAATATCTGTCAAATGACCATGTGTTGGATGCATGTGTGCGGCTCTGAAACAGGATGCATGTCACATACTGTATATGGTTCTGGGTACACGGTGAGTCTCAACCGGCCACGTGGGTTGTGTGCTGCAGTGAACCAAAGAGAGAGAGGGGATACTTATTTATGGTACGTGTCCCCACGGACCACGTGGATGCTTGTACACACAGTTCACTGTAGTTATGGCAATGCAATGCAATCTAGAAGGAAACCCAAGATAATTCTCCGCCGTGTTCACAATGGTGCTACTGTGCAAGCCTCTCGGCCAAAATCTCCCACGTCCTTGTCGTGTAGTGGCAGCGGTGCTGCTGGGCTTCTGTCAAATCTTTATTTTTGTCACCTGTTAATTTTAGCACACGCGCGACCATGCAACATCATACATTGCACATGGGTGACGAGGCCAAATAAGGTTCTGTCATGACAGCCAAGTTGAACTGAGTTTGTGGTATACTAAACTACTATCAGCTTACGGAGAAGATAAATATTGCACCCAGTGTCATAATGGTTTGGGATTTTTCATTTTATAGTTTAGTTTTAATTCGTTTTTTACGATTTGTTTTATAATTCAGTTAGTTTTTAGACTGGGTTTGCTAGTTTTTATTCAGTTTTTATTTTGGTGAAAATGCTTAGTTTTTTATTTTTAGTTTTTTGTTTAGTTTAGTTTTGTCCTTTTTTAAGGTTTTTGTCAGGGAAGATCAGAGTCAGTAAAATTCAAAAAACATACCATTAAAAACAAACTCATTTTTATATTAGTTTCAGTTAACTTAAAGGTCTTTTATTCTGGTTTTCGTTTTTTAGTTGGTTTAGAGACCAGGACAGGACCATTAAACTGAAGAATATTCAACTAATTATAATATAAATTATTATAATTAGTTGAATCAACTAATTATAATAAGTTGAATGAAGAGTCATCGGGTTGTCACAGGTAAAAAGGGGCTTTGAAAACCATAACCGTTAATTTTAGGGATCTGAATAATGTGCTTCGTTAAAATTCAATACATACATACACGTGTGAAAGCGTTTAGAGCATACTTATTTACCCACACATCAACATTGAGTGCAGGGACTATATTGGGCCAATATTCTTTCTTCTGACGTCATTAGCTCAAAGAGAATGTAAATATTGCATCAGTTAACAACAAGCAACCAATATATTATATAATAATTATATGACTGATTTCGCATTTTTTCTGTCAACTTAACTCTGCCCGAGATATAAATTAATGTAACAATGCACGGGTAGCCAGGGATAGATCCCAAGAATTCATACATTTGCTTTATGTTCGAGTACATTTTCAGCATGCGACACGTCAAACAAGACGTTATTCATGACCGTTTTACTCGAAATGCACTACGGTACTTCAGCTCAAAAAAAGGCATTAGCCATCTTCACGAAGGCGACGAGGCCATCGTGTTGATGCACCGCTGTACGTGACGTATTATTTCATTAGATTCTGCACTAAATCGTCGCTGCTGTCTTGTCTGTTTTTTGAGTTATGGCTGAAATAAACCTGACTCTTCTCCCTGACACCTCGGTGGTTTTCTGTCTGAAACTATATCCAGGGACTCAAGTGCTGGACCTGTGCTGTAACCAAAGTGCGCATATGGGGTTATTTTTAGAGCAGCTGTCTATAACCTGATTCGTCCGTACCTCTGTCTGTATCTCTATCCCCACCGACGTTGGGCCAATCGCGGGGCAGCTGACGCTGCTCAGAGGCAACTGTAGCCGAGTGGGTAGAGTGAGGGAAGGTCGCGGGTTCAACCCTCGGCTCCTCAAAACGGCAGACATGACCAAGTGTCCTCCTCCTCCCGAGCAAGACGTTTAACCCCAAAAGGGGTTTTTGGACGAATATTGGAGCGAATTCCGGATGCCGTTAAAGTGACATTTCACCATTTTTTTCCCCCAATAATATATATTAATGATATTTAGAAGTTAGAATACTTTCCTGGTCCATATGTGTGCAATATGTGGGTTTAGAAATTTTAGATTTTAGCAGTGAGTCTAGTCTCTCTGATGTCATCGCCGCTACTTCCTGGACTACAATTCCCAGAATTCTTGGCTGCTGCAATGCACCTCTTTGTGGTGCAGTGCAGCACAACATATAGTACAGGATCACATGACATCAGAGACACAACTTCCTGGGCTCTGGGTTCACTTCTAAAATCAAAAATATCTAAAACCACATATTACACACACAAAGACCTCCAGGACCGCGTTTTAAATCTTCTAAATGTTGATACCATACATTTTTGCAAAAATGGCAGAATTTCCCTCAATCATGTTTGCACACTGCCAACCAAATATTTTGTCCGTATACATTTTTTTTAGAACAGGGATTATTCTATCACGATTTTTCTGCAGGTGATAGATAGCGATAGTCTGCTTCTTTGAGATACGCAAATAAACGCACTAACGCGCTCCGACCTTAGCAATGTCAAACCATTGGCAAACGCAGCGCTCCCTTTAGCACAGCATTTTGTGAACACCTGGTATCGGTTTTGGTGTTTTATCTGTTGAAAAATAGCAGATCTACAAGCTCATATCGCGCCACGAGTGGCGCGATATGAACTCAAATCTTTGCTTCTGCGGGATCCCTAGAATGTTTTTAGATGAGGTTCTGCAGCTAAATAATAGATATTTCTGGGGTCCTTCCTATGAAATATGCTAAGCATCACTGACACAGAGAGGTTTTCCCAGAAAAACTAGAATCTCGCGCCAGAGACTCGAATTTAGTGTCACAAACTACAATTTAGTGTCATGGACTAGAATCTAGTGTCGGGAACTAGAATCTAGTGTCAGAAATTGGAATCTAACTTCAGAAACTACAATCTACTGAGAGGAACTACGGTTAGTGAATTATCGGAGAGCTCTGGGGTATGAACGGCGGAGCGGGGTTGGGAAGGAGCGCTTGTTTTATCTGCCGGCTACTACTAGTAGGGCGGGGCGAAGGAAGTTTTACTGAGGTTATGGTTAGGGTTAGGTTAGGTTTAGGCATAGGTTTACTGAGGTTAAGTTTAGGGTTAGGATTAGGCATAGCCTAGTTTTATTGGGGTTGTGTTTAGGGTTAGGTTGGGGTTAGAGTTAGACGATGCTTTATGCGGTTACTAACCCTAAACATAACCTCAGTAAAACTATGCTTCGCCCCGCCCTACTAGTAGTAGCCGGCAGATAAAACAAGCGCTCCTTCCCAACCCCGCTCCGCCGTTCATACCCCAGAGCTCTCCGATAAATCACTAACCGAGGAACTACAGTAGAATCTACCGTGGGGGACTAGAATCTAGCATGATGAACCAGAATCTAGCGTCGGGAACTAGAATCTAGCGCTGTGAACTAGAATCTAGCATCAGAAACTAGAATCTGATCAGGACACAATGGGTTAAACGGTCTATCCTCTCTCTCTCTCTCCTGCAGCACGTGCCCAACCTGATCACCGGCATCCACACCATCGGCCAGCGCGTGGTCGTGTCGGACGTCCAGGAGAGCCTGTTCTGGGTGCGCTACCGGCGCAACGAGAACCAGCTGATCATCTTCGCCGACGACACGCACCCGCGCTGGGTGACCACCGCCTGCCTGCTGGACTACGACACCATGGCCTCGGCCGACAAGTTCGGCAACATCAGCATAGTAAGTCATGGTGACGTCAGGGGCCGGATCTAGACATGGGCATGGGGTGGGGTGGGGGGGCAATGCCCAGACTGCCCCACCAAAAAAATGATGGCATGCATACAAACCCAAATTTGAAAGATATTTCAAAGTGCTTATATTTCGTAATTATTTGAAACACTACTACTGCTACTAACTACCTACAATGGACCTCTTGTCCAGCCTAGGACACTTTGCAGCCGGGCTCATTCATTCCAATGTAAATACTATGGACGCCTGTAAATACCATGCATGCCTTATGCAGTGGAAAAATGTGTGTGGCATTTTTTTTGTTTCTGTTTTATCATACAGGAAAGCTATTGGTGGAGAGGTTTGTCTATCACATTATGCTTGGCTGTGATTGGACCACAGTAGTTTTCTAAAGGTCTATTGGACAATATCAGCTTGGGAGGGGCTTAGCTCAAGGTCCATTGTGGCACCACTAAACCATCATTGAAAACAGAAAACTCTCTGAGTCAGACCTTTAGACATGCATGCTGCGTGTCTGTTGTAACTTCAACAACTGATGTTATTATTGATGCTTTACTTGACTAATATTAGTCCTGTAACCGAAAATGGTTTGGGTGGCATACGCTGAATACCTGAACACCACCATTCAGGGTGGCAGTTGGTAATTACAGGGAGCGATTTACAAACAGGCCTGTAATGAGCTTGTGTCACTCCAGGTGCGGCTTCCCCCCAACACCAGCGACGACGTGGACGAAGACCCCACAGGGAACAAAGCCTTATGGGACCGAGGCCTGCTCAACGGAGCCTCACAGAAGGTAACGCACGTCTCCATACCGTCAGGGGCGTTTTTTTTTTTCCCCATTAGGCAGACTATGCAGTTGCCTAGGGCGCCATGAGGGGAGGGGGGGCGACCATGAGGGGTGAGGGGAAGGGCGACCACCAGACATGCTTTAAAACGTTACCAGGCTAATAAGACTAATACATTATACTTGTCCTCTAGAAATAGAATTGAACATTTAAACCACATATAATATGTTCTTTAGTTTAAAAACAGTTCATTTTATCCTTTGGGGGCCTCATTTTACTGGAGATTTTCTCTGGAGGAAAATCTTGCCTAGGGCTCCAAGTTGCTTAGAAACGCCACTGCGGATTTCCCCTTTAAACACCTATAGGGGCTTACTTTTTTTTTTTTTTGCTACTCCAGACAGATTTTGAATGTATTTTTTGGTCAAAAATGGCTCTTTCAGCATCTTGGGTCGCCAACCCCTGGACTAGAGGATACTTTTCAGTGGCGCCGGAGAGAGAGTGGACACAAGCAGCTCCTACATCCTTACTGCCTGCTTATTTCCTCCTTCATCTGCTCTAGCGATTTCTTCATCTGTTGGCCTGTCACAGTTACATAATCTCCCGATCGCAGTTATATTGAGATAGCCGCAATCACCTTTTCCATAAATGTTTCCATACATTTTTCCATAAATGTCAAGCTCTGCAAGCTTGCCCTGTGTAATTTATGACTACGAAACGCCAAAGGCAAGCCGAAAGACAACATGTTAGTTACATTGTTCGATGCATGAAGTAAAAAAAAACACCATTCAGTCGTTAATCGCGATTACATGTGTGGCAATTCTTAAGTCTTAAATTTGTAATTGTGACAAGTCTGCTTGTCAACAAATGTGGATAATTGTGAAAATGTGTGTGCAATCAACATGCGCGCGCGCGCGCACACACACACACGCACGCACGCTATATTTAACTGCTGGTTGAAAACTGTTTAGGTAACAAATGGACCTGGGAAAGTCCCACCAATTTAGACATCACCCCTTGTCTCAAAATTTCCATTGTCAAAGCGCGTGTCAGCTATTTAGCTAGCAAAAAAAATCATGTGTTTTCGTCAGTGATCCATGCTTTTGTGTGAACATTGTGCTGATTGATTAAAAGTTTTTTTTGTTGGTGGGTGGCTTGGAATTTCGACAACGTCTGTTTTTAGACATGAATGTTTTGGTCCCCTGCATTTAGCCTCTGGCCAAAAACATTCTCTATTATGTTTGTGTGTGTGTGTGTTGTGTGGGGGAGCGTGAGATTTCTCTTTTTCTTAAAGGCAGGTTATTTCTACCAAAGAGAACGCACGCTTTCGCAAGTGCAACCAAATCTCAACTCAAAAGTGCAACCAATCTCAACTCGACTCAAAGAAACTTAAAATGTGGGGTGGAGTGGAGGGGCTTTTCCCTACACCGCCAGGGATGTTAAACACATTATATACTAACTGGGATATTTCAGGACCTAGACCTTTTTTTTGACTGGTGTTGGATGTCCATGTGTTCTGCAGCAGTGGAGCAGCTACAGCTCTGTACCACATACAGTGTACATGCATGCATGCATGCATGCACTTGGCAACAAAACACAAAAACGGCTTCTCGGTTTAGACTGTTTAGCCTTTTTTTCTCTGTGTGTTTGTTTGTGTGTGTATGGTTCCCGTCACCGCCAAAGCCTACTGTTTTGGAAGGGTGTACTGTAGACAACCACGTGTCTTCTCACATAAACATGAAAGCCATAGCACGCTATCCCTCCCGGGTTTTTCAGTCATTCGATTTCCACTCCCATTTTCAGTGTTTTCTCAGTGGCGTTTTTTTTTTTCTTCTTCTTCTTCTTTTTTTTTTTTTTCTTTTTTTTTTTGTCGTGATGCCACGCTTTCTTGCATTGCATTGAGAATATAACAAAGCAAGAAGTACAATGCAATCAATAGGAAAAAAAACTTGCATGGTTGAAAACTTGCACTCCACCCTGTCAGGTGAAAAGAACGCAGCTTGGACTCCTCATGCATTGAAGGAAGCATGAGGCCAGTCCGCTGCCTCCTCAGGTTGGCGGAGGGTGTGTAGAGCCCAGGATCACATTAGGAATTGGCACTGGGTGAAAAAATGGGTTGCAAAACTGTGGGATAAAAATAATAATAATTTGGTGCAAGAATACACACAATGATTAGTCATTAGGGTGGTTGTCTTCCATTTGCTCACATCAGCTCACAAAACTTGCTGCAATGTTTGAACATTCTTGTACTTCGCCCAGCAATACAGTATATGGTGTTTCGCCACTAGTTTTGCTGTGAGTACCTTCTTATACAGTAGTGTATAAGAAGTGCTCCTTGGTCACTTTCAGGTGGTTGTAGAACTTGATGATGTCATCAGATGTATTTCACCATCAGATGTATTTCACCATGTTTTTAATGATTTTTTTCAGACCTCCATTTTTAGAAAATACAGAATTGGGGGAACTTTTTATCATGTCCACACAAAGTATATTATTATTGACATATTAGAATGTTGAAAATGAGAATTCAATGGAATTCCCCTTTAATCTGGTTGATGCCAAACTTTGCACAGATACTCCCTGGATGCCAATGATGAACCTCTGCCCCACCGTTTCTCAAATGGCCAGCATGAGGCAGAATTTCACATTTTTAACTATAAATGCACCGATCTGTACGAAAGGTTGCATGCCCCTTCCCTAGAGGACAAGGATGAACCTTTGACCTGAGTTTTTCCACATCTGTTTTTTTTTATAGCACTACAGAGAGGCCAATCTTTATAAAACATGTAATATTTCTTCTTACTCTCCAGTTTCTGTCCCAAAGTCCCGCAAATCGTTACAGTATCCTCAGATTCATGTGCTCAAGATGAATCTGTCCGATAATTTCATATTCCATCCCAATTGTCTATAATTGGCTTTCAAAGTGTGCAGTTGGCCTGTTTTGAACCAAAAAACATCAAATCATGAATTTAAGTGGAATCTTTAACGCACTTTCCTACCAGGCAAGACAAATATAACCACACCCCTTTCACATGGGACTGTTACAGCGCCACCGACTGGTGGATTTTTGCAAAACACATTTTTTGCACCAAAAAAAGCCTCAAATCATCCAATTAAGACATCAGACGAAATGCCACAATTTGACATTGGCCGATAGCTCCACCAGGCGGCCACAGCATGACCTGGTGGAGAACTCTGCCCAGAAGGTCACTTTTTCTAGTTGCTCACTTTTTTATTTTGATTATGAGTGGCTATTGTCCTAATTCTTCCCTGCATGCATTATTTATTGTGTTTTGCTGTGTTCGCACACATTCGACCCGATGTACTGTACCCATAATTCCCCACTGTTTAACAAACACCTTTCCTTGTCTTAGTGGCCTTTTTTTTGTATGCCTCGCTCTCGGGTTGCTTACACAACGTCTTGAAACAATGCGACGTACACGGAGCTTATTGTTCTATCTCTGCTCCTTTCTCTCTCCCTCTCTCTCTCTCTGTCTTTCTCTCTCTCTATCTTGCATGGTGTTTGTCCAGGCCGAGGTCATTGTGAACTACCACATAGGGGAGACCATTTTATCCCTCCAGAAAACCACGCTAATCCCCGGAGGCTCGGAGTCGCTGGTCTACACCACACTGTCTGGAGGCATTGGCATACTGGTCCCATTCACGTCGCATGAGGTAATGGCAGACACACAAACACAAACACACAACTTGTACCACCAACATAACACAAAGTAGCATAGAGACCAAGCTGGAATGACTGCTGGAAATAGACGGCCTAGACTAGAATCCTTTAAGTCCACAAGGTAAAGGGGACGAAACGGGCATCTTCTCTCTTAATAATCTAAACACCAATGTTACACCATATTGCTGCTGATATATAAGCTGCTGCCAGTGACTGTGAGTGGTGTACACAGTGTACACACACTAAAAAAATATGTTGCTACTGCGACCTCACTTTGCCCCATTCATAGAACGTGAACGAGACCCACCCAGAATCGAATAATAGTTAAAAGGTAAGAGAAAAATTATTTCTGAATGTAGGGTATTTGACCTGTAGTAGACACATGTGTGTCTCATCTGTCAAGAGACGGTGTCGGCAGATCTGCAATCTGCGCCGACATTATGAATCACAAAGAATAAGTATGGTAGCTTGCAAGGCCAAATGCGAGTAGACAAACTCTAATAACTGGGTTATTATATATTTACTGAGGTTTATTTTTTCTGTGAAGAACCCTGAGGGGGGTATTTGATGAAGTTCTCTTCCTAACTCCGTCAATTTGTCCTCTTCCTGTCTGTGATCATGAAATACCGCAATTTGTTAAAGTCAGAGATATGGTGCTATATAACACGCTGTCACCACAACCAGTGACTTATCAGAATCCCAACAGCCAGTAACGGTTTCTTGTAAACATAATTTCCTCACTGTTTCTAAGAAATTATTTGATGAAGTTCTCTTCCCAACTCTGTCACATTGTCCTCCTCCTGTCTACTCTGGGCCTGATCTCTCTCCTCTCCTTCCCCATCCCGTCTTCTTCCAGGACCACGATTTCTTGCAGCACTTGGAGATGCACATGCGATCAGAGTTCCCGCCGCTGTGTGGCAGAGACCACCTCAGCTTCAGATCCTATTACTTCCCCGTCAAGGTGGGTACTTCGGTGTGGGCCGCCTACCTGCGTGGGCCGGTGGAATTAGGAAACATGCATCCACAAGTTTACCTCTGCCACGGATTACTAAATTCCAACCACAGATTTCCAAAGAAATATATGCATTGGGTTTTGGGTGAATTATGAAAATATGCTCCGTGTCTCATGCTGTTCTTAGAGAATCTTTTTTTGAAGTGTTTTTGAGGCTTTATTTCTCTCCCAGTGACATTGATGTTTGACTATCTTTACTGTCGATTGTTGTAAACATGTGCAACACATAGGCTTATGTACTACAAACATTTTCATTTGAATTTAAAACGCCACGAGAGGAGAAAGGCATTCATTTTTCATTCACATTTGTGGATGTGTCATGTTTTGGGACTGCATACAAAATTGTATAATTGTATCTTATAATATCTTTTATCTTATAATAGTAATTGTATAGTATCTTATATCATTTTAACTCACATTTACAACCTGGAATGAGTGACACTGCTAAACGTGTGGGGTGCATGCCCACAAAAAATGTGCCAAAATGAAATGTTATTTTGTTGGCACATAAGCACGGGTCTGCTACTTTCTTGATTTTGTTTATGCAGTTTAGGACCCCATATATACAGAATCTTCTCTGTTGAAGTTGCCATTTTGGCAAAGTTTTTTTGGGTGGTGCAACGCACACATTCAGCAATGTTGCTCATTCCGTTAATGTACGATCTCCACACTCCATACCTTGTTGTAAAGGTGACCAATCAACGATTATAAGATACAATACCAATTGGTGTTATTAAGGTGGAGAATATCCTCCCCAAAGTTATGCTTCCAAACCTACGTGGACCAGTGAAGTAGCAGCAGTGCTCAAATAGATTGCCTCCCACAGCTTCATCGCATGTCCCTCACTCAGTCATCACTAAAATAGCACAGATCCATCCTCAAGCCGTTTGCACCCTGCCTGACCCCTCAGTTAGTGGCACTTGATCTTACTCTGTCTTCTGCATTGTGACTGCATGGCGACTTATATAATCAGTTCCCACGGGAACCAGGGTTGCAAGTTGTATTTATTTATTTATTTTTCCATCATCTCTCTCCGCAGAACGTGATCGACGGAGACCTGTGCGAACAGTTCAACAGCATGGACCCCCACAAGCAGAAGAGCGTCGCCGAGGAGCTGGACAAAACGCCGCCCGAGGTCTCCAAGAAGCTGGAGGACATCCGCACGCGCTACGCTTTTTAAACATGCATGTGTGTCGCCCCACCCCACCCCTGCCCTCACCCCCACCCCACCTCCCCACAGAGGTATGCACTCATTCATTCAAGACAAAATGGGACGGACATACCTTTATTATCACATTTTTTTTCTGGCGAACACAGACGCGCGACAAGCTTTCGACAGAGATATTTGTCGTCGTCTTGAATACGATCATGAAACGCCTCAATTTGCTAAAGTCAAGAGATATGATGATGACTGGCAGGTGCTATATAACAGAACAACTCTGTGAGAAATGTAATCACACCTCCTCCTCCACGCTGTCACCAACAACCAGTGACTTATCAGAATCCCCAACAGCCAGTAACGGTTTCTTGTAAACATAATTTCCCTCATTGTTTCGCTTATCTGCTGGAAGCAAAACACCGGTTTTAGTGTCACAGAAAAAGCCGTGCCACTTTAGTTAGGCCTAGGCGTTGAACCATGTATGTTTCTGATTTTTGAGGTCGGGGCCGTTGGCTTTGGTTTCAATGTGCAGCTTTAAGCGCACACAGCTGTTGCTGCTGTCGAGTCACTGCACGGCTCTGATGGTGAGCGGTCGGAAGCGGCGGTGCGGGGGCGGTGTTTTCGGCGCTGAGCGTTTTTTGTTTTGACAGCTCCGTGATTGAGATGTTCCGTGCTTTAATTGTCTCCTGTCAGTCTGCGTTAGATTTCATTTTACACGCAATCCCACGATCCTTTTTAATGAATTCCTCTGTCACAACACAGGAGGGGTAAAAAAAGAAATAAATTCTGGCGCCGTGGACAAGTGACCTTCTAAAAGAAAAAAAAAAGATCAAATAAATAATAAAAGGTGTAATTATTGAGTGAAGGGAAAAAATAGGAATTATTTTGTATTTCTCTTTGGTATGATGGCTGACCAATTTTTAACGAACCCCACCAAATTCAGTTTTGTTTTGTTTTTTAATATTCTGTATGTAAGTATCTTTTTTTTTCGTGCGTGGTGAATAGACACACCGCCGCTAGTCCATTCCATTTTCTCCAGCCAGATATAATCTATCTACATTGTGTTGGGGACCCAGGCTCATTCAGGGGTTGGGGGTGGGGGGCGGGGGGCATCATATTACCCCCATCGGGTGAACCAGTGGCAGAAACGAAACCCCAACGAGCCATCGTGTCTTGTCTCTTGAGTAAGGAGCCCCGCGTTCAGTTCACAGACCCTGCTAGTGCCACACGGTTCCACCGGGTCACATCGGTCACAACGGGCCGCGAGGACGCGCGTTGCTGGGTGTTGTTTCTTCTTCTTGTCGGTCCTGTAAATTCCCAACCTCAGCCACATATTTGCTGATACTCCTTTCCATCCACCCGACAAACACACACACACACACACACACACACACACACACACACAACCCACACCAATGCAGACATAGCATTCTGCAGGAGTCATTGAGTTTAGGGTTTGTGGGAGAAGAGGGGGCAGTGGACCGTTTTGTAAATAAAAGTTGTTGTGTGTTTTTTTTTTTACATTGTACCTTGTGTCGTTGTCATTCTTTTTTGTGTGAGTGGACATTCCTCAGATACTGTATATTTTCCTCAGATATACACACATATCTGAGATATATTATACATACATATATTAGATATACATACATACTGTATATATATATCTGAGAGAATAAGCTCCTCCGCGTCGAAACTCTTGCCCCCACGGTGGAGCTTAAGAGATGCCAGTGTCCGCCTTCTTTATGTCGCGCATAGAAGCTCAGGTGTGTCTGCACTAATGGGGTCACCTTTTCGTGGTCAGTTGTTTATAATACGTTTATAATATGATTATTTTATACTGATAATTAAATTGTGTTATAGATATGAACTTGTATATAGAGCAGAAGCAGTCCCATATCTGCTGGCCTGTCTTTATACGGAGTTGTAGCAGCATGTTGTGCTTTTTTGTTAAACTGGTTTACAGAGAAGTGAAGTGAGGACACCTCACTTCAAAGCTTATATAAAGTTTTATTTTTTTTTATTTTGCAAGATAACCTAGGGGAAAAATCGGTGGGGACCTAAATGACTACAGTACTCATCCAGCAGATGGCAATTTTCAGTGGTGTAAAACGTTTTTTTTTTTAGAAAAAAATTAAAACGCTCACAATGCAAATCTATTTTCAAATGGCTGAAATGTCTAAGGCTCAAGTGGTTGGCGTGTTGTGCAAAAAAATCTGCAGAGTAAATGAAAAGTTTTAATTGTAGTGGAGAAAAGGTAGTAAGGTACATTTCCTTCCAAGATGTAGAGGTGTCGAAAAAAGTTGAAAATTGTCAATACCTCCTATGCTATGTTGCTTCTGCTATATTAATCCTGAAAGTAAGTAAGCCTTGCCAGGCCATGATGTCATGAGACCCGGCTGAGCCGCGAGGCCCATATAGGTCAGGAGACTTTCTCCTGTTTCTGTATAGCGTGATGTACAAGTACACGCCCTGGACATGACGCTAGCATGTCGCATGGACTGACCCTCCCACCCCCCTTGGAATGGCATGCAGGAACTGACCAAGGAATACCCTTGGTGCTGAGTGCTAAGCAGAATCGAACCCCGACCTCCTCGTCTCATGGTGGACGCTCTAACCACAATGCCACTGAGTAGATAATATAATAATATATTAATGCTATATCCACCATTTGAGTGGTTGTGGTTCAAGACATGTTCAGCTTTAAAAATCACTTTACATAGATCGTGGAGCCCGGGTTTGATCTGGCATCCTTGCGCTCACTGATGGGCAGTATAACTTGCTACAAGTAGCTAGGCTACCTAGCTTAACTGCATTTTCCCGTAGCTTGTAGTGTAGCTTACGGCATTTTCTCTGTGGATATCTTGTAGTGTAGCTTAGCTACATTTTTTCAATAGTAACAAGTAGTGTAGCTTACTACCTTTCCCACCCACATTTTCAAATTCCGCCAATTTTCAATGGGTAGAAAATGCAGCTCAAAGTGCTTTACAGACCAATGGAGATATATATTTAGATATATGTAGTGTTGATGTAGCAAGCTACTTTTGTCATGTAGCTTGTAGTGTAGCTCAATACAATTTTCTGGGGATAGCTTGTAGTGCTTGTAGTGTAGTTTAGCGACTTTTTTTTTTAAAGTGTAACAAGTAGTGTAGCTTACAACATTTTCCCAGTAACTTTCCCCATCACTGCTTGTAGTGTAGCTACACTACTTGTTTCGAGAAACAAGGAGTATAGCTTACTACATTTTCCCACCCACATTTTCGAATTCGACCTTCCATCCTTTCCCCAAACCCTCCCACTTGATGCTGTGTTTTCACTGGCAGCCTATAGGCTATACTAGTGTATCCTTGCATCTGCCTGGTTTAATGCTCAGTGTTCTCACTGTCCAGTGTCCACAGCAGGAAAACCTCTCATACTGTACATCCACCATCCTATGTTCAAACCCACCTCTAGAATATTATTGTTACCCTTTATTATTATTGTTATTATTTACTACTTGATTTATTGCTTGATAAATAATACATTATTTGTATACCACCCGTCATGGCAAAATGCAGCTCAAAGTGCTTTACAGACCAATGGCTAAAAAAAAGACTGGAAAAAAGCAAGGCAAAATAGCGTTTTGCCTTGCTTTGCCTTATTATATTTCGAAAAATGTACATTTAGTTTATGTATACAGTTGATGTATACATTTTTTTATATATATGTATTGTTGATGTAGCAAGCTACTTTTGTTGTGTAGCTACAGCTTTTCTGGGGATAGCTTGTAGTGTAGCTACTAGGGATGTCTGAAAGTATCAGATTTGCCCTTTTTTGTCATATCGGTTCATATCGGTATCGGCAATACTGCATCAGTACCAGAAAAGAATCAGTGATCCCTCCTGACGAAATGACCAAGTCCACGGCATCTATAAATAAAAATCTACCCTGTCGTTTCAATGTAGCACAGCTCAAACACACGCTCCGTATGATTAGGCAAGGGCTCTTCCCCCTAGTTTTCTTTTGCAACTAAAATCACATTACCACAAAAAAGGGTGTACACACAAGAAATGTAGATGGAACACCAGGACATTGCGTGCCTACCCTGTGTACTGCTCCAGTTGCTACTGGTACTCGGGAGGGCATTGTGAGAATTGGGGCAAAGGGGAAGGCGTTTCTGCATGCGTAGCGTGGTGCGTAGCCCTTGTTTGAACCTGATATGTTGCCTACAGCTTGTCGTGGCCTGTGTCCCGGTGGGCTGCATTGTAACTCCCTTAAAACACGTATACTTAAACCAAATTAACAGCTGCCGTACATGACCTGGTTCAAAGGTTTCACTGGGCCTGCCTGGACATGTTCTCTTTTCTGACCTGCCAAGGAGGAAGTCATCACATTTGGAAAAGTGGCCATAACAGTTTTTTTTTTTTTTTTTTTTTTTTTTGCCAAGGATTGTGCAAAATAAATCCTTGCAATGGATTCAGAATACCGTGGGGCAGGGGTGCCCACACTTTTTTGCTTTGAGAGCTACTTTCAAAATGACCGTCTCAACAAGATCTACACATCAAAAAATGCAATTATTCCATTACTGAAAATCCATTTCAAAGCCCTGTAGACAGTTTGAGCTTTGAAATAGTGGTGATGTTAGAATAAGCACTTAAAATGAAAAACAGGAGGGGGGGGCTTCTCTTGTATAAGCTACTACTGACGTTTGAAAACAGTATTTGGGGTTTGAGTTGACAGTTTGTGGTGTTGAGTTTAGTCTCTTGCACCCAAAACTAAGAACATTCACGTTTTTGTCCACAATTGGGGAAAGAGAACTGGCAAAATGTTGGTCAAAATAACAATTATTCTCCATTTTCTAATTGTGTGGACTCTTGAAATTACGTAATTCAGATGTTTAAATATAACTCTTGAGAGTGTAAATTGAAACCAAATGGACCCGTAAGGGTCCAAATTGATAACTGATGTTCTTTTTGTGGTCATGTGGTTGAAACTGTTCTTGTATTTTTTTATTTCTTGTATTTTTTTTAATAGCCATATATCCCATAAAATTTGGAATGATTTAAAATCCCATTATTTTTACTCATATGAGATTGGTTTATTACTTTACCCTGAAAATCACGGTCAATATCAAATGACCAGGTTCGAAATCTATTTTTTATTTATTTATGAATGCAGTTATTCATTTGGCCATGTCAGAAAGACTGACTGACATCCGGCTGCATTGAAGTGAACAATGCTTTCATGGTCTGTATTATTTAAAATTTCTTACAAAAATTCTAGTTCATTGAAGTTGTCATTGTCCATATACTTATGTTTTAGCTAGTATAATAAAAGTAATTTGTGCGGGAAAAATGCAATATAATCGATATTTTCAATCGCAGCATGATTGTGATTCGCAATATAAATCGTTTTGGACCCTAAATATCGATAACGATTAGATTTCGTATTGTGAGGTAAATTAATCGTGCCAACCCTAATATTTGTCAATTGAATGAATGAAGGAATGCATGAATGAATGAATGAATGAATGAATGAAAGAATAAATACATAAAAGAACTACAAGAACATAAAAGTGAGTTACAATCTCATGGTAAACTGTACCAGATTGCGCGGTTGATTATTGCAACATTTCCTTAATGTGTGGTGATTATGGTGACTCAAGCAGATTAGTCCCAAACTATGCGGGTACGCATAACGCACAGGGCGGATCTAGGCATGGGGGGGGCAATGCCCCCCTAAATGCCCAGTCTGTCCCACCAAACACGATGGCATGCAAAACAACCCAAGATAATTTCAAATTAAAGTGCTTATAATTAAAACTATTTGAAACACTACTACGCTACTAACTACAGCTGTGGCACCCCTAAACCAACAGCATTTCATCATTGAAAACAGAAAACTCTGAGTCAGACCTTTAGCTTTATGCATGCTGTGTCTGTTGCATCTTCAACACCAGCTGATGTTATTATTGATGTTTTACTTGCTTAATAACCGAAAATGGTATAAGTGCGGCTTTCTCGCCCATGGCGTGAAGCTGCCCACGTGCCATTTTCTCCTTTCCCAAATCCAACCTGGAATTGTGGACAAAAACAAAAGAAATCTTTAGTTTTGGGGTCTGTGTGGCTAAAATGTCCTCAAATGGTGGTCCGTGGCTCAAATGCTGAATAAATAGGCCCTGGAATCAAAAAGAAAAACACTGATCTAAAATAATGACTCAATCAGTCAATCAACTGCCTGTGTGAGTTTTTGTGCCATTATTTGTTGATTCCACGGTAACTGCAGCCACAGTTCGATGTGTTCGATAACGTTCAGGGGTTGACACTAAGGTCCCCGAGGCACTTGCCCATCGGGCAAGTGCAAGTCAGGTACTTGCCCTCAGGTCATGGTCACTTGCCCCTCAAAATGTATATCGTAAATTTTGCAATTAAGTTTACTTTCTACTTGGGTGCTTTAAACATTTCGTTTCGCAGTCAAAGACTGTTTTGTGTAAGTCACAATCATCTACAGTAATATAGTAAATATTCAACTTGTAAATCAGTGTAAATCTGTAGTTACCACAGTGATCACAGACTCAGGGGTCTGTGACCCCAGCAAAATGATAGTTTGGAACCAAATGGACCTGGGAGAGAGATAGGAGAGAGAGCTAGAAAGCAGGGAAAGGCACAGAGCACAATGACCAACTTCAAGACAAATATCTCATGTTGTGTTATAGTGCACTAAGTCGCACAGCACACACTTGCCCAAACGGGCAACCAGGTAGCGGTCTTCACTTGCCCGACCATTTTTTTTTACTTGCCCCGGGCAAGCGGGCAAGTGTTAGTGTCAAGCCCTGACGTTGTTAATGCACTGCATACAAAGAGAAGGCCAGATTCTCGTTCTTCTAAACCTGTGTAAGCTGTAGTGGTTCCCCAACATTTTTTGGTAACAATAGTGGTCTGTGGGCATTTTCGTCGTGTTTGTGCTTCTGTTTCCTTTCTTGGTCCTTTGGTTCCAGGTTATAGCGCTAGAGCTGTTGTCGATTGTGTAATGACAGACGTATCTCTTAATCTTTCTGTCTGTCTGTGCATGTTTGTGTTTTGCGGGTACCAAGAACTTTTTATAATTATAATGTCTTTATTTTTGTTGTGCGGCGGACCACAGTTGCTCAATTAACTGTTATGTTAATGTATAAAATCCATTTTTGTAGCAACCGCTATGACACGATTTTTGTTTTTCTTTTCTTAGGGAAAAAAAAAATACCGATGCATGTGCCCAAGGTTTGGAGGTCTCAGAGTTTATTTTGTCGTTAAACTTTCACTTTTTTCACACCCAGGATGTCATGCTCATTTCATGGAGGTCAGCCTCATTGAATTGATCTCTCCAAATGGGTATTTGTTGTGACCGACGGTTCAGGTTAGCTCCACTTCTTTCTCTAAATATATTTTCATCCCACAATTTTGGAACCCATTCTTCACCCAGTGCCAATTCCTAATGTGTTCCTGGGCTCTCCAGACCTTCTCCCCACATGGAGCACCAACAGCGGCGCCCCTAGTGGGAATCAAACCCATGACCTTCTAGCTGTGAGGTGACAGCACTAACCACTGTGCCATTGAGCCCCCCCAGGTTAGCGCCACTTCATCCCTATGCTCATGTGTGCATAAAGGGTTGAATCAACGCGTCGATATGTTCAGTATTTGGAGCTGATTCCTGTATAGTCCAAAGTGGCCAAGCAGTGGCGAAGAATAATAATGCCGGTGCAAATTTGGAATGCATGCCCCATATGCATTTCAAGTCAAGACCTAGTGCGGTCAGGACCAAGACTGCCGCGAGACTGAGGCTGTCAGGGCTGAGAGCAACACCTGTGTCGATCTCGATCGACACCAGGGCCGAGTCCGAATCCTAGAGGGTCTGAGACCTAGATCAAGACCAAGAAACCAAGTCGAGACCACATTTTTACTACCTCACGATCAATCTAAACCGGTGCTTCATGCAGGTTTGAATTCACGGTGAAACCACTTGTGGAGGTGATCGTTGCCTCGTCGCTGGGTTACTGTACTTACTGTACATGTCTGTCCCTTGTTACTTTGTGACTATATGGAGGTCCCTAACTATATGAAGCCGTGGTTTTCAACCTTTTTGACACCAGGGCCCACTAGTTATTCAGCATTTGAGACACGGACCACCATTTGAGGACATTTTAGCCCCACGGACCCCACTTTTGCTTTTGTCCACAATTCCAGGCTGGATTTGGGAAACAAAACAGTCCAACAGATCAAAATGACCATTAATCTTCTACATTCTCTAGTTGTGTAGTCTTCCCCATATACCAGGCCAAACCAGGGGATGGCAGCCACAGGGAATAATATGCAATGGTTCATTTAGACCTGTTAATTCTTTAAATCTGGGACAGCTGTATCCCATTATGTTTGTTTATTCAGGGGAAACCTCTGATTAACATTTAAAAGGAATTGCTAGTTCATTGCTACAAATCGTAATGACACTTGGCACTCCTCCCAGCCTAAGCGGATGCTACTTTTTTCGATTTCAACATCACAAATCATCCAATTACTAACCAGTACTGGCATGCCATTGAACTTGTTATTATGTGATATGCATATTTCGGCCTTTATCTATCAAAGATAATTTATTGCCTGGTACCTGCGCAGGGGCGGATCTAGGCAGGGGTGGGGGGGTGGGGCAATGCCCGCCTAAATTCCCTGACTGCCCCACCAAACATGACGGCATGCAAAACAACGCAAGGTATTTCAAATTAAAATGATTTGAACCGCTAATACTGCTACAAACTAACTACAGCAGTTGCGCCACTAAACCAGCAGCATTTCATCATTGAAAACAGAAAACTCTCTGAGTCAGACCTTTAGCTTTATGCATGTTGTTTGTCTGTTACAACTTCAACAACAACAATTGATGTTTTACTGCTTTAGCTTTAGTCCTGCAACTGAAAATGGTACAGTAGCGGCTTCCTCGCCCTTGGTGTGAAGCCCCCCATACCAGGGGCGGATGTAACATTTCCCAATGGGGGGGCAGAAGAAAATGGTGATACAATTTTCAGTACTGTTTCAAATACTTTTAAATATAACCACTGAAATATCGGGTTGTTTTGCATGCCATCATGTTTGGTGGGGCATCCATTGGTGGGCATACATCCCCCCCTGCACCTGCGTTATACAAAGCCTCTTCTTTGATGGGCCTCTCAAAACTGATTTCAAAGCTCCGCTGTCGCTGATGAACCTCAGCAGCTGAGTCTGCTAGTTAGTAGGAATTTGTTTGCTGTTACTAGGAATGTAAACAAAGATGAACCACTGGAAGAGGAGGGGGCTGAGCACAGCATGGGCGTGTGGGCGGTGTTCCCCCAGATGCATTCCAAGCTGGCTGACATTGTGACACAGCTTAAAGGGGGGAATAACATGATATTCAACTTCTGTGTGTGTGTGTGTGTGTGTGTGTGTGTGTGTGTGTGTGTGTGTGTGTGTGTGTGTGTGTGTGTGTGTGTGTGTGTGTGTGTGTGTGTGTGTGTGTGTGTGTGTGTGTGTTTTCTATCCCCACAAATAACTAAGTTGGAACAATCAGGCTTTCATATCATACAGGAGCTTTAATGGAAATTGCTCTCAGGTACGGCTTTTGGCTGATTGGCTGATTTTGGCATCATGATGATGTCATCAATGTCACCCTATTTTTATAATTATATACAGTATGTATAACTTAATATTTGTATAATTCCTCCTCTCCTTAGTCTTCAGTTCCATAGTAGTTCCATGCAATGCGATATTGATGTTTGGCGTTCTGAATCGATTTATATTGTGATTCTTAGTTATCCTGCGATTCGATTCGATATATCAATATATTGCCTTTTCCCCCCACAAATTACTCTGCTTTTATTATACTAAAACTTTTTAGAACAATTCTAAAATATATGAACCATGAAAAGTTCAGTCAACTACAACATTTTAAAGCAATTTTAAACTATATAGTTATAGTTATATAGTTATAGACCATGAAAAGCTCATATCATACACAGCCAGATAAAGTCAGTCAGTCTTACAGTATGTACTGTGTCTATATATGATTTTGAACCTGGCCATTCAATATTGATACCACAGCATTACAAATTGCGATCTATTGGCGTATCGTTCTTTTTTTTTTACCTTCACTATCACCTAGTGAAGGTAAAAACTTACCCATCCAGATCCTACTTTGTAAATCGTACTGCTGCTAAGCCATACTGGTGTAGGTGCGCTATCAGGATTTATGAGCCATGTGAAATCTTATATATTCTCTTACCGGTATACAGTATATTCACAGCCATGTGGCCTCTGGGGAGCAGCAGCACGGGAAGCACATTCATACCAGGAAATCACAGTCTTCTACTGCGATCTGTCCACTAGGCCTTTATAGCAGATAAGTTGGGGCTCTTTAGGGGAGGGTGACCTACCCTGCAACTATAGTGCTGGCAAGCCTGCAGAATTATAAGCAGGGGTGGATGTAACAAAATGGTAAATGGTATACCATGGTGCATACCATTTTCAGTTACAAAACTTTTATTAGGCAAGTAAAGCATCAATAATAACATCAGTTGTTGTTGAAGTTGCAACAGACACGCAGCATGCATAAAGCTAAAGGTCTGACTCAGAGTTTTCTGTTTTCAATCATGAAATGCTGTTGGTTTAGTGGTAACACAACTGTAATTAGTTAGTAGCGGTAGTAGTGTTTCAAATCATTTTAAATATAAGCATCATCATAAGCACCATGCCTAGATCCGCCCCTGATTCTAAGCATTAGAACTTTATACTGTACTGCAGCTATTGGGTGTGATATGATTTCTCATCTTATCTGTAAATCTGATGTATTCATTGCACAGGATGATTTTAATTAGCTGTGTGCACAGTACTGTGTCATTAGTGTGTCTATCCGATGATGGACACACTAATGCGCCTGGGGACCCCCTGAAGGCTCAGCAGGCTATCATGTGACGGTGGTAGGACTACTGTATGTCCCACCTGTCATTGCTTATCCACATATCTTTGCATTCACGTATGAGTATAAAGTGAATGACGAAGCAGCATGAAGAGAAGAGCACGTTTGGTGCAAGGGGAAGAAAGAACGACAAATGCAAAATAGTTCAAATAAGTTTCATGAAAGATTGAGTGCCATGAATTTTTTCTACCCTAAAACATGATCATCAGGTATTAATGTTATATGAGAAGTAAGATTTTTTTTCCCAAAAAGTGTAGAGTATTTGTTAAACTGTCATTTTTATAATTCCACCCAGCCAGTTCATTAAGTATGCCTGGTTTGCGGCGATGGGTTGAGATCCACCTGAACTGAAGCCACACCCACAGCTTTAGTTGCATGATAAAGGGGGAGGAGTTAGGGGAGGGGCTGAGCATCTGATGTCACTATATTGAAGTTTTTTTCATTGGCACGTTTGACTGGAAAGGCTCAGCCCCCAGGAAGAAACCCTAAATACAAAGGGAAGACATCATTGCACATAAAAAACACACCAAGGGGTCTATTTACATACTGTCACCTCTTAAACATGTACAAAATTGGAAAAGAATACAAAAATCACGGCACCCCCTCTTTAAAACATCAGAGCGGCCAAAACCGTTGCAACCGTTTTTGTTTTTTTTGTTTTTTTTTATGAAGTAGTTCAGTCATCCCACTCATCTTTGGGGTTTCCCAGCTGAAATCATCAACCTGTCTGGGCGGAAAGATGGTCTTGTGGTCGAGGTTTTGGGTGTTTGAGTGTTTTGGTCGATTTGGGTATGGTCTGCGACGGATAATGGAATCCCCCTTATGCACTTTTAGGAATTGAAAACTTTCCATAATGTAGTCACCACTTTGCATTTGGTTCTGTATAGCCTACGCCCTACGCGCCTACTACCATCAAGGGATACAGGCGCGTTTCGCATTGTGCTTTATATCACAGGACATTTCACCAGTACCTCACCGTTAGTTGTAATGTAGTACAGTAGAATGAGTGGATAACGGCAGCACATTTTGAAATGTGCACCCTATCCATGGACAGAAGAATAAAACAGTCTGTGTCTGTGTTTGACGAGGCTTGGACAGGATTTCTTGAATAGCTACGATCGCTTCTTGATGAGAGGTATAGTCCAGAAAGGAAGTGAGACCACATTTTTATGATACATTTTGCTCATCAATGATCATTACTGACACATGTGTACTGTATGTAATCACGCAGACAGATGTGCAAACACCCAAAGTAACTTAACGTAGAAGAGGATGGCACTACTTAAAAGTCACTTTATAGGACTACACTCACTTTAATCATGTCAATGGCACTTGGCCACCTGGCCTTGGGACGAAGGGCATGGAGTACATTGTTGTCCTGCAATCCAAAAGCCCCCACGGTGACCCGGGTGACAGCAGCTCAAACGTCCACTATACGTTCAAGGGCCCACATACTGTATGTAGAAAGAAGGAATAGGTCGCGCTAGTCCTCCTAATTAAAGCTCAGTCCCAGTCAGTGTTGGTCAATATTACTTAGATGTACAACATAATCTGTTTAGCGAGCTCTTTTTAGAACTGAATCCAATTTATTGGAATAATAATAGTCTCCAATCCCACAAACTCCACCTAAAAACAAAACCAAAGTCCGACATTGTAAATGTCTTTCTTAGATAAATAAATAAAAAAAGTAAAAACAAAAGGATCAGGGAGAAGCAATGGGAACATTTTAACCTTGAATCACAAAACAGACCTGCAACTAACAAAACCAGATTTCAAATTTTGTCTCTGACTTTTTTTTTTTTTAACTTTTTCACAATGTTTTCAAAGACAGTTGAGGTATTGTATTTAAAAATAAAATACAAAATAAAGCAACAAGCGATTTGTAGTGTACATAACTGCGCAGGATGCAGCGTGTGCACTGGATCTACAATCTAGTACACAGCTCTGTTGTTACAGTACCTGTCGATAGCTTGTAAATCTCTTCTAGCATGCAACAACAAGCTCATTTTAAATTTTTAACTAAGTAACTTGGCGTTACTTGCAAAGTAATGCATTACTTATAACCCATTTTTGCTGAGTAATCTCGTTACTTTACTTTTTGGAGCAAAAGTAATAAGATTACAGTAATATGTAATCTAAAATTCGTCACTGCCCAACACTGGTCCCAGTGAATTAACTCTACAGTGACATCCAACCACATCGAGCGCTCCTTTCAGTTTCGGGACCAGCCTGACATGACCGTTCGTTCCACTTCCACAGTGGCCTCGTGTTATGGTCAAGATGTCTGAGGTTGAATTTGCCAGATGTTGAGATTCCCCCAGCACTGGCTGGCTACTGTGGTTTCTCGTCCAGACTCCAGAATGAGGGGGTTTATATGGGGACTGGACTGACAACAGCCTGGTGGTAACCTGCACCGCTCGCCACCGCAGCCATTCTTAGGCGACAGTACAGAGACAGAGAGACTGTCAAGGAATAGTACTAGGTCGGGAGAGGCTTCTTGTCAGTATCAGCCAGTGACATGCGGGAGTCTATCCTCGTTACAATGCACTAGACCCCTGGGAGATGGACCGCTTGCTGCACCTGCTTGTGGTGGCAGGGGCGGATCTAGGCATGGGGGGGGGGGGGGTAATGCCCCCCTAAATACCCAGTTTGCCCCCCCCCCCAAACACGATGCCATGCAAAACAACCCAAGATATTTCAAATTAAAGTGCTTATTTAAAATGATTTGAAACACCACTACTGCTACTAACTAACTACAGCTGTGTCACCACTAAACCAACAGCATTTCATCATTGAAAACAGAAAACTCTCTGAGTCAGACCTTTAGCTTTATGCATGCGAGCGAGCTTCTATAGAAAAATGAGTTCGAATATCAAGGTAAACTGTACCTGGGCACATTTCCTTGTAATCGGTTACTCAATGGCATGTGTCTGCTTGCTCATATAGAATAAGTTACAATGAACAGCAAAAAATAATATAATGTGGAATGTTAATTCCCCCCCCCCCCCCCCCCCCCCCCCCCCCCCACACCATGTCTATGTCCTCCCCTACAAAAGGGTGGTCCCTAGGTTGATTTTCGCCCTGGGTGATGGTCCCTGTTTCGAAATCAGTTGAAAACCCCTGCCCTGGAGGATAGGGGTCTGTGTCTGTGACATCTGCAATACCCGACAGGAAACTATTAATTCTGCTTTAAGTGGCATGTGAGGGGTCAAACTATTCAAAGCATTTGTTTTTCATGAAAACTAGTCATAGCTGTCATCACAAATGTGGTCACCTGGAAATGGTTTTAGCCCAAAAGTATTTTATTTCTGCAAATAGATTAGGCCTAGTTCATTTATGCTACCCCAACTACCCCAACTTACAGCAGCTGTCACACCTATAGGTTGGGAAACTGAATTTCAGACTTTTTGTGAGATACAGTATTTATTGTAGGCCTATTAGGTTTTTCCTATTAGAGGCCACCTTTACACACCTCACTGGTGTGTAAAGGAATGTAGGCTATTGAAAGTCCCCGGAGAAAAAGGATGCTCGAATGCTGTCATGACAGCTTCAATCATCAGCTGCTGCTGATGATTGAATCAGTAAGGAATTACTTTCTAGGAGTTACAGTCGGCCTACATGGGTGACATCACACAGAAAAAAAAACAAGATTACCTACCTAGGCTCCATCCTGGAGGCTAATATTTTCCAGTGATGACTAGCGTGATCAAAAAGGTCAACCAAAGAACTAGATTCCTACACAGGATCACCTCACTGGTCAACAAAAACACAGAAACACCTCAAAGACCCTATGAGGAAAGCTAGCACAAGGTTTCGACTCTGCCTGCACCTCAGCACCTCAAAGGCCTTGTAAACAAGGTTACAGACCTCTAAAAACAAATTGCTCTGGCTGTTAATACTTGGCCTCCAACCCCGGACCCACCTCACCCCTCCCCACTTTGACAGACTGGGTTGGTTTAGAGTTGACATCAGAGTGCAACGTCTTGCAATGGGTCCTGTCCACAAGATTCGAAGCACTACCAAAAAAAATGTGCAACCCAGATTTGGCCCAAACAAGAGACTTAATTCTTGTGGCTCCTACTGTATATGCGACCAAAATGTGGAATGCCCTATACCAGGGCTGCCCAAAAGGTAGATCGTGATCTACCAGTCCAGTACCCTGGACCCTTATAGATCTGTAACTCTTGAGAGCGTTAAAATTTTACCGCTCTCAAGAGTTAATTTATATTTAAACATCTGAATTACATAATTTTCAAGAGTCCACAGAATTGTTATTTTGACCAACGTTTTTCCAGTTCTCTTTCGCAAATGTGGACAAAAACGTGAAAGTGTGTTAGTTTTGAATGCAAGAGACTAAACTCAACATCACAAACTGTCAACTCAAACCTCAAATACTGTTTTCAAATGTCAGTAATGGCATACACAGCAAAACCTTCCAATGTTTCATTATAAGTGCATTATTCCTAAACACTATACCAGTAAGTAACACCATCACCACTATTTTCAAAGCTCAAACTTTCTAAGAGGCTTTGAAATGGATTTTCAGTAATGGAACAATCACATTCTTGATGTGTAGATCTTGTTGAGCCGCTCATTTTGAAAGTAGCTCCCAAGTCAAAAAAGTGTGGGTACCCCTGCCCTATACCTTCATTACCTACCTACCAGTATTTCTCTTCCCTTTTACCTCCTCTACGATCTCTAATGGCTCTGAACGTCTTGATGAAATGAACTGGGTGGCTGCTATTGTAGACGAGTGTGTTCTTAATCTTAACTGGTTTGTCGATTTCGTTATCTGTCTTGTATCGAGTTGTGCCTACTGTAAATCTCCAAGCTGTTAGTGACAAAAAAAATCCTTTCAATCAATCAATTCTGGGCAGGCAAGCTGTGTCGCCGTTGTCCCCCCAGCACAATCGGGGGCAACTAAAAGGTTTTCAAAGAGAGATACCTGCCAGACGAGTAGTCTACAAAGGCTGACAGGCATGCATTTTCATTCCAGTGAGTGATTGAGGGGTAGTTAATAGTTCTTGGGTCTGGTGTTTGTTCTCTCTCTTTTTTTCTTAAGTCATGTTTCCACGAGGATTTAGCCATGAGGCTCGCCTTAGGCTATATGTAGATATGTAGATATGTACGCCACTGCGTTCGACTGTATACATAAAATAGTATTTTTACGATTTCAATAGGAGACAGATACTGTAACTGTCAACGGTCTGTTTCCTATAGGCCCTGATTTATAGACTTTAAAGGTAATAGAGGAAACTTTTAGGAAAAAAATCAAAACAGATATATAGCTACAACCTCAATTCCGTTGAAGTTGGGACGTTGTGAAAAATGTCAATAAAACCAGAATGCATTGATTTGCAAATCGTTTTCAACCTTTCAGTCGAATACACCACAAAGACAATATATCAATTAATTAATGTTCAAACTGATAAACTTTATTGTTTTTTGAAATTATAGAATCTTTTGTAAATTGATCCCTGCAACACGTGCCAAAAAAGTTGGGATGCCTTAAAAAAAAAGTTGGGACGCCTTAAAAAAAAGTTGGGACATGGGTATGTTTACCACTGCTTTACATAACCTTTAACCTTCTAACAACACTCAATAACTGAGGACACATTTTTTTTGAAGGTTTGTAGGCGGAATTCTTTACCATTCTTGCTTGATTCTTTACCATTCTTGTATGACCTAAATTGTTCAATATTTTGGGCTCTCGAATGTCATAATTTTTGCTTCTTAATGCGCCATTTAATCGGTGACAGTCTGGACTGCAGGCAGGTCATTCTGGTAGCCGCTCTCTTTTACTATGAAGTCTCGCTGTTGTAACACGTGCAGAATGTGTGCCTTGGCATTGTCTTGTTGAAATAATCAGGGACGTCCCTGAAAAAGATGTTGCTTGGATGCCAGTATGTGTTCCGAACTGGCTCCAAAACCTGGACATGCCTTTCAGCATTGATGGTGGCTGTCACAGATGTGTAAGTGACCCATGCCATGGCCGCTAACACACCCCCATACCATCACAGATGCTGGCTTTTGAACTTTGCGCTGGTAACAGTCTCTTTACTCTTTTGCCCAGAGGACATGACATCCATAATTTCCAGAAAAAAGTTGAAATGTGGACTCATCAGACCACAGCACACTTTTCCACTTTGTGTCTAATCATTTCAAATGATATTGGACCCAGAGAAGGCATTTCTTAAAACTCAAAGCCATACATCAGAAAGGTTGGTTTGAAAAACAACCAAAAAGAACAGCCTCTTTTTGGTTGTTTTTCAAACCAACCTTTCTGATGTATGGCTTTGCTTTGCATGGTAGAGTTTTAACTTACACTCGCAAGTGTATATCCTTTACACAATTATGTCAGTTTTTAATGCAGAGCCACCTGAGGGATCAAAGGTCACGTAGGTCAAGTATTCGGTGTTGGTTTTCGGCCTTGTCACTTTAGTATAGCAAGTTTTGCAGATTCTTTGAACGTTTTGATTATATTATGGACTGTAGATGATGAAATCACCAAATTCCTTGCAACTGAATGTTGACAAACATTGTTTTTAAACCGTTAGATGATTTTCTCACAGAATTGTTCACAAAGTGGTGAACCTCCTGTATACAGTATATGTATATTCATAAACAATAAAGTTTATCAGTTTGAACATTAAATATATTGTCTTTGTGGTGTATTCAACTGAAAACGATTTGCGGAAATTGGTTATTATTTTTTCCTTTCCCCCCCTCTACGTTGCTTCTACTTTCATGCTGCAGCTGTTTCCCTGCAGACAGACACTTGCTTCATCTTGCAGACAGTCCAGAACTGTTGTTGTCAACAAATGATGAAAACAGAACATTCCTCAGGCTCAGAGACAGTGGTGCTAATGTGAGAGAGGGAGAGGGGGTTGCGTCGGGTGAAGCAGTGTTTTAGCCAGTCACAGCACGGCAGTCTCCAGCAGATTCATAATGAGCCAATAGAGTGGAGGTGAGGTGGAGTTAGATTCTGTTTTTAAACAAATCTGTTTACAAACAGTGTTTGTACACACTAGAGTTGCCTCTACCTTTAAGATACTAGTCAATTAAAACAAAATCGACGAATCAAATCCAGGTGACTGTGACTGACCGCTAGACTTACAGTATATGCAGTGCTGGGAAAATGTAATTCATTACAAATTTCCCATTCAGTAACACCATTACAGTTAGTGTTTTCAATGGGTGAGTTAATGGTTACCCACATCACATAATGTAATAAAAATATGCCGTGTCATGTGACCTGACATGGTGAGTCTATCATGTGAACTGACTGACATGCTGAGTGGGCTCCCAGAGCACATCCTCGTGAGAAACAGAGAGTCGGCCATATCGTCGTCATAATGATGGTGATTGGTCACCCACATAGAATAACATTAGGGTAATACTGTATAGGTGCGACATGTGCATGGACAGGATATCAGTATTATAGATCATCATTAGACTGGATATTGTATAGACACAAGTGCACTTTTTCCCCTCTGCGTTGGAAAGTATAGTTTAAAACAACAGTCGTTACATTATTCCCACTTGAAAACAATTTAATGATTCTGAATTAGTATTTTTTATTTTAAAGTAGCCTAGTTGCTTTCATAATTAAGCTTCAGAGAAGTAACGACAACATACTATAACTCCTTACTTTTTTAAAAGTATAACTTCCCCAACACTGCTTGTGAGCAGTAATATGTAATATTCGATGTGTTGTGCACAATAATGAATTAAATATTAGATATTACTGTAATATTATTGCCTTTTCCATCAAAATTAGTATAACGATATTACTCTGCCAAAATGGGTAATGTAATATCTAACGCTGCCGATAAATGCGCCATCATTGCTTATTACGTTTGACCTTGTTGCTTGTGAAAATATAACAGATTTACAAGCTATCAACAGATACCAGAGATGCACTGTAGTTTGTTGTAGAACCTGCACACATGACCTAAGACTAAGTTATCGAAGTTGCCACAAGTTGTCACTAAACAGATTGTGTTGTGAATGAATGAATGTTTTTATTTATAGGCTATACAGAAATGAGAATTACAGTCAAGTACACACACAGTTAAGTCAAGTCAAGAGAATTGCAGTACAATTCAAGTACAACATCATACCTGGAAAACTGATTGGACACACTAGTTAAGCATACAAAAGTTTACAATAGTGGCCAACTTGTTCATTTTCATTGAGACATTCAAATACGTACAAAATAATTACTAAGTAAATGTGCATTGTACATTTATATTCCTTTGCAGGCGGGAGGGGGGGACTTGGTAAACTAATCTAGTAATATGTAACGTATTATTCTTTGATTAAACCCTGCTTATAATAGGCTACGTGAGTGACGTGTCGAAAGCGAAAGTAACATGTTAATTCTGTTTACATAGCAAGCAGCAGATCGAAGCATTCAACAGCACTGTGTGTGTGTGTGCGCGCGCGGGCGCGTGTGTGTGAGTGTGTGTGTGACGACAGTTTACGTAGGGGTAGGTCTATGACCGTCTATCACCTATTAGGGGAGGAGGGAGGGGAGGCAGAGAGTGAGAGGGAGAGGAAACCTCACAGTGGGGCTGTTGCGCACTTGGCATGAACACCCGGACGGAGCGCTGCGCACCACCACCACCACCACCACCACTACACCACCACCACTACACCACCACGGCAGTAGACGACAGCGTGGGGCCGTGGAGGCACAGCTGCTGCCACTACTACTACTGCTGCTGCTGCTACTACTGGACTTTCCTAAATTACTTTTATTTTATTTTTTTTGCCCAAGACCCGGATTCTAGCTTCTTTGCTGCGAATTTTTAACGACGCCCCCCCAGTCATTCAACACACACAGACACACACACACAACCAACGTCCAATCAGAACGGATATCTACGTGCTTCGATAAAGCCTCCTGAATCGGTGTATTATTGGATCTGAAGCCTTTATTTTTTTTGAAGTGTCCCTTTTTGTCAGTAGTGGACTGTGCTGTTCTGCTGTGGTTCTGCACCTTTGCGAGTTTAAAAGAAAAGGGGCCAACAGTCCCAATTGCAGGACAAACAGGTATGTGTCACATTATATAGGCTATATAATGTTGTTCGACTAATTGCTGTCGCCCATTATACTTTAAGGTTGTGTTGCGGGCGAGAGGGATTATTTTAGGCTTTACAGCTCGTGCTTTCACTTTCTTGAGGTGTGTAATACAAGGAGGTGCTGCTGCTTCAGGGGCGTTTTTGCATTTTGGTCACATAAAGGTTTATATGGTTTCATTTGCATAATGCAAATTCTTAATAATATAGGCCACAGCTGGTATTCTGCAATAGGCGAATATACGTCAGGTAGCACTGGTAAAAAAAAAAAAATGTAACAAATCCTATTGGATATCCATTAGGAATCCTTTTATAGAATCATGATTTTCTGATAGGATTTCTATAATCCAATGGGATTCTTGGATATCCAATAGGATTTGTTCCATAATCCTTTGGAATCCTATAGATTTTTTTTTAGATTAGGCCTATTATTATTATTTATTTATTTAATTATTTTGCAAAAAAGCCCAGTCGTGGCAAAATAGTTAACAATGATAAGTATTATGAACATGGATACATTATGGAAATATAGAAACTTGAACTCGTATGCAGACCCAACAACTCTCTCTCTCTCTCTCTCTCTCTCTCTCTCTCTCTCTCTCTCTCTCTCTCTCTCTCTCTCTCTCTCTCTCTCTCTCTCTCCCTCGCGAGAGTGATAGAGAGCGAGTAACTTTTTTCCAAGTTACTCAGTTAGACATATAGAAATAGATTTCATCATGATAGGCCTACGTTATATTTGACCTGTCACCTGGACACATGTCTGCCATGTCAGGGCTGCAGGGGTCACACGTGGTTCGGTGTCCCACCAGTGTAACTCTATAACCCTGCGCGAGGCCTAGGGGAGAGACACTGACCTTTGCTGCAAGTTTACTTGAAAATGCAAACATTGATTTCGCCGAGAGAGAGAGAGAGAGAGAGTTGCTTGAGCTCAGTGACCTCATCATGTGTTTCAACTTTCATTTCCAACCGCCAGGTGCAGCTATACAGATTTCATTTGGTTACTGTAAATCAGGGGTGTCCTAAGTGCCGGCCCGCGGGCCAAATGCGGCCCTGGGACGTTTTTTTAATACGGCACCTTGCGGGATTGTTCCATAGAGTAGTCTAATAAAATATAGAGAGTTAACCAGGGTGATAGCCCCGCCACCTTGCCGTTCAATTCAATACAAGTTGCTCATTGGCGTTTTGAAGCACCCGGAAGACCACCAGAAGTAGCGCTTACTTCCACATTTTCGCACTTCCGCCCCGGCGAAAGTGTGGAAGTATTTTCTCGATGAACGTGCACATGAACTACCACGCAATGCTAAGCTCCAGGGGCATGGGATTTCCCAGTCATGAATAGACGGGCTACCTGCAGTTACACACTACAACCACTAGGGGCGCCTGCTTCAACATTGGAGAGGCTTTCTGAGGATGTGGATTGTTCTATGGAATTTCTTGACATTTTTCAGACCTCCACAAAAAGTGGAGGTCTGAAAAAAATGGTGAAACACAACTTGATGGCATCATCAACTTTGATGTTTTGATGATTTTTCTTATCATTTACAGCAGGGGTGTCCAAACTATTCTCAAAGGGAGCAATCAAAAATTCCTGACAGTGTACAAATGGGTCCATAGCTCCTATGGCCCATTTGCACACTGTCAGGATTTTTTTGAAAATGTGTGGAATTCCCAAAATATTTTCTTAGATTGCCCCCTTTGAGAATAGTTTGGACACCCCTGCTGTAAATGATAACTCAGCCTCAACTCAGCTGCTGAACTCAGCACAAATCCTTTTCTTAGCTCAATTGTTCACACAGTTGCAGGGGCGGATGTATTATTTCCCAATGGGGGGGGGGGTATGGGGGCGGCTTTCCTTGTCTGTGTGGCTTCGCGCCACGGGCGATGAAGTCGCACCCATACCATTTTCAGTTACAGGACTTTTATTATATAGACAAGTAAAGAATCAGTAATACCATCAGTTGTTGTTGAAGTTGCAACAGGCACGCAGTATGTATAAACCTAAAGGTCTGACTCAGAGAGTTTTCTGTTTTCAGTGATGAAATAGTGCTGGTTTAGTGGTGCCACAATGGTAGTTAGTTAGTAGCATTAGTAATGTTTCAAATCATCTTAAATATTAACACTTTAATTTGAAATATCTTGTTTTGCATGCCATCATGTTTGGTAGGGCAGTGTGGGCATTTAGGGGGGCACTGCCCCCCATGCCCATGCCCCTCATCCGCCCCTGCAGAGTTGAGCAGCAGCAGCCACTTGAAGCGGCCACATGGCACACATTCACAACAAGCGAGAGGTCACGCAGTTAGACCACCAGACGTCACCCAAATAGGAGAAACTAAAAATAGCCCCACCAATCTCTGCTATCTAGCCTATATATTGTAATGTATATGTGTACATATGATGACATGCTACTGCGGGTGGGGGAAGGGGGGGGGGGGGCGTACCAGGCATTAGGCCTATATAAAGCCCATTACTTGCTTCGCCGGCACTCACCACTCTTGCAGTCCTACAGACTGCAACGAAACAAAAACCCCAAGGGGTGTTTTTTTCCCGTTTTTCATGCGCAAATAATGCTTGGAATTAGAGATGTCCGATATTGATTTTTTTCTCCTGATGCCCGCTAAAAAAAATGGTCGGGCAAGTGAAGACTGCTACCTGGTTGCCCGATCGGTGCAAGTGTGCGACTTAGTGCGCTAAACACAGCAGCTATTTCTCCTATCGCTCTCCCAGGTCCATTTGGTTACAAACTATCATTTTGCTGGGGTCACGGACCCCTGATTCCGTGGCCACTATAGGAACCACTGATTCACAAGTTGAATATTTACTGTAGCTGATCGTGACTTAAACAAAACAGTAAATGTTCAAAGCACCCAAATAGAAAATAAACTTAAATGCAAAATTTACAATATATTTTTGGGGCAAGTGACCATGACCTGAGGGCAAGTAGAACCTCACTTGCACTTGCCCGATGGGCAAGTGCCTCGGACACCTTAGTGTCAACCCCTGGCAGCCGATATCAACCGATACCGATATATGGTAAACAAAAAACTACATAATGGGAACATTCAGTGATGAGCGTGATTTGGAAAGCACCAAGCAGTCCAACAGCATGTGCACCAAGGCCTTCCACCACTCGATCATAATTGAAGTAAAGTCCCCCATATATTTCTTCCCGATTGTGTGCCTCTATACATCTCTGTAAACCATACCTGGGCATCATGCGGCCCGGGGGCCAAATGCGGCCCTTTGGCTGACTCTGACCGGCCCGGGGACCACCAGTGGTCCTTGAGAGAGTTCCAAGTTAAATATGGAAAGTTGGTTAACCAGATGTAACTCTTTGAGAGCGTATAAATGAAACCAAATGGACCCTTGCGGGTCCATTTGGTTTCATTTTTACACTCTCAAGAGTTAAAATATTCATCATCTGAATTAGCCCAAAGTCTACACATTCAATCAGAGAATGTAAGAGAATGGTCATTTTTGTTATCCTGTTTTGTTTCCCAAATCCAGCCTGGAATTGTGGACAAAAACAAAAAAAAAATCTTGAAGAAAGTTTTGGCATCTGTGGGGCTAAAATGTCATCAAATGGTGGTCCGTGGCTCAAATACTGAATAAATAGAGGGCCCTGGTGTCAAAATCGTTGGTCTTACTCTTACTTTTATCTTGAAATTATATTAATATTACGCAGACTTTAGTTTAGCCTTTAGTCTTGGCCCTCCACAATATTTTATGTATCTCATGTGGCCCCTTGGGAAAAATAATAAGGAAGAAAAAAAAACAGTTTGACTTGTCACATGCTACTTAACGCATAATGAAACTTAGAACATTGTGCCTTATGTGGCATGTTGAATGGTACCTCAACTTTCAGCAGCTGTCAAAAATTCCCCCAGCGAGCACGGTTGAATAGAAACCAATGTGGGATGTGTTAGTAGACAGCTTTACAAACACACAGCTGCTTTCCTGTTTTCAGTTCACAAGTTCACTTGTCTCCTGATATCCCCTCTTTTAAATTTGGCATCAACTGGGGAAGAGAAAAGCAAAGTGAATTTTGAGGAAATAATGAATTGTTCAGCTGAAACCATCTCACTGGATATTGTTGGCCATTTAACATTGATTGGATTGATTGAATAATTTATTTAAAGTATCCCTGGTTAATAAGAAAAATATGCCTTAAAACACTATACTTGTCTTCTAGTAAACATGCAGATAAAAACTTCAATACTTTATTTCATAAATAGAGAATCTTTCACCCAATAGGAGGTGCTCCTGTCGCAGGATGATGATGTCACATGAGCATGTTCATCCATATATTCCATAGAGCTAGATCACATGTGACATCATCATCCTGCACCAGGAGCAGTTCCTGTTGAATGAAATATTCTCTATTTATGAAAGAAATAAGATGCCATTGGTGTTTTTATTTGTTTATTTTAGTTATATAGGGAAAGTATAATGTTTTAACTGATGTTTATCTTATTAGACAGGGATCCTTTTAACAGTCTGGAAAAGAAAAAAACAGGAATAAGAGGATGTGAGGGTACATTTGGTTTATTTAAAAAAGACCCGCTGTGGTTATTTAGTGCTAGCTCTTTCTGTTTGTAGTAATTGTCCACTCGTTCTGTATATCAGTGGCAAAAATTGCGTTTTAATCAAAATGTCCACCACAAGCCAACCTCAACATCGTCCGGCAATAACTAGTACATTTATATAGTGGTGATTCCTCCATCCACCATCATCTTGATCACCAAGATGTGTTTTACCATGTTAATGGATGTTGTTATGTTATTCTTTATTGGTGCATGCAGAAATCTTCTGCTCTGGGTCAGGTAGGAACTTCGGCGATTAGTCTTGCCATTCACAAATAGAGTGTGCAGTGGTTACTTAATGCTTAGAAGCTACAGAAAATACTATGACGTTTAAAGTCTAGTGATGTTCCGTTGTAGGTAGCATCCATGTAGGTGTGTTTTAACTCCCACCACTTGGGTATGACGAGCCAAAAGAAGACTTCGTTTGAAAGAAAAGGGTCACTCACTTTACACTGCCGCTGTAGCCTGGCTGCCTGTGTCAGACCGGCTGTCGGTTTAAATCTCTTCCCAACTGCCTAATTTTTGCTGTGGGAATCGTGTTACTTTTTTGCGGGCACTGCAGTGGATGGAAGACAACGCTGCTATTCATCGCTGTATGCGACCCCCAACTCCCATAAGCACCACAGTTGGGAATTTGTATCAGTGAATGTCCTTTGATATCAATAGTTGTTTTCATAATTATTACGATTACGCCTATTTAGGTGAGCGTTGACAGAATGGCACAGTTTTTAGAGGTCTCCATAATCGAGGCCAGAGGCATCGCATTACCATGCTTGCCCTAATCAACCACAGACCATGGGGGTCTAATTCAGGATGACCTCCCCCCAAAAGCAGAAATGTGAAATCGTCTGTGTTCATTCATGCATTTGTAGCGACTCCTATACTCTTAGATTTAAAGGGCAATTGTACTGTCTGGGTTTTGGTTTGGATGAATTTATTATTTATGAGGCTTTCAAACTCACTCTGGTATCACCTGTCTCTCTATGTCCCGTCAGTGTGACTACGCATTCTCACCACCCTTGTGCGTTTTTTGTCCTGAATTCCTGCTATTACTCGATGCGACTTAACCTAAGGCTTACTTTATTTTTCCTCTACCTCGTGCTTTCAGGCTCTCCGGGGCAATAAGACCGTCGAGGGAGGAGGAGGAGCAGGGAATTCCAACCAACCAAGCAACCAACCACGCAGTGGACTTCTGCGCGAATGAATGGCTTTTCGGCTGATTATTCAACAGTGTTTGGCAACACCAGGAGAACCTGAGGAATCTCTGAGGTCTTTCTCCATCACAGTCCGTTCTCACTGATCCCACACACACACCGGACTAAAGTGTGTGTGTGTGTGTGTGTGCGTGTGCACGTCAGAAGTTCTCCCGACGGCGGCTGCAAGGCAACTGAAGGTCGGAAAGCTCAAGTCAGAATATGATCCGGCCGTCCATATCAAGCTGCCTGCTGGGAGGCCTGTTTGGTAAGAGACTGACATGTGTTTCTGTGTCTCTGGTGACATCAGCCGTGTTATGGCGGTATAATACCCCTATGACATCAGCACAGGATTGCCAACTTAGTGCATTTGTCACTAAATTTAGCTTTTTTCCAGAAAAACTCCTGGCAGAAAATCTTGAGCTTTTTTTTGCTGGTGAGTTGGAATGTGTACATTCTTGAAAATGAAGTAATTCAGATATTTAACTCTTGAGAGTGTAAAATGATACCAAATTTGGACCCATAAGGGTCCATTTGGTTTTCATTTTACGCTCTCAAGAGTTACAGATTTGGTTACCAACTGTCCATCGTTTAGCTGGGGACCACCTGGAATCCTCTCAGGGACCACTGGTACCACTCGTTGAAAACCACTGGTTTACTCGACAGCACTAACCACTAACCACAGTGGTTAGTGGTTAGCCTCACAGCTAGAAGGTCCTGGTTCGATTCCCGCTAGGTGCACTGCTGTGGGTGCTGGCGGTGTCTCTCTCCTCCACGTCATCAGTGCCCATACCCGAGGCGGGGTTGGCAAAAGGGCCTTTCTGTGTGGAGTTTGCATGTCCCCCCCCAACCCTAACCCCCCATTGCTCCATCTTGGAGCAAATGTCTCGGGTCTCTTTCACCATCGAGACCACTCGAGACAAGACAATGCAAAGGAAATGTTCTATATCCATTGTGCAAACTGAGGAGCCCATTCATGAAGACAGCTGTCTTATTCAGAGCGCAGTGCTGGATGACGTGCATATCGTTAGCAGACGTGCAAACTGTCAGTTGGTATTGTACAGTAACAGGGGTTGACAACCCCTGTGAAGAATGCTATTTGGTTGCCCGATTGGGCAAGTGTGCGACTTAGTGCGCTATAACACAACACAAGATATATTTGTCTTGGTGGTCATTGTGCTCTGCCTCTGCGTCTTTCCCTGCTTTCTAGCCATCTCTCCTATCTCTCTCCCAGATCCATTTGGTTCTAAACTATCATTTTGCTGGCATCACAGACCCCTGAGTCTGTGACCACTATGGGAACCACTGATTTATACGTTAAATATTTACTGTAGCTGATTGTGTCTTGAACAAAACATAGTCTTCGATTAAGCACCCAAGTAGAATGTAAAATGCAAACTTTAAGATATATTTTGGGGGCAAGTGACCATGATCTGAGGGCAAGTATAACCTGACTAGTGCCTTGGAGACCTTAGTGGCAACCCCTGAGCAACAACCAAAGTCTCTGTAATGTGTTATGTTGTCCTATTACTACAGAACAATCAAAATTTGTCTTTTTCCCACAACCTCTAGGTCTTGGTCTTGATCTCGACCCCTCTAGGTGCCAGTCTCGTCTTGATCTAGTCTTGACCAAGTCTGTGATTGTATCGGTCTCGTTTTGGTCTTGTGCCCCCTAGCTCTTGGTCTTGTCGTGGTCTCGATTTAGATGGTCTTGACTGCAACACTGGCTTATATACAACAGATAACAGGGTATGAGTGAAAGGTGCACATATGGAGATGCATTCGTGTTATGCAAGCGCACTTTTCCTTTTTAAACTGGCGCTAGCTGGCGGGGATGTAATGACAGAGTTGGTCACAAGCTGGAATTCTGTGGATTTTTCCTGTACCTCCTTTACCTTCATGTTCGTGAGGTGACCCAGATCGACTCACCAAAGGTGCCATGCGGCTCACTTTTCCACTGCAAGTGTGATGTTTGTGTTGTGTTTGTGTGATTGCCTGAAATACAGTATGTATGATGATTGTATGTATGATGATCCGAGCAGTGGTTTTCGACCATTTCTATACCTGGGTCAACTATTCATTCTGCATTTTAGCCACGGATCACCATTTGATGTTGAGTTTAGTCTCTCGCACCTTACGGGTCCTTACGGGTACATTTGGTTTCACTATACACTCTCAAGAGTTACAGATCTATGATATTTAGCATTTGGCATTATTTAGGAACCGCCTGGATTCCTCTCAGGGACCACTGGTTGAAATCAACCGATAAGAGTGAAAAGTGCCCCTCACCTCAACTTTTTTATTGTGTAGAAGTGTAGAATTGCACATTGCAGCACTAAGAAGTGGCTGCCACCTGCCATATTTATTTACTGTGAGAAAGCCAGCATGCATGGTCGCCTGATATTTTACAGTGGCTTTAAGGGCAACTCAGCCCAATCATAATCAAGGGCCGGAAATATCTGTATTATGTTCAACTTCATTTTGAAGTTCAAGTTTAAGTTGTTAATGTGGGTGAGAGAGAGCTCACTCCTTGTAACATAGAGACGCTGTGTACTGTTTGATGAACTCCTGTTGTAGTTTAGCTACTGAAAATGCAGATCTACCGATCTGTAGGTCTGCTTTTTCTAAAAATGTGAAATTGCGGCAGAAATTGATGAATATTCTTTCACAGTTAATGTTTCACAAATATTTTTGCTTCGCGGAGAAAATTGTTTCAACTGCCCCCGAGTACAGGACTAACGTATATCAGTCAAGTAAGCATCAATAATAACATCAGTTGTTGTTGAAGTTGCAACAGACACGCAGCATGCATAAAGCTAAAGGTCTGACTCAGAGAGTTTTCTGTTGTCAATGATGAAATGCTGTTGGTTTAGTGGTGCCACAATTGCATTTAGTTAGCAATAGTAGTGTTTCAAATCATTTTAATTATAAAGACTTTAATTTTAAATGTCTTTGAAATTTGGGTTGTTTGCATGCCATCATGTTTGGTGGGGCAGTCAGGGCATTTAGGGGGGCATTGCCCCCCCCCCCCCCCCATACCCATGCCTAGATCCGCCCCTGATCCCGCCATTCCTCTTTAGCGACTGACAGGAAAACATGTGGACGTCAAAACGATCCCATGCTTGAACTTTCTGGAGCAATGAAAATGAAAATGTACATGTGCATGCATGCACGGCACGGCACAGGTCGGCATGCACATGGACACACACGCACGCATGCACGCACACACACACACACACACACACACACACACACACACACACACACACACACACACACACACACACACACACACACACACACACTCACAGATCCTAAGGTCAAAAATTCATCTCCATCATCTCCAGATTCCTTGAGTACCTTGTCAAACGTCTGGTAAATGGACTGTCATGGTTTCAACCTCAAAATTGCAGCTTTGTGGATATTTTTCCTTGTGTTGTGCGAATTGGGGTTTTTAACCATTGTGTGACCAAATCCCTTCAGGAATATTCTATTTGTTAGGCTTTAGGCGGACTAAGGCACATGATTTTACTCCTGACAGATAGATAGATAAGAGTTCATCTTACATCCCTTATCACATCCCTTACATATTTACATTGAGATCCAAAAACATTGATGAACATGAGTACATACTGTATACTGAGAGAGACAGCATGCACAGTGCACACTACACTTTGCCCTTGCAGACAAAAGACGCATGCGTCTTGATGTCACATGAGATGTTGGCGCTGGATGGTCAGAGGCAGCTTCCTTTTTCCAAAGGAGTGAACGTCTGCCGGAAGCAGGCCGATGCGGCACTCTGACGCTTGGGCCGGAACTTATTTCACATCCGCAGCCGTTCCAGAAACTGTGTCCGCTCCAGCGTCTTTTGGAAGTTGGAATGTACTCATACCCAGACAGAGAGAGAGATGTAGAGGGAGAGAGGGAGAGAGACAGACCACAACAAAAATGAAAAGTTTATATAAAAGTAAGTCACTGTGGCTAATTGTTTGCTATTGTAGACACTATAGTATCATCTTTTCAACGTGCTAGGCCTCCTCTGGGTGATTTATTGTTGATGTGGAGCGCAACACATCACCCATCCCATCAACAATGACTTAGTTGATGGGGTAATGGTTGAAAACGAAAAACCAGAACCTTGTGCTGCAAAGACAAGAAGCACCCTACAGACTGGGCTATACACAAACACCCAAACGCAACAAGTAGCCTACCACCTCTGTTGTAATGATACAGTACTGTAAATTGTGGATAAATGTTGAATTACAGCAAGCCACATTAAAACAAAACAGAACAAAACAAAAGCACATCCACCCAGAAATAGCAGGATATGATTACAGATGGCATGAGAAGGGCAAAAAAAAAGAAAGAGAATAGAAAAGATGACCAGAACGGGACCGTAGCTATGTTCCCTCAGCTTTATGTTTCCTCACTATGCCTAACCTTAACTCTAACCCTCATCTTAGCCTCAGTAAAACTATGCCTAAACCTAAGTCTAACCCTATAAGTTTAACCTTCACCTTAACCTCAGTAAAACTATTCCTAAACCTAACCTACCGATATATCGGTATTATCAGCCAATATATCGGTATGATTGGCCGATATATTGGCTGATAAATGCCTGCAGCAGAAAAACAAAGACAGAAAAGCAAGTTGTGGAATTATTTCACAAAAGTAAATGATGAAGTGACATTATCACATGTTTTCAATGTTGTATTCTATTGTCAACTTGAACAAGAAAATAGATTTGAGGTTTAGAAGTCTTTCAAATGTATTTTTGTATTATTTTAAGGCATTATTATATAAACATCGTCCCAAAACAACATTAGTGTAGGTTTTTCCAAAAATTGGCATCGGCATTGGCACCAAAAATATGGCATTGGTCGGGCTCTAATCCCGATGGAACCCAGGCCAGGGGTGGATGTAACATTTCCCAATTGGGGGGGCAGGAGAAAATGGTAGGGGGCGGCTTCATTGCCTGTGTCACTTCGTGCCACGGGCGATGAAGCCGCACCCATACCATTTTCAGTTACAGGACTTTTATTAGTCAAGTAAAGCATCAATAATTGTTGTTTCAGTTGTTGTTGAAGTTGCAACAGACACGCAGCATGCATAATGCTAAAGGTCTGACTCAGAGAGTTTTCTGTTTTCAATGATGAAATGCTGTTGGTTTAGTGGTGCCACAGCTGTAGTTAGTTAGTAGCAGTAGTCGTGTTTCAAATAATTTTAAATCGTGTTTGGTGGGGCAGTCTGGGCTTTTAGGCGGATCTAGGCATGCCCATGCCTAGATCCGCCCCTGACCCAGGCTAGGGTAGGGGCCACACACTCTAATGGGTATTGGAAGGTGTTGAAAGTCCAGTTCAAAGTTCAAAACAATGGCTTTTTTCACACCACACAGCCTGGGGTGCTCATGCATTCTTATGTTCAATGTCGAGTTCTTTTGCAGCTCCGTGCTACCCATGTCTTTGTTTTACTTGGTTGTGTTTCAAGTGAAACACAACACTTGTGTTTCAAGTGTTGTGCTTTCAAGGTAGGAAGCCCAGCTCATTATGGACTTAAAGGAGAATTCCATACCAAAGCACATTAGACATCAATCTCCCTTGATCCCTGTGACATCATATATAGTGTACTTGATTTGTTTCTACATTTCACCCCTGAGGTCCCCCTCCTCTCCCACAGTTTGCATTTCCGCAGGTTGTCTTTCTCTATTCTAATGTGGGTATTTCAGTAGCTCCAAACTTAGTTTTTTTCCCCCCACATGTGATCATATTTTAATAGCATACGGATACTCATGCACTCATGCAGACTTTACTTGTAATCCCAGAAGTAATCTATTCCTTATACAGGGCTTGTCAGCAACCTGCGGCTCAGGAGCCGCATGCGGCTCTAGAACACAGCCCTAGTGGCTCAGTGGATGTAGCATTATTACATTATTACATACACACACTGGGGTGATCCACACCAAAATAATATAAACATTTCAGTCACCCAAAACGCGTTGCGCTGTCTGACAGTTGCCAGTTAAAGTAGCACTTGTTGGCCATGTCAAAAAAGCCCAGCAGTTATCAGAGGTGGAGCTTTCAATCTGAACCACCCATTTTCAAAGGTTTACTCAGTTTACTATGTCATTAATATACCTTAGAGATGTTGTGTGGACTAGAAATAGAGTTCTGTAAAACTTTAGAAACTCCATTTCTGAAGAAAGGTTGTTTCACCACGTTAATGATTTTTCTTTGAAGAAAGAAGTGTCCATTTGGTTCACATTTGCACACTCTCAGGAAAAAAATAATAATAAAATGCGGCACAGATTTTGAATTTAATTTTGGGTCGAAAATGGCTCTTTCAACATCTTGCGTTGCCAACCCCTGCTTATACTCTTCTCCCCTCCCTTCTGTCATACACTCTCCTCTCCAATCACTCAAAGGTCAAACCTCCTGCTCCAGAGCATCTCCACACGAGAAGTGGTGGTGCTGCCCAGGTTGTTTTATAGTCATATATTGGGTGCTCCGGTGCTGGATGGAATAATCTGGCCTGATTGTTCTCTAGTGTGGGATTTGATGTTATGTGTGTAAAAAAAAAAAAAAGGTTAGAGGTACCCACATTAGAGTAAAGACAACCTGCGCCAATGTAAACTGTGAGAGGGGAGGGGGACCACAGGGGTGAACAGGGGGCATCTATGACAAAAATCAAGTACAGGTGTGTGTGGAATTCTCCTCTAACGGGACACTTTTACTTTCATTTTTACTTTTTTTTGTTAATGAATAACCCAACTAAAATCCCCCAAGCTTTATGACATGGCAGATTACAGACAGGCAGGGACCTACAGTACCGGGAAGAGCAGGCATTGTCCTGTAAAAAAATAACCATGTAAGATTGTCATCTTGCATAATTCATAATTTCCATTCCAATTCATGGTTCATAATTAACCATTCCAACTTCTGTCCATCATCTTACCAGAACAGCTTGCTTAGGGTTTTGTTGATGCATTACACCAACATAAAGGGGTATTCCACCCATTTTCAAAATTCTCCTGAGAGGATGCAAATGTGTATGTATCCTCTTTCCTGTATGTATCCTCTCAGGAAAAAGGGGTCTGAAAGAAAAATCATTAACATGGTGAAATACATCTGATGACATCACTAAGATGTATTTCACCATGTTAATGATTTTTTCAGACCTCCATTTTTAGGAAATACAGAATTGGGGGACATTGACATATTAGAATGTTAAAGATGGAGTGCCGTAATTTTTTTCTACCCTAAAATATGATCATCAGGTATTAATGTTATATGAAAAGTAAGATTTTCTCCCCAAAAGTGTACAGTGTTTGTTAAACTGTCAATTTTATGATTCCACCCTACCAGTTCATTAAGTATGCCTGGTTTGCCTGGTGGGTGGTGATGGGTGCAGTTCCAGCTGAACTGAAGCCACGCCCACAGCTTTAGTTGTATGATAAAGGGGGAGGAGTTAGGGGAGGGGCTGAGCACATGATGTCACTATATTGATTTTTTTTTCATTGGCACGTTTGACTGGAAAGGTTCAGCCCCCAGGAAGAAACCCTAAATAGAAAGGAAAGACATCATTCCACATAAAAAACACACCAAGGGCTCTATTTACATACTGTCACCTCTTAAACATCTACAAAATTGGAAAAAATACAAAAATCACGGCACCCCCTCTTTAAAAATGGGTAGAGTTCCCCTTTAATTGCCTGGCTCCAGCCCTGAATCTAAACCTTAAAAAAACACTACCTAATTTTTTGGTGACGCTGCCTCCTCCAGTGTCGTCAGTACTGGTCTGTCTAGGGCAGATGATTGGCCAATAGCCCTGTCACTCAATAGTGTCAAACAACAAACATGGCACCCCCATCCTTACTCATGATGGCTCTTAGATTATAACATCCTACTACCGTCCAGTCAGCCTCTTGCGGTGTGGTGGTGATGCATACATTCCAGTTGTCTGAAGCATTTGCACGTCATCTGAAATTAGACTGACTGATGTGGATGTGGCATTTCCCCAGTTCTAAAGCGTGGTCCGGATCTTGGTGGTGGTAGACCGGGCCAATGACTGCAAGAAGAAAAAAGGATTGTGATTGGAGGAAACGGAACAGAGGAATAATAAATAAAGCAGGCAGCCAAGCAAAACAAGTTCAGGCAATCTAGTCAAATGGTGCTTAGTC
Source organism: Benthosema pterotum (assembly GCA_039105355.1). Taxonomy (NCBI): domain Eukaryota; kingdom Metazoa; phylum Chordata; class Actinopteri; order Myctophiformes; family Myctophidae; genus Benthosema; species Benthosema pterotum. The sequence continues at coordinate 53,389,492 of CM076969.1, read as the reverse complement.
ATGAAGAAATTAGTCAACCTGCCCCCAAAAACAAGCCAAATCTTGCGAGAGGGATAAGCCCAATCTCACCTCAAAAAGCAAGCCAAAACAAGCCAATAATGTGACCATACAGTATATTGCTACGTTGTAATAAAAATATTTGATGCATATCTCACTATAATTACCATGTAGGTCTATAGTAATCTGTTTTGTTCATTTATTATATTACTCTATCGGCCTAAATATAAGACTATGTTTTTTGCATGAGCATGTCTTTTTATTTTTTTATTTTTTGCAAAAGCACCCCACGCTGTGTTATGTGAAAGGGGCATTGTTTGATCTTTCTACTGGACTTTCAACACCTTCCAATACCCATTAGTGTGTAGGTTTTGTTCAGAAATATCCTAAATGTTCTTTTTTTCCACAAATGAGTCTTGGGGGTCGTCTTATAACCGGAGTCGACTTATTGTATATTCGGACAATAGGGCATATGTAGTTATACATGCATGGTGTCTCTAGTTATGCATAACTAGAGACACCAGACGAGTTCTGTCACTTAACGTGATCCATACTCCAAATCTATACAGGGAATTATGCACTCAAAAGGTTGGCTTATTAGATTTGCCCACAGTATCTTTAAAAACAACCCCAATGCCAATCCCAACAGGGCAACCTTAGACGTGCGTCTAAAAATGTCGACAAATGAACGTTTTCTAAGTGTCTAGCTTAGCCATCCTGTTCTTTAGTGGTTGTTTACATATCTAAATATAGACTAGACGTATAATCAACCACTAATCAACGTCTAATCTAAGATTAGACCTATAACAAAACGCATATTAGGCTACGATGCTCAGGGAGGTTTTCACATGAGATGTTGATTCTAGACAACTGGTTTTCAACCTTTTTGATGCTAAGGACCATTATTTATTCAGCATTTGAGCTACAGACCACCATTGGATGACATTCCCGCCCCACAGACCCCAAAACTAAAGATTTCTTTTGCTTTTGTCCACAATACCATACCAGGCTGGATTTTGGAAACAAAACAGTCAAACATACAGAGATCAAAATGAATAACTTCTACATTCTCTAGCTGTGTAGACTTGGGCTAATTCTGATGGTGGATATTTTAAATATTAGTTTCATACTTACGCTCTCAAAGAGTTACATCTGATTAACCAACTTTCCACTCATTTAGCCTGGGGACCACCTGGAACCCACTCAACGGCCACTGGTAGTCCCCAGACCACTGGTTGAAAACCCACTGTTCTAGACAGGTGCATGCTGCTCCTTACTGTAATGCTTCCTGTTGTTTATGAACGCTAAATACAAACGGGATGTTTGTTCTCTCTTATCGCACCCTTGGCTGCCACTGATTTTGTTTTGACGTTCCTGGTTTGTGTGTAAAGCAGCAACAATGAGCCAAGGTGTGTGGGACCACTTGGCTGGGTGCCTCATGGCGCCACAGGCATAGTGTAACAGGTGCCTTGGCAAAAAGGTTGAAAGTAAAAATACTGAAATACACTGGCACTGGCGGTACACTAACACTTGCCCGCTTGCCCGGGGCAAGTAAAAAAAAAATGGTGGGGCAAGTGAAGACTGCTACCTGGTTGCCCGATCGAACACAACACAAGATAAATTTGTCTTGAAGGCAGTCAGTGCACTCTGCCTCTGTGTCTTTCACTGCTTTCTAGCTATCCACAATTCCAGGCTGGATTTGGGAAACAAAACAGGCAAATTAACACATCAAAATGACTAATTAAGATGATGAATTTTAACTCTTGAGAGCGTAAAAATGAAACCAAATGGACCCGCAAGGGTCCATTTGGTTTCATTTTTACGTTCTCAAGAGTTACATCTGGTTAACCAACTTAACTGGGGACCACCTGGAACCTGGGGGGCAAGTGACCATGACCTGAGGGCAAGTAGAACCTGACTTGCACTTGCCCGATGGGCAAGTGCCTCAGAGACCTTAGTGTCAACCCCTGCTACACATATTTTCTTTCTTACTGTGTGGGTCAAGTGTGCTTATTACTGCCTGAGTCTCACTCTGTGTCGTTATGAACGACTGGGAATAGGACAATATGAATATAACAGCATAAAAAATGCCCCCAAAACGGTTTGAATTTTGGATGCACATTATGCGCGAGGGACAGGGATTTGTACGTGTGTGTGTGTGTAGAGGGCCAAGGAGCCCTTAGAGGTGTCAATCCGGTTCTGACTGCATTTTATTTGGGACGACAATGTAGTGTTGCATTCTGTGTGCTACGTTGTCCCTCTTTGCTCAGGACAGTCCCTCATTTACAAGGCTTTTCAGGTGTCACACAAATTGAGGGACCCCTATCTGTCCCCACATTGTGACTGACAGACATTGACAGTGTTCAAATGCCCTAATATTTGGCTTTATGCTGTCTCTTTTCCTGCTGTAGATGCATTTTTAAGTCTGGGGAGTATCGGGGAGTATACCCCTGGTGCCGCTATACTTCCACAGTCATGGCCATTGCACGTACTGTCGTATCAAAAATACCTGATCTACATGCTCAAAAGCATGTTGCAGCGAGACGTTTTGAGCTTGTAGATCGGCTATTTTTTTGTGATGGTTTTTGAGCTTGTGGATCGACTGTTTTGGCTATATTTGAATTGAAATACGTATCCAATAGGATACATATCATGATACATGCTTGACGATGCGATACATCAACGGTATTGATATGATACGATTCAATGAGTGGAAACAAATATCTTACCGTAAATATGTATGTGAACATGTATGAAACATGTGAATAGTGCTATAATGCTATATGCTGACGCTGTAGGTGGAGAATGTATTTGAACACTTGTGTTTTTCTTCTTAAAAATAATGAATACAATGCACAAATGGTTACTATTGGTGACAATTCCATGCAGATTCTTTGCAAGTAAAACAATACAATACAATATATTTTTCATTTATAACAATATACTTTGACTTTTTAATTAAAACTGATATTTCGATAAAGTTAGTCCTCCATTTTCGTCACATGCTAAACCCCTTAGCCCAAACCCCTTATCCCTCTTTTACCATATTGATACACTTTTTGGAATAGTTCAACAAGCCAACCTACTGACACGTTGTGATCTTGCAGACTGGCCATTTTAACTATTGAAAAAATGTTTTTAAATGAATTTAAAAAGGCAAAGAGGTTAAGGGATAAGGGGTTTAGAGGTGACGAAAATCAAGGCCTTGCTATATTGTTACACCCCTAAGTTCTGTTGATCTAACCCAGAGCACAATGGATTGATTGATTGATCATTAGAATAATCATGTGTTTATTAACGTGTGCGTTGGACCATGATCCAGAGAAGTTTGAGAAGCACTGGTGGTGATGAATCATCGCTATGGACGGCATGCTATGACTCACTCAACTGTCAAATGATACACTACCTCTACATGCTGTAGGTATTCATGAACAATCACTTGCAGTGAACCCTTGGCTAGAAAAACAAGTTTAACCATGTCTGTCTGTGTGTGTTTTGCATAGAGACACGCATGCAAGCACGCACGCACGCAAAAAAGAAAATGTTTATCTTGCTAAAACCCACAAGTGGATGTATGTTTATGTCTACTGCCTATAAATTGCTTGTGCGGTTCCAAAATCATGAAAAGTGTGTTAATTGGTTGAGGAGGAGGCCGATTGCGCACAACTTGAATATCAAAAGAGCTTATTTAACTTTAAAGTTAAATACCTACAAAACTATACAACCCCTCTGGCTAACATAAACTGTCATGTGTCATCTATTTTGTAATTATGTGCCCAACCTCATAATCGGTAAATGGTGCGTTTAAACGCTTTCTTTTTTCTCCCTGCATCGTGTTGCCATTGTGCATGTTTGTTTGATGTTTTGTTTAGCTGGAGGCTATGCTGACTCAGGCCTGGGCTACATGCCTATGGATCGTCTGTTTAAAAAAAAAAAATCCTTGCCCACATGACAAAGTTATGTGTCCCATACAACAAACACATGTCAGAAACACACTGAACACAGGAGAAAATCAGTGCAGGGTCATGTTTCAATTGTAGGCTATTTGTTTTACACTTGCCGAAGTAGTTTCCAGGTGGAAGCTGCATTTGGGGGGCAGGAGAAAATCGTATGGGGGGCGGCTTCATCTGCCCCCATACCATTTTTGGTTACAGGATTTTTATTGGGCAAGTAAAGCATCAATAATAACATCAGTTGTTGTTGAATTTGCAACAGACATGCATAAAGCTAAAGATCTTGAGAGTTTTCTATTTTCAATGATGAAATGCTGTTGGTTTAGTGGTGCCACAACTGTAGTTAGTTAGTAGCAGTAGTAGTGTTTCAAATCATTTTAAATATAGGCACTTTAATTTGTAATATCTTGGGTTGTTTTGCATGCCATCATGTTTGGTGGGGCAGCCTGGGCATTTAGGGGCATTGCTCCCCAAGCCCATGCCTAGATCCACCCCTGATTTTAGTAATGATATGCACTAATGAGCAGCAACGTCATCATTTCTCAAACATCTCTGTTTTGCATGACTACACAGACTACACAAAGCTAGCAGTTGTGTTTTCTAGCTTTATAGTAGTCTGGCCTAACCTGAAATGATGTTGGCCTAGGGGGGACGGGGTGCCGTGAGATCCACATGGCAGATGAGCTGATCTGATTTGATCTCACTAACTTGTCGTCATCCCCAGCTCCTCCCCCTACCGCCCCTCCAATGGTGTGCTACGTCACATCATTTGGAGCCACGCCCACACACCGAAAGTTTGACTCCTCCCTCTAGGCCACTGTGGGTAACAAATTACTCCAGGCGTTCCGTTTTTTGCGCAACGCGAACGGAAATGAAAGCCTGGGTGTCGAGGCTAGCTTTATAGGGAACGCACGTGTAGCATTACACCAGAAGCGGCGATTGAACCCGGGCCTCCCACTCGCCAGACCAACGTGCTACCCGTCGTGCCAATAATAGGCAGGGCTGTTGCAGGCTGGGCTGCCTTGCCTGGCAGCTACAAATCACGCGTCCTTGCACTTCACACCGGCCTGGACCGCCGCACACGTTGTCCCCCGCGTAGGGTGACCAGATGTCCCTCTTTGCGTGGGACATTCCCTCATTTACAAGACTTTTCAGGTGTCCTACAAATTGAGCCCCCTGTCTGTCCCACGTTGTGAGTGACATACAGTAGTTGCCTGTTCAGTGGCCCTAGTAGTTGGTTCGCTGCGTTTTTTAAGTCAGTTAAAATAATTCCCCTGGTGCTACTATATTTACGTCCCTCACCCCAGAGGGGCCACATTGCATTTATCAAAAATAACTGATCTACGAGCTCAAAATGTGTCACGCTGTGACGTGTTTCGAGCTTGTAGATCAGCTATATTTGCTATAATTTAAATCCTGGATTATGTTTTTATGCAGATCTCAATAATTTGCTAGATGTGTTGGCAATGCGTTTAGCCCACTTGTCCCGCACATGCAATACTTCTGTCCCTCAAATAAATAGTTTAGATCTGGTCACCCTGCCCTTGTGTGAGGATGCTGTGCGTGATGTCCTGCCGACTACGCCAGATTGTAGCATCACGCCGGAAGCGGGGATTGAACCTGTGACGTGCCAATAAGGGCTCAGATGATTGTGTGTGCAGGCAGTCAAGGACATAAAAGTTTTTGTTTGAGTATGCACTCCTGCAAAACTTTCAGGGTATGATGATAGGATACTGGCAAAAAGTAAAGTGAAGCAATTTAACTATTAGTACTGTATTATGCATTATATTACAGATAGTGTACTGTAGTTTGTCAACCCAGATATGTAATAGTTCATGTTGAAATGGAGCAAGTTATTTTGTGCAAGTAATTAGCAATTAGATGTTTTGTCCCTTAGGAACTATGTTATGTTATTGAAGGAGTAAAATGTGATAATATACATATTTCATTCTTGTGGTGATATTTAATCTTGTTATGTAGCATTCCTACTCCATCGAGTGTCAAACTCTAAACAACTATACACTTGATATCTCAATCCGAGTCCAATTTGGATTCTCAGCTGGATGATCACAGTGATGTAAATAGGTTTTCAGTCCAGAGATGCAGGGAGTGTCTTTTAGATGAGTCCCAGGGACATTGATAAGTCATATACAGTACAGTATATGTGTTTTGTCATTTTACAACTTGCCACATTTACATGTAACTTTGGTTATAATGTGATTATATTCATGTCTCTTTGCAAACAAAGAGAACAGCACGTTTTGCCACTGCTGTTACTAGTGGCGGCCAAAACTACTTGCATTTTGCTTCTTTACAATTGTTTTTTCAGTGGATTTTTTTTCTGTACATGATGCACAGGGTACAGGTATACAGTCAATTCCTCCAAAAACCTATAAATTGGATTTTTGCATGCAGGATGCAGGCAATCAACATCACTGTGAACATACTATATACATTGTACCTGTTGATGATGTGACACACATACCTACCCTATTGCACCCTGTAGCCTACTTGAGGAGATGATCTAGAAGCAGTGCCTGTCTATGTGGCAGGTGAGCTCTTGACAAGCAGTGGCCAATGTGGCAGACATCTACCCGGCAGCAGGACCTCTCTGTGGCCTCTGCTTGAGGTCTCTAAGGCCTTTAATAGCAGGGGTTAGCTTGTGGACTTGCATCTCAGGTTTCCCTTTCCACCCTAAAGTACCGTTATAGGGCTTTTTCTTTTAGCAAAAACATCCTCGGGGAGACGTTCGGTGGTTTTAGAGCAGCAGAACACCGTAGTAGTAGTAATATCAGGCCCAGGCAGTGTTGCCAACTGCCAAAATCCAAAATGCACCAGCCGGCACTTTCATACCAGGGACCACTGTTTATTCTGCATTTTAGCCACGGAGGAGAACCACCGTTTGATGTTGAGTTCAGTCTCTCGGACTTAGGAGAAGTAACTGGCAAAATGTTGAAATAACATTTTCTAAATGTGTAGATTCTTGACTTATTCTTGACTATTCTTGACTTCTTGACTTACTTAGGTAATGCAGATGTTTAAATATAATTTAACTCTTGAGACCCCATGAAGGACTCGTAAGTTCATTCATTTTACAATCTCAAGAGTTACAGATCTGATTTGTGAACCAATCGCCCTTTCTAGGAAGGAAGGAGGACTCTATCATAGGAAGAAAAATAGTGGAAAATGAGGGTTTTTTTCTCTGATGCCTGTCAACCAATTTCGCCCCAACTCACCAGCCAAAAAGCACTAGATTTTCCGCCAGGAGTTTTTCACTAATTTTGGCGCTAGGGTGGGTCTGAAAAAAAAAGCTAAATATAGCGACAAATGTGCCAAGTTGGCAACACTGGGCCCAAGAGACCCAGGGTCGGACCACAGGAATAAGCATACGCATGTGAAAGAGGGTGTTGCTGAAGAGGGAGGAAGTGTGCCCTGCAGCGCGGACCCGAGTCGATGTGACAACCTGTAGACGGACGTAGAACAAAATCCTTCGGTTCTCACAGTTGCTGTGCTGAAAGCCATTAACAGCAGTAGGCCAGCAGGGCTTAAGTTTCAGGTTCATGGGAATACATGTCCTTCTGCCCCATGCTTATTTTATAAGCTGGCTAATATAAACACACACTTCACAAGCTGACAGCTAGGCTGGCCCAGCAAGCATGGTCATGTCTTGATTGTGTCCAGAAGATCGAGGCCAAGTCCAAGGCGAAGTCAAATCCGGCCCAGAATATCACCTGATTTCAACCAACACAAATCTTGTCCACTAAAGACAGACGTCCCTGGATGAATCAGAGAGAGTCAGATTGAGGCCAGCTGTATTTTGCGGACTATAAGGCGCACTTAAAAGCCTTTAATTTTCTCAAAAAAACAACAGTGTGCCTTATAGTCCAGTGCGCCTTGAATATGGATTGTTTGACTGCAGTTTTATTCTATGCACCTTGTAATCCGGTGCGCCTTATATAAGAAAACAGTTCTAAAATAGGTCATTCATTGAAAGTGCGCCTTATAATCCGGTGTGCCTTTATAGTCCGGAAAATATGGTAAATCAGTCATCTATAGCTTTATCATATCCAATTGATATAATAAAGCTATAGCTAAGATGTCCTGGGAATGACGTAAAGATCATCCCCATATGGCCCGTCATCTGGCCTAGTCTTGTACGTCACTAGAGTCACTGAAGGACATCATTGTAACGTCACCGGAGGACCCCAGTGACGTTCAAGACTCCTCCGTGTGTTGGTTAGATCTTGTCTGTGTATAGTTGGTATCTAGTAGCAAACCTCTTCTTCTCTGCAAACTGTTCGTCTATATATTGAGCTGAATATGTCTTTCACCAAATCGGTACATAAACCCATCCCAAATGTGGACATGTCATAAGGTTATTAGTAGTAATAATCCCGATACCGATACAAAAGTTTCGGATAAGCTCTTTTTGTCCCTTTTTTATCATATCGGTATCTGCAAATACTTGTATGGGTATCGGCAAAGAATCAGTATTGGCCCTTATTTGTCATTATCGGGTCACATATTAGCGAATATGCCTGTCTAACAATTGATCCGACACAGGGGTAAGGGGTTGACACCATGGCAGTTAAGTAAAATGTTGGGACATGTAGAGTTTGCTTTGGAGTTTCCCAAGTGCACATTTGAGAGAGGAGTAGGCTGTCATTCCCAAGTGGGGCCTTCATGTAAAGGTATTTTTTTTCTTTTGTATGCTATTATACAGTATATATTCTTCGGTATTTGGTATCGGCTAACACAGAAATTGTGGTATCGGGATCGGATCGGAAATGAAAAAGTGGCATCGGGACAGCCCTAGTTATTAGCTGTTTCCTCAAATGTTTTTTTATCACATTGTGGTTTCTGCCACAGAGAGCCTGCTGTGGGTGAAGGGAGGCAGTAACAGGGAGTAAACTGGCAGGTGTTTGCCTTGGGCTCAAGGCACACTTACACAACCCCAATAAATAGTTGTAGGTGTATACATCTCTGGGTATGGACTATCGCAATGCAGTTGTATAAATGTAGGGATCCTGTCGTAACTGGAGGGTTTGACCTAGTTAAAATGGCATCTGTTACATTCTGTTTTTGTAGGATTCATATTGATGTTTTCGTCGATCATGCGCCTTTGGAAGACTACAGTTCTAGAAGCCAACGTTTGAATCAAAATACACTTTAATTAAAATATGAATTATCTGCTTGATATTGCTTCTCATCTCCTCTGGTGTACCAACAAGGATGAGAAGAAATAACTTTGAAACAAAAGTTCGGAAATCTAACGTTTTTTCCTCCTCAATCTTAATAATACCAATATTGGTATTGAATCTTATGTTGTTTTAATAGTTGATTAGTCTCGTTTAAAACAAGGTGTGCTGTGCAGAGATCTTCCTTGAATGACTAACGCTGCTAAATGTGTGAGTTGCACGCTCAAAGAATGTGCCAGCATGAAGTGTGGATATGTTGGCTCTTGTTTTGAACTACAAATGACAGTGACAGTCACAGGTGTGTAGCCCTCTATTACAGGTGTGTGCTCAGGACATAAGCATGGGTCCTGTCACTTTCATGACTTTGTTTTTGCTCCAAGCAGCAGCAACACTTGTGGAAAGAAATATGCCAGGTTTTCTCCTCGGGATAATGAACATGCATAGAGTAATAGATAGCTGGTGTTGGCATCATCATTCTTGGGGTCAGTCAGCGGTGCAGGGGCCATTTCAAAACTTAAAGGGATATTTCAGTTTCCCAAAAAACTTTTGGTCATTTTGTGGTCTACAGACCATACAGATATTTGATGTTCATTTTAGCTGCCCCGCCCTCTTCCTATACAAGCCCACTATAACTTTATTTTAACCATATTAGATTAATCGAAAACATCCAATCTTTTTTTTTTCTGATGACTGACATTGTACTCCTAATACGTGAGGGGCCATGGAATGTCATTCACAGTTTTCATACAGTTTTCACTAGTTTTTATATATACAATATTATTTTGGGAAATGTAGCAGGCTCCATGTGTAAAATATTGTTTTATTCGTTTGAGCATGTGCAGGGTGGGCATGTCTAAACAAATAAAATGATATTTTAAAAATAAATATAAACCGTAAATGAGAGCACGGTCACATATTAGGAGGACAAATACAGTATATCAGTCACCAGTAAAAAAGACTGGATATTTGATGAATCTATTATGGTAAAAATGGAGTTTTAAGTTATAATGGGTTTGGATAGGAAGGGAATCGACTAGATAGGAACTGAACGGACTAAAAGGTAGATGGTGATCTACCAGTAGATCACACAGCCCATGCAGGTAGATCACATGACAGTCCCCCCAGCACTTGGACCCTTATAGATCTGTAACTGTCTTGAGAGCGTTAAAATGAAACCAAATGGACCCTTACGGGTCCATTTGGTTTCATTTTACACTCTCAAGAGTTAAATTATATTTAAACATCTGAATTACGTAATTTTCAAGGGTCCACACAATTAGACTAGAAAAGTGCCCTTCTGGGCACAGGTCTCCACCAGGCCAGGTCAGGTTGTGGCCTCCTGGTGATGCTATAATAGGTTAAAAGCGTGGCATTTATTCTTATGACTTTAGCATTTGGATGATTTGAGGCATTTTGTGCAAAAAATGTGTTTTGCAAATGTCCACCTGTTGGTGGCGCTATAACAAGCCATTGTGAAAAGAGTGGAATATTTTTCTCAGGCTAGTATTATAGTGCATTAAAGATTTTATGCAAATTGCCTACTGTGTTCATCATCAAAATTGTCCTCCTGGTGGCGCTATAACAGGCTGTTGGCATCCAGGGAGTGTGTGTGCAAATTGTGGTTTGGGAGATTAGCTGGTAACAGACGGACACACAGATTTTTTGCAAAAAAGGCAAAAATTGTCCTCCTGGTGGCGCTATAACATGCTGTTGTGGAAAATTTGCGGCAGAGGTTCATGGTTGACATCCAGGGAGTGTGTGTGCAAATTGTGGCTCCAATCAGGTTAACGGTTTGTGAGATTAGCTGGTAAGAGACAGACACACACACACAGATCTTTGGCAAAAAATGGCAAACGTCGGGCTCCTGGTGGCGCTATAACAGGCTGTTGTGGAATTTTTGGGGCAGAGGTTCATGGTTGGCATCCAGGAAGTGTGTGTGTGTGTGTGTGTGTGTGTGTGTGTGTGTGTGTGTGTGTGTGTGTGTGTGTGTGTGTGTGTGTGTGTGTGTGTGTGTGTGTGTGTGTGTGTGTGTAAATTTTGGCATTGATCGGGTTAACGGCGCCGGAGATTACCTGGTAACAGACGGACACGGGGATGGACGAACGGACACACACACACTCACACACACACACACACACACACACACACACACACACACACACACACACACACACACAAACTGTCAACTCAAACCTCAAATACTGTTCTCAAACGTCAGTAATAGCACATACAGGAAAACCTTCCAATTATCCCCGTCTATTTTTTCATTATAAGTGCATTATTTTTAAACACTATAACAGTAAGTAACACCATCACCACTATTTCAAAGCTCAAACTTTCTATGGGGCTTGAAATGGATTTTCAGTAATGAAACAATCACATTTTTGATGTGTAGATCTTGTTGAGTCGGTCATTTTGAAAGTACCGGTAGCTCTCAAGTCCAAAAAGTGTGGGCACCCCTGATCTACATTGATTAGTGCTGATATGATCAACGGATTACAAATTAGTTGACAACTAACTTAATTATCTATTATTAGACTCTGACTCATCAATTAATCGTTGCCGCCCTAGTGAAGGCTTTTCGCCACACACTGCAGTTTTTGTAAGGCTTCACCCATGGAGTATGTATAAGCCTTAACACCACTGTGGGTGGTGTGGATCCCCCTGGGTGGGTTGAGAAGTTTAGTGAGAATTCCTTTTCCCATGGCTCCGGAAAGGCAGAGTAATGTAATGCCGAACACATGGTAGGACATACGGCGCAGCCACGAGATGGTGTGGACTGATGAGCTGGTCACACAGACATATGAACAGACACATGCACAGGCAGAAACCGCAGAATAACGCATGATTCAATGCACCGGTAGCCACATGATTTTCACATGTGTAGTTCATTGTTCAAATTAAAGGGTAGCTGCAGGGAGCCATTCAGTGAAGTTGAATATATTTAACCTGTTGTACATACTTTAAAAGATGCTGTGAAGTTGTTTCGATTGAAAGAAAAATAACATCGCAGGTGATGGTAGTTACTGCCACCGAAACTGGTAATGTAACCTGCAGACAGACCCTGCATGAAAAATTAAAAAAATAAAAATAAAAATCAGAGTGGTGCGACAGCGCCCACTCTTGGTACCCTAAACAATAGCGATAGACATGGGAATGTACATTGCTGTTCCTTGAAGGGGCTGCACCACTCAAAATAAGTACATAAGTACATAAGTGAGTAATTAAATAATGAAAAAATAGAAATCATCTATAGAAATTATCATTATTATTAATATCATCATTTATTATTACCGTTGTTATTATCATCGTTATTATTTATCTGCCCTGATGAAGAGCACTTGCGGTCTTCATCATGTTCATATTTGTCATGGGATGCAATTGCAACCTAATTATTAGTATTATTGTTATTATCATGAATGAATAATACAATAATACAATAATGATAATACAATACATTATGCACGTGGATATATCCTTCCATGTATGTAAGTGCATGCGCTATAGCAGGGGTTTTCAACAGGTGGTCCGGGGACCACCAGTGGTCCTTGAGAAGGTTCCAGGTGGTCCCCAGGCTAATGGAAAGTCGGTAAACCAGATGTAACTCTTGAGAACGTAAAAATGAAACCAAATGGACCCTTGCGGGTCCATTTGGTTTCATTTTCACACTCCCAAGAGTTAAAATATTCATCATCTGAATTAGCACCAGTTAAGTAAGAGGTTTACACTGTTTTCTGGCAATCCAGCCCGGAAGTGTGGACAAAATCAAAACAATTCTTTAATTTTAGGTCTTTGGTGTGAAAATTTAATCAAATGGTGGTCCGTGGCTCAAATGCTGAATAAATGGTGGTCCCTGGAGCCAAAAAGGTTGAAAACCACTGCGCTATAGTACAGTAACCCCCCCCCCCCCCCCCCCCCCCCCCCCCCCCCCCCCATACGACTGACTGACCTGAGAGTCATGGTGTAATTCAAATACTGTGTGCAGGGTGGATTCCTTTGCAGAAGCGTACAGTGCGTGTGCGTTCATAGAGCTGTTCAAATACTGGATGGTCAGCTGGTGAAACAGCTGGTGAGACAGCTGACAGTTTAGTCTTTTTGTTGGGTGCGAATTTATGATTCCATAAACAACGCAAAATGTCTTGATCTATTTTAGGGAGACATCAAGTAATACTGTGACATTATTTACCACATGTAAGACCATTTTATGTATTTACAAATGGCTCTACTTAACGTCCATGCGATGCGATACAAACTACAAGGTGTCATGGCCGCCAGTAATGCTGTTGATGCTTAGGCCTAGATTGTAGTCACCACTAAACCCCTTATCCCTTCACTTCTTTGCCTTTTTAAACTATTAAAAAAAGCCTTTTTTCAGTAGTTCAAATGGCCAGTCTACAAACTCACAATGTGTTAATAGATTGACATGTTGAACTATTCCAAAAAGTTTTTCAAAATAGTAAAAAATAAATAAGGGGTTTGGGATAAGGGGTTTAGCATGTAACGAAAACAGAGCCCTTAGAATATATATTGAATAGAGACAGCATCCGGAGAAAACCTTGAGGCAAAATGGACATAGTGGCCAAAGTTATGAATGCCGTTTTGAGCTCAGTGGGCCATCAACATGAAGTGAAATAGGCCACGCCCCCTCCAGAAACCTTCAGCTCTCAACGCACACACACATGTACGCTGCTAGTAGATGATGCCTCGCGTTCATGTTCTCGGCCCATTTTCCC